>JAYGXS010000004.1:45490015-45504862 GCA_036362985.1 Ligula intestinalis | reverse complement strand
GGCCGCGGGTCTGTTTTCCTTCTAAAAAACACGCATGAGTCAGCCATTAGCGCGCCTCCAGGATATGCCCGAGTTTCAAGCACCGGCAACGCGCGATGGGCTGCGCATGCTGGTGTTCAAACCCCAACCAAGGCCAACACGCTAACCAGGCAAAACGCAAACCTCAAATGCGACGTTAACATACGGGTTGAGACTTGATGCACAGGAAGTCACTGCCACAATAAAGTTGTTCTCAGTCATTCTCTCTGTCTTCTGTTCCGCGCAGCAACTGGAGTTCTTATACTGGGGGATATAACAAATGTAACTTGAGCAACATCAGCAGTTATCGATAAAATAACTCGTAAGGTTGGGGATGTACAAGCGTTGGGAAAACCGAGCCGAAATGAGAGACCATCATTCAGGAGCAACAACGGGAAAGTTGGAGGCTAAATCCAAACTGTCAACTTAAAGCACACATTAGAGAACCTGGCCATACTTCCGATCTTCAGGGAACGATCCCTATAGGCAGACCGAGGACAGAGTTAACATAACCTGAGGCATTGTTTTCGCACGCGAACTATATGAAAATGCCCCCGGACCTGCCTCCTATTTATCCCGCATCAGTACGTAAACAAAGCACAAGACAATACAGTCACATAGAACTGAGTAAAGTCACCCAGGCACAGCCTGACAACAAACACATACGATAGGTGGAGAAAAGAGCCGTGAAACCAAACAACCCACGCAGAAACTTGACCACCTTCCATCGAGATGGTGGCCCAGAACGCATACAGTCGTCAAGTTGACTAAAAGACCAGGGCAGTCTAAGACCAACAAGTCCGGTCCGCAAATTCCAGTCCGTTTATTTAGTACTTCTAGAGTTTGGAAAGTGGTGTGCAGAGTAAGCTTTCCTAAAGGTCCGCAGTTCAATAAACCCGTTCCGGCTGTCGCTCTCCCTTTCTCAAACGTTGGCCCGTGTTACGCTTCCAACGTTCTGTTTGGCGGTTTGGAATTCTTCCAGAAGCTCAGTCTTGGTAACCTAAAAAATTGTGCGTGTTTTTTTCCAGAGCATGTCTCACTGTACTTCCAACAGGCTGCAATGAAAGTTCTGTTTTGCAACGCTGTCCCCCAACGAGATAACTCAACCTTCCTCTCAGGGCTAAGCTGGCTCCCTCTACATGCAGCCTCCATGCAGCCTCCATGGTACTCCCACTCAGTTGCGTGAAAAACTGATGGGTTGTGTACGGACCAAGCGTATGCGGTAGGCGTAGACAAGCTGTTTAACTCTGTCAGCCACTGTGTCCGACTCCGCCCTCGATCTGAACGGCTCTATCATGATACAGGTCCGAGGTGGATGAGGAAGGGGAATGTGTGGTTAATGCGGTGTAAGTCCGTTATCACATTCAACGAATTGCAAAACGAGGAGAATATCCGAGTTCCAGGAAGCAGTTCAAAAGAAGAAGAAGAAGCGATCACTGGAACAAGAGTTTTTTTTGTCCTGACGTTTCGGATTCCGCCGGGAATCCTTAGCCGTAGGTAATCGTAAACAAGTCTGATACATGCGCAAATCACTGCCTTTGCGTCCACTCTGCTGTGGGATGCATAGCGAACACTGTAAGAATTAAAGATCCAACCGTCACTTCACTACCCCTTGACTTGCTTAACTGTTACTCCTATTTTACCTTGAATGCTCTGGGATTCCCGTGATTCGTCGCAGATAGTCCTTTGTTTGGAATATCTAACTCCATTTCGCTAATAGGGCACGTAGAAACTAGCGTTTGATTGAAAAAATATCACTCGAAATCCGAAGTTTCAGTGGACGACTTTTCTAGTAAGCCTATTAAAAAGCACAAAGAGCGAGTTCACGATAGCCATTCTTCGCAGTATAATGATATCATACGTAATCTACACAAACTAGTAATATGGTCGCTTAAAAGAGAATTTTAAGTGGAAAAATATACACATCTCTCATTGATGTGACACTCATTCTGGCTCTAGCATCTCAAATCCTTGACTCTTTCTTAAAATATAACAAGTGTCATTCATGTATACTTTTGATTTATTTGCGTGCCTCTCACCATATTCCCGTTGACCCAGCATCAGGATTAGCTCTTAAGGGTTTTAATAGGAACAAACCAACATATCAGCGGAGGATTTGCAATAATTCCCTGCTCATTTTCGTCACATTTCCGTTAGGCCTATCTGTCCTTTAAAACTAATCATCATGCATATAGTTTGCGTTTGTTTTATATATTACTTTATGTGATGATTAGTATTATCACGTTTAATTGCATGACGATTTACTTGCTACTATTTCTTATAGGCTTTATGAGATACTAGCTGTTTAACAGCAACTCTTGTTAGAGTATCGTTATTTTTGGCTTATCTAAATGCAGTTCATTCGATAAGGTCAGAATAACACTGGTTTTAGTTAACTAAACCATTTATGCGGCAATATTTTGGCCTCCGCTCAAAACGCTTTATTCCATCAGTGCCACATTACTGGTATCCATGGAGCTTGTCTCCACACTACACTCTAGCCAATGATTGGTCGTCAATCAAGCTGGACGTCAAACGAAGTTGCTCGAAGTGCTTCCTAAACGTGTACTTACTCCAGATATCAGGTATAGCTGTCATTAATTGTTGACCCCCTCATTAAAAGGAGCATCTACCTCGTGGCCCCAAAACAGCCCAGAGTGAGGAGCTGGATACACTAATACTTACGCACTAAGCATGGTTGAAATGGATCCAACAAAGCAAAGGGAGGGCGGTATGGCAATTTCTGGCTTGCTAGCGGTCATCAGCCAGTCATACCAAATCACAAGGGTTGGAATTTCCGAGATTCGAACCCAGCCAAAGACTGGGCAAAGCGGAACCTAACTATTCCTCCACTAGTTCGGTAAAGCACATATATTCATGAGATTCCCGATCTCAACCGACAAAGCAACGAGCCCGTGGAAGAATGGTAAACTCAAAGACCAAAGGTCCCGGGTTCGAATCTCGGAGGTTTCGACCCTTGAGATTGACTATGACTGGCTGATGACGGCTAACAGGCCCGAAACAAGCTATGAAGCGTCAACCATTAGCCTCAATGTCTCTTCCGGGTCTAATGTCCACTAACTGCAGGTCTATTTTCAATAAAAGTCTCGAATTGGATGCACTTATGTTGAAACAGGAACACAGTAAGTGCGGTGTAATCTGTCTTCAAGAGACCTGACTCAATAGGGATATAGAGTCGCAGCTCATCACACCTCCAGCTTATTGCTGTTTTCGTTCGGACAGAAAATCCCGATCAATCAGCAGAGGTGGCGGAGTAGCAGTTTTTGTAAACCAGCAATGGTGCACAAACTGCAAGTCCCTTTTTTCTTACTCCGAAGACCACATAGACGTTATTGCAGTAGTTTGTAGGCCTAAATTTTTACACAACTCAAAAGGCATCATTTATGTTAGTATTTACATACCCCCTTCCACCTGTCAAGATGCCCTTACCCACTTTTTCGATTTTCTTTCCCAAAAGCTTGCCACACTGTCTTGCGAGCATGTAATTATTTTATGTGGGGACTTCAATCGAGTAAATCTACGTCCCCTCATATTGTTAGGATTTAGTGACTTAGTTAATTTCAATACACGAGATGACGCCCCACTCGATCATATCCTGACTAACTATCCAAAGCTTTTTGCTGTAAAAAATAGAGCTCCATTGGCAGGCTCAGACCATTCCGTACTGCTCTGTCAACCAAAAATCTATTCTAAGACCAACAAAGGGCTATTAGTAACACCCGAGAGGAAATTACACATTCGTGACACGTCCCCACATAATATTTCCTTGCTTCAGACTTGTATATCTGAATGCATTCCCATCTTTCTCGAAAACAGGAATGTCGAGTCGTGTTCGAGTTATCTTACAACATTTCTCAACGGAATTTTTAATATTTGTTGTCCTTTTGACACGGTCATGGTTAGACCAGACCGAATATCTTCGCCCCACTTAAAAACTTTGAGAAGAGACAAGGAACTGTTCTACAAACTAGGTTTACGAGAAAGATTGAAGGACGTTAATGCCCTTATAAAACGCGAGATCGCAAGACTAAATGACCTTTTTGTTAGTCAGTTATTTACTTCTTCTACATCTTCGTCTCCTCTCTCTTCATCCGAAATATGGAAAAGTCTTAAACGTCTCACTGGTCAACGCAATACGCTGGCACATGTTGACGCTGACCTAGACAGCTTACACTCAAACTTTATCCATACTCCCACCGAGTCCTATCTCCCGACAAATGATATTTCGTTACCACCAAGTGATTTTTCTCCAGTGTCTGTGGCAACAGTGATGAAACACCTAAACAAGGTTAAAGGTACAACAGCTGCCGGACCAGATGGCGTCTCCACATTTCTCCTTAAATCTTGCTCTTTTCAATTAGCTCCTGTCTTGGCACATCTTATTGATTTATCTTTCATGGAGTCCAAGATTCCTGACGGTTGGCGTTCGGTCAAAATCACTCCTATCCCGAAAAAACCCACTTCAACGGGTCCCAAATCCTTTCGCCCAATCGCCTGCTCTTCTGCACTCCTCAAACTTACAGAACGAGTCGCTTTGGACATCATCAAGCCATTTTCATCCAATTTTTCTGATCCCTTGCAGTTTGCGTATAAGGCGAGGCGTAGTACACTAGATGCAGTTGCTTTAGTAGTCCACTCTGCTCTTAGGGACTTGGATAAGGGATGCCGTGCTTACGCGTGTGCTTTTCTTGACTATTCCTCAGCCTTCAACACGATCCCGCGCCATCTTCTTCTTGGAAAAACCTCTGCATGTGGCTCTCCTGGATGGGTTGTCTCATGGCTTGGGGACTATTTTTCTTCCCGCACCCAATTCGTTCAGACCGGGAAGCGAAAATCCACGGTCCTTCCCAACAACTGTGGAGTTCTGTAGGGGTCTATATTATCCCCTCATCTTTTTTCCCTCCATACTGATGACCTACGATCTCCAAACGCATGTTTGTTTGCCAAATACGCTGACGATATGGTTGTCGGCCATCCTCTCAAAAGCCAGACCCATCTCCAAACACTGAAGGATGGACTGGACCATGTCACAGCATGGTCGTCAGAAAATGGCCTTTTACTTAATGAGCGGAAGTCAGTCCAGTGCATTTTTCGGCTGCGACCCCTACCAGCCCTGAAACCATTGACTTTCTGCCCAACAATGTATCCTCCTTCCGATACCTTGGTGTAACACTTGCTTCCAACCTCTCATTTTCTCTTCATATTGAAGACCTTTTTTATAAAAATCCGCAAACTTTTGTATTATGTCCGCCGCTTGCGTTCATATCGCACCCCACAAGCTCTCATCTGGCGTTTTATAGATGCCTGTATCCTCCCTCTTATTCTTTATTGCTCTCCAGTTACTTTTCCAGCACTACTCAAGAAAGACTTGCTTATTATTAAACGTATTCTCCGCATGCTCTCTTCAGCTGCCGGTTATTCCTCTGTTTTTTTTTAGCTGACCTCATCATACAGCGACATTATAAATCGGTCAAGAATTTCGTGGACCGTGTTCTAAGTGAGGTCGCTCACCCTCTCCACTCTGAATTAATGCCTGCGAAATCTTCTCGTACCATACGCCGAAGCTTCCGTCATATGACCTGCCGTACATCGGCCTACCAGTACTCGGTACTCCCATTCTTAGCACGATTCCTCACGTGTGAAGAAATGGAAATTGAGAAGCTGAAGGCAGACCTGTCTCCATAACAGATGTGGTAACCATGTCGACTTCTTACTTTGAGCATTTTGTTATCTTTGACCGGTTACTCTTGAGCTTTTTGGACCCCATAATTGATCTTATTTTTACTCTCCGTGAATGGAGCCACTTTTTTGCTGAAAATTTTGATATTATCATCAAAATATAGTTCTCTATCTAATCTATCTATCTATCTATCATCTATCTATCTATCTACCTATCTATCTATCTATCTATCTATCTATCTACCTATCTATCTATCTATCTATCTATATATCATTCCGGCCTCCCTTTGCTTTTGGGATCCAGTTAATCCTATCACCATAGTCACTATGTGACTACTTGCGTGGGCTCTAATTGTAAGCTCCTGGGCAAAGTGGAACTTACTTGTTTCTCTACTAAATCGGCGAAGCACAGATATTCACTAAGCATTTTTGTTAAAATTTAACTGAATTAACTTTCATGCGATTGAGACAAAAAGGGACTATGAACGGGACACTCGGATATGCACAGTCTACGATAGAGCCGAAGGACGCAGGCATTCACATCCTTAAAGGCGGCTGACTGCAGTCTGTAAATATTTCTCCAAAAACGCAGAGCCCATAAGCGGTGTGCTTAGGGAATGGCAACAACTGGAAAGGCTGCCCATAAGGAAGTCACGCGTTGGCCCAGAAGTCGAAAACATTTTCATCGGAAAACCAGACAAACTGCATGTGTCTCGAAAGATCTTCTGGTGCAAAGTAACGTGAACGCAACTGCTTTGAACAGCAACGTAGTTGCGAACTCTTCCGGGAAGACGGGAGGACAGATTGCCCGTTAGCTTAACCGCTGGTTAATCGGTGCGTGCACAGGTGATGGATAGAAGAAAGACCTACTTCAGCGAAGGTGAGGTGCACTTCCGAAAGCAAACCTATCAGTCTGACTGCTAGATCAGAAAACGATTGATATTTTAAGACAAGGGGCACATAAAAAAGCGGTACAAAATTGAAGTGAATAGTAAACTAGCGAAAATTCTCGTGGGGAATAGGAGACTATAAAATGAGTGGGTTGCATAATCGGACACGATAGGGATCACCACTGAAGAGATGGGGGAGAGTTGAGAGCAGAGTATTACCCTCGAGCAGATAGAGTGAATAGTACAGAGCAAGAAACACAAAAGGGAGCTTTTCAAAGAAGCTTAACACTGCGGAGGTAAGCAGGAGACGAAGATGGGCCTTCAGATTTTCAATCGGCCAATGAAATTGGCTCTGTAGCTGCCCAGCCATAAGACGCCATCCTTTTCACAGACATCCGCAATGTTGTAGATGTGTCCAGAGGTATCATGCAGAGATTCAAGTATCTTTCCATTTTCATCTACACGTATAACCATGGCGTGCGTCTTAAGGGACCCGACATATTGAAGGAATTTGGCTGGAAAAACCTGAAAACACAAAGCATGCGTCCACTGAGCTAAGGCAATTAAGATCTTAGGCGTTAGGTATGAGTTCAAGATGTGCGCTAAGAGGAAGAACTATTTAACTAAAATATATTTGCCGGCATAGACGATTTGTAGTCACATTCAGAATTAGAGCCCTTTTAAGACCCGGGTAGACTTCATAAGCGTGGAAAAAAGACAGCGGAACCGAGACGAGCCTACAGTCCCTTCCGTTTTTGCCTCGGAATATTACAGATCATAACTACAGATTCATTCATTGATGAATATGCATCGCTAAAAGCCGGATTCAATGTCAGCAAGCCTATTCCTTTCACCATCTTCCACCTTTAATACACTCATTGGGTACTTCCAAACAGCCCCACCGAACAGCTACCTCTATATGATTGTCAGGTTCGTAATGAATGCACTATTGCCTACTATTTAGGCTAGGGAAAAAGCTATACTTATACTTGAGACAGACGAAAGGTGATTCATTGGAGAATCAAAGAAATATTTTTTTTCAGATTCCGCTATGGCTTCCCCGGAAAAATAAAAATAAACAACCTGTTTTCGAACTATAAGATGGAAGATATAATACTTACTGAAGTAATAATTTAAGTGGAGTCATGGCAGCATCATTGGACTGAATTTCCTTATGGCCGCTTATTACAACGACAATTATCAAAATTACAACTTAAATAATATAGAATTTTTCTACTGGCTTTCGTTGTCCTTGTAAACTGAAAGATAATTTATGGAAAACATATAACAAAATATTTCTACTTATATTCATTTGGTAGCAAATTAAGTTCGTACATAAAGAAATGGTACGTTGCGGTTTTAAGAATTTTTTTTAAAATTTGAATAATTATGAACCCTGAAGCGCTTTTTACTTTCTGCGCTATACCACGCATAAGGTCACGTGGCTCCAAGTCTCAAGCTGCCTCTGGCCAGCCAATCGTAGTTGCCGCAAACTGTATCAATACTCGACTCCTCACAGTGGATCAGATGTGCACCCACCAACGCCTGCCTCACCCAGTCTGGCCAATCGCACAGATACCGGTCTGGCTGCTTGTGACGGCTCCCACGCTCTCACACTTAGGGCCCGGCCCCCTCGCGGCCGGCCTGAATTCGCCGAGATGTAACTTCCCCCTACCTATTTTTCCCTTTTTCTGTACAGAATAAACAATTTCAACCACCTGACATCCCAACTCTCATCTCACCTGAAGATCGCACTGGCGAGTTTCCACCCGTTAACTTAACCCACTACAATGGGAACCACAGCAGACGCGTCTACGAATTGCGTTCCCACCCGCCCTCCCGGCGGCCAAGGTCTGCTACACCCATCTCCCTACGTTGGATCAACTCTCCCCTCCGCCCAATCCGTGTTTTTGATGACGGAACAGCCTTTCCCGGCCACGCTGCTCCGACTCCTCCTCCTCGCCGCCGGAATCGAGGCCAACCCTGGACCTCTCTGGTACTGCTCGTTATGCCGAGTCCGTCTGGGCCGCCGCGACTGGTCTGTACGTTGCGGCTCCTGCAATGGCTGGTGCCATCTCCGCTGCAGTGGCCTCGCCATGGCTGCCGATTGGTCGCCCGCCTTAGCGTGTCCCAGCTGTCCCGTGCCCCCACCGATCTCCATGCCTCCAGCCCGTCCAGTCCTGAACCCAAATCCTCTGGTCTCCGACCCTGCCTCACCACCTGGTCTTAAAATCTTACAATTCAACGCCAACGGCCTCCTTCGGAAGCTTGACCAGCTCCTGGCCTTCATGTGCTCGCACAGCATAGCTGTGGCGGCTATCCAAGAGACAAAGTGGTCTAACTCCACTAAAGTCCCTTCCTGTGCCGATTACACGATTGTCCGTCGCGACCGCGGCCGCAACAAAGGCGGAGGTTTGGCCTTCCTGGTGGACAAATCCATTGCCTATCACCAGCTTCCCTGCTTGGAGCCGATCCCACGGAAGTACTGGCGATTTCCCTTGACATTGGCCCGGCGCCGCTAACCGTCGTGAACGTGTACATCCCTCCAACTTCCAGTTGTTCTCCCGGTTTCACCGCCTCTATCGCTCCCTACTTACCTTCTGGAGACAGTTTGGTGCTAGGTGACTTCAACGCTCACCATGACCTATGGTGCTCTAACTTGGCAGCCGACCCCCGAGGAGAAGCTCTGGCTGATGAAATAGAACACGCCCCCTTTGCCGTTCTCAACGAGAACAGCCAAACGCGGCTCCCAACCAACGGCGCCTCCATCTCGCCCGATGTTTCCCTCGCCAGTCTCAGTCTGGTAGCCTCCACCATGTGGAACACGGAAATCAGCCTGGATAGCGACCACCTCCCCATTGTGCTCGAATTGGCCACCGCCGCCGAGCGTATCAAGGCCCCCAACCGGCACTTCATTAATTTCAAGACAGCCAATTGGGCAGCGTTCACGACCGAATGCGAAGCCGAGATCGATGGCCTACCGCCTCCCACCTGTGTCCACATGGCGGAGCGAGCCCTTCGTCGCATACTCCTGGCAGCAGCAAGTCACCACATCCCTAACGGCCGCATTCCCTTTCTCCGTCCTAACTATCCGCCGGAAGCCTCCCGCCTGGAACGAGAGAGAGACGAAATACGAGCGCGAGATGCCAGTGACCCGCGCGTTGGCGAACTGAATGGCTTAATAACTAAGACTATCAACGATGGCAAGCGCCAACGCTGGCATGAACTAATTTCAGATTGCAATTTCTGCGGCAACTCAGCTGCCACTTGGAAGCTTTTACGCAACCTGACCAAACCCCGGGCTGATACATCAAACCAGTCTATTAGCTTTGAGGACAGCAAGTTCATTTCCAACAACGGTAAGATCGCCGCGAAGATGAGCAAGCTGTTCTCGCCCCGCTCGGCGCCCAGTCCCAAAAGCCAGCGCCCCCTTCTTCGCCTCCTCCATAATGCCCCGCTCCCAGACATTTCCTTTTCGGCTGATGCCATCCTCACCGCCGTCAAGAAAATGAGAGCTTCGAAAGCCTTAGGACCAGATGGTCTGGCGCCTATCCATGTGCGCCACATCGGCCCAAAGGTGGCTGCCTACCTTGCCGCCCTCTTCAACCTTCCACTGGGAACTTCAATCATCCCGGATTGCTGGCGCCAGTCGATCATTATCCCCCTGGTCAAAGCGGGTAAGGACCCCTGCCTAGCGACCTCTTATCGTCCAATTGCCCTCCTCAGTCCATTGGCGAAGATCCTGGAACGGCTCATCCACCCAATTCTGACGTCTGTGGCGGACCTATCTTGCCACCAACATGGTTTCCGATCGGGTCGTGGAACTACAACGGCGCTCTTCGAGCTCAGCGACGCTATCCTCGAGGGCTTCAATCAACAGAAGCCCGCTTCGCGGACCGTGGCAGTCTCAATTGACCTGTCACGAGCCTTTGACTGCGTCCGCCACGATCAGCTCCTGCAGGACTTGGTCTCGTTGAACGTCCCGACTGGCCTGGTCCGATGGTTGGCGGCTTACATTAGTGGCCGTCACGATCGTGTCCTCTTCCGGGGCGCTCTCTCTAAGCCCCGTAAGCAGACCTGTAGCGTCCCTCAAGGCTCTGTGCTCAGCCCGACGCTCTTTAACATCTACATGCGAGAGCTCCCACTCCCCCGGGCACCTGTGCAAGTGGTATCCTATGCGGACGATGTTACGTTCTTTTGCCGGCACCATGACATCGATCAGGCTGCACAGCTCCTCACGGAGTTCATGCCTGTTGTCGCAAACTTCCTCACTCAGCGCGGAATGACGATCTCGGCAGCCAAGTCGTCCGTAACTGTCTTTACGCTTGACCCGAAGGAGTTCAATCGTCACCCGGTCATCACCGTCAATGGGGCGTCCTTACCGCTCGTCCGCAAGCCCAAACTCCTTGGTGTGCGTTTTGATCCGCTCTTCACGTTTGCAGACCATGCCAGGGAGACCGCAAGCAAAGTAAGCCGCTGCACCACGGTCCTCAAGGCTCTAGCAGGCACATCCTGGGGCTGCGCGAAAGAGACTCTGTCGACTGCTTTCAAGGCGCTGGCCAAGCCACACCTCACTTATGCGGCATCAATCTGGTCTCCTACGATGAGCTCTTCCAGCCTTCGCCGCCTCCAGTCAGCCCAAAACGCTGCCCTCCGCACGATCACGGGTTGCTATAAAATGTCGCCTATAGATCATCTTCATGCAAAGGCTTCTGTTCTACCGGTCGCCCATCACAACACTCTCCTTAGCCAGCAGTTCTGGTGGAGTTGTTCGCAACCCGGCCATCCCAATCATCACCGGTGCACCGCTCACGAGCCCTGCCGCAACGTCCGGTCGTCTATTCGAGCACTCCACAAGGAAGCTGTTGCCTCGTCTCTCGCGGATCTACCTGTTGATAGCTCTGCCACCAAGACAGGCTTCCAGCGTCTCCACCAGAGATTCGTTGTCGAGGAGAAACGAGGTTACCGTCCCTCGGTCCTTTTGGGTGGCTATCCACCTCCGATTGCGGCCTCGGAACGACATCTTCCGAGGGTCACTCGCTGTACCCTGGCGCAGCTACGCAGTGGCTACTGCATGCTCCTTCGCCAGTACCAGCACCGGCTCGACCCATACATACCCGACTGCTGTCCCGACTGTGGTGTCTCGCCGCATGACTGCCGTCATCTGTTCGCCTGCAGTTCTCGGCCAGGCACCCACCTCACTCCCGCGGACCTATGGCTCAAGCCAGTCGAGATCGCGGCTTTTCACCGTCTCCCAACTACTCCCAGTTTGGATTCCGGCGGGGATTCCTGATCCAACTATGGGCTACGACACACACACACACACACACACCCGCTACAATAACCAAAAATGCTGTTGAGCCAGTATTCAGCGTCCCCAAACTACAGGTACAGTAGTCACCGGCTATTAAGCCCACGGTTAATAAGCCCAGCCGCCTATTAAGCCCAATTTGGTCTGGGCCCGAGGTGGGCTTAATAGCCGGCGACTACTGTATACATTTCGCATAGGAAAATTCACGAATTTTTCCATGCTATTAGGAGGAGGCTCATAAAATGTGCAAGGAAAGTATATCACGCTGGATACGTCATAAGTAGCACTAAGATTCGTAGATATAAGATGCTTCATGATTGGACATTTCAAGCCTCGAAAAAAATCCCATAAGTAGAAAGCTGTTTTAAACCAGAAAGATGTCCGCTTTTCAAGTAAAACTACAGTTGAACCGGATGGAATATGCTAGCAACTGAATAAAATTAGGAATATTTTTATGAATATTTTCTACAACACATTCGAATATATAAGGACACCGAAAATCAATGTCAAATGCCGTTACAAGCGAACATGCGAGTCCCAGGAAGTAATGGAGTCGTCTTCTTCTCAGCTAAATGTCGTACTAACTAAGAGAGCACCTTTTACAAACGACCGAAAGGAAGTTCACAGACGTGATTTAGGTATCGCAGGACTTTGTTCGTAATCTGTAAGCTAATTAATAATGCAATGATGGTAAAGTAGTATTTTGAAACTAAAAATACATTTCAGAATTTTGATAAATTTTCACGAGATAACAAATCTACCGTAGGACACCCTGCGGTTGCACAGAAGAGGTCAGATGATTTTAATCGCAACAGGAAGGTTGATTAGCCCGAATTAACCGACCCAAAAAATCAAACGAGTTAATAAATTATAATCCAGTAAATTACTATAATCGTTAGATTTTTGAGTCGCAACATTTAAAGCACCTGGGTCACATGCCATTAACATTGAAAAAAGAGGTATAAATCAGAAAACAGTGGTAATATCCTAAGAAGAAACAGTAGCTGGAGTAGGAGCAAATACTGGTGCATGTGGAGAAGATGAATAATTAAATGCAAATGCTGAATTAAACTTTCAAACCTTACCGTGAACAAGAATCTGCGCACTGTGGGCCAGTTCGCCAGCATATCCATTAAGCTCGGCGAACCTTGATAACGCGGAATCGCTAGGGAGACCCAGTAACCGCCCCGAGGCGATCGGTTCACATTGTCAGGCAAGCCGGGCAGACTGTCCGCGAAGACTGTACGGTCAGTGCCATTGGCGAGAGAGATACGAAGTACGCGTGCCCAGCCGGTCTCGGCGACAAGCACAGACTTTTGGTCTTTGTGGAGTTGGACACCGTTGGCGAAGTAAAGGCCTTCGGCTAGGACACGCCAGTCTCCAGTGGACGGATCAATAATAAACACCCTAATAGGGAGGGGGGATAGCATGAAGGGTGAGGGAACGTTGCGAAGCACTGACAATAAGCAGAATTGGTGTGGTAGTTAATAGGCTGACCTAAAGTGCATTAAGTTACATTTTCGTAAATGTAATGCAGAAATCAATAAAAAATAAATACAAAAGCCATCAAAAATGCTCGAATGATGTTCGCTTCATACTGTTGGCTCTGAGATCAAATTTATCTCGAAAACGAAGAATATTGGTTATTGCGCACTCAAGAAAACGGAATTCACGCTAATGTTATCGCCAAAGAACAAACTGGTGGCTAAGCAAGGGAGTGTCTACCAACCACCTGTTACCACTTGTTTACATACCTCAACTTTGCATATTTCACAATGCTCGTCTCTTTTAGCACTCCATTAAAGAAATGAAATAAATGTGTACCAACATTCGAAACGCGTTCCACAGACTCCCTTAATTGCCTTTCTCATCGGTTCCACTGATAAAATTCCTATTATCACCCTTCCTAGTTTACGGGACCTCCTGTAGTCGACTTTTCCTGTGGAGTTATATATTAGACTCATACCCAGGCGCCTTATTGTGCTGGCACTATGTTACATTAACCATTCAGCGACGACGGAAAGTCGTGTGATCATAAACATAGCTTCCTAATTTTTACCACCTCGTCAGCTGATGAAACTGACAACAAAGTTGAACCTAAGGTTGAAAGCGGCCAATGAAATAGGAGACACCAGTGCTGGTAGAAGCGTACAGGCGTACACCAGAGACAGTTCAGAGAAAGAAGACGCGATCACTGGAACGAGAAGTTTATTGGGCTGCCGTTTTGGGCCCTCGTTCGAACCAATCATTAAATACAACCCTCCTCTGCCGTTATCTCTGAGGATGGATTCAAGCCAGAGTCCGGAAGTTCAGACAAATAAGTTCATTGTTACAACGATCGCATCACTTTCTTTTGAGGAGACCAGCAGCAGACGGGGGTGGGGTTTTACTTCGGCTTTACCTTTTCCAACTCTGGCTTTGGCTGACATGTCACCTACTCCCTTCTTGGACAGCGTCTGTTGGCTACGGCAGAAGCGGCCGCCATCAGGCTACGCCGACCGATCCTGCGCGCTCAAAAGAACTTAGTCGCGGCACCACAGTTACCATGGTCAAAAGCTGCTAATGCAACAGCCAGCAGCTTAACACTTCAGCCGACTACCAGTTTCCCCTAATGCTGAGCATATTTTGACCCCTGTTCCTCTCCCCCATTCCCCCTGTCCTGACAACAGTTCTATTTTTCTACCAACCCGCATAGTTCATTTACTTCATTACCATATAAATGAAAAGGCCTCATGAGAATTATCGAAAACAAACGTATGTTCACCATTTCATCTTCTGAAATATAGAATAGCGAGTAGAAGAAATATAGCTCACCGCCCGTGACGAAAGTTCAACAGGTCAGAGCCCGCGTGCCGTCCAACAAGCAGTCCACGCACAAGAAGGCAATTAACGTTAATTGTCGCTGTATGCTTGCAGTAATGACTGTGT
>JAYGXS010000004.1:45413555-45489615 GCA_036362985.1 Ligula intestinalis | reverse complement strand
TCTTCTTCTTCTTCTTCTTCTTATTCTTCTTCTTCTTCTTCTTCTTTGCAAATATAGCTACCTCAACAATTACAGTTGCAAAGAAACAGCTAACAGCAGTACGTCTGGAAAACATGTAGTTTGAACACGAGTAAAAGAGCGAGTAATTTTAAGTCCATTCAATGTTGGGAAAGCAACAGGACGTGGAAAAGAGAAGAATTAAGAAATATTTATAGGGTAAATGCTTGGAAGCGGTTAATTGGGAGACAATATGTGAAAGTGCACAATCCCAGTAGGCAGAAACATGCGACTTTGGTATTTAGCTATCAGCTTCCTTAGGCGCAAGTATTAATTGTGTACTAGCCGAAATCTGACTCACAAAAGACAAGACCGACTCGGGGGCAGAGAAAGTGGAGTGTTAGCTGTCAAGCTGTCCCAAATGAAGGCTGGATGGCGGCCATGCAGGATAATAAATTTACCACATGAATCCAATAGTGTTAACTGTAGGATTTAGGTTTAGGGTAGAGCTAGAATTAAGGTTATAGTTCAGGTATAGGTAAGGATTAGTGTTAGAGTAAGGACACGAGAATATGTACCCTTCGTGAAATTTATCGCAAAGTGACCTATATAGGCGACTATACAGTTCACCCTTAAAATTTAGTGATATGAAACGTTCAGACAAACAACTTTTCATATTGCTTAACAGCGACACGACAGAGATCCACAGGCGGACGCGCCTGCCTAGTAGTGAAGTTGGGGCATACAGGAGCAGCCGAAAGTAGAAAGGTCATCAGCGAGGCTAACTGCAATATATGTCAGCACTCGGGTCAGAAAAAGTAAACATTCGAAAACTACGCAACGGTAATACATCCGACGTATTTGAATACCGGTTCGGCAATCTCTTTGCTTATGAAAAATATCATAAGCGACTTAGGCCACCACTAGGCGCGGAGCTGGATTTCAGCGCTAACACCGATCACACAACACTCCGTTCACTCAAACCACAAGCTAAAATTTGTGAAGATGGTTACTGGCCATAACAAGGGACAAGATAATGGCGGTTATAGAAACAGCGGGAATCAACCACAAAGTCGATCGCGAAAGAGAGAAGGAAGAAAAAACTGTTGACGCTTGGGCATCCGCTTGCTTTCAAAGAGGCTATAACCAAAGAGGTGAGAACTCCGGAGAAAATGGGTCTCGTTGTTAATATTTTCTTTTAGATAAGACATGAAGGGGAGCGGGGGTGGCGGACATACCTGCCAGTTGGACGACCCTCCATCAGGTCACCGATCAAGTCATGGAGCGCAAATTTTTGGCTACTTTCTGTCAAAACAATGCGTCCGTCCGGCAACACGTCGAGTGAATTGAAAAAGGTCACCTTCACGGGCTGAACTCCGGCCTTGTTGAGCGGAAATATTTTTTTCGCCTTTGCTAGAAAAGATATTTAATGGGTCATTCTCAGTGATCTTTGGTTTGTGCACGGTAAACCGATTGGTAATTTCAAAAAAACTAAATTCACTGGAAAAGGGCTAATTTTGTGTGAGTACTGCTTACGGAACTAATGTGATTAGATGCAAGGATTGGATAAAGATCGTAGTCCCTCGCTGTTGTTCCGAGTCGGGGGTGGTCGCGGAGCAATAGGCGCTCAACTATCAGGGGTTAGACATACAGGGTGGGTGGAACATTTCTGACTGCTATGTCATCTGCCGGACGCCCGACAGAAAAGAATGGAAGCTTAACACCGAGTCCATTACTCAAAACAAATGAGGTTTAACGGTCAAAGTCTAGGGCACAAGAGCCACACTGCCGTATGATGTCCGCGATGTCACTAACGCATTAAAGTAGCTTGAGCAATTTGGCTACATTGCAAAAGCCATTTCCGTTTCAAAATATTTGTGAATACACGTTTGTCGATAAAAGATTACTTTTTGCTACTATGGCCTTCAAGGGACTTTGGGTAGAACAAATTGAGCATACTCCGTTAGTGTATAAGGAGGTTAAACAAAACAGACCCAAAGCTACTATTCGCAACAAGATCATGACAATTCAATGCCTAAACTGTCCGTATAACTATAAAGGTCAGGTTGAGCGCATGTTCGGATCGCACATCCATGGACATAAGCTGGCTGTGCGACAAGGCGAAGAATTAACACATTTAGTTTTTTACACCTACAAAACTCCGAGTTGAAATTTGCAACCGTCAAAATAATCGTCCACTCTGGAAGCAAGGCGAGCCGAGACTTGACCGAGTGCTGGGCCTCAGATGGGAACTCTGTCCACCGATGTATGGAGCTGGCGCCGACATAGAGAGCCCTATGAAGTCACCTCCAACCTGACAATGGGTACTCAGATCAGACCACCGACTGCCATTTTCGTGTGATTCAAGGCAAGCCATTCAAGAAAATGTGTGATAAAATTGGCCCATGGATCGGCAGAATAAGGCACGAGGACGAATCGATAAAATAAAGTGCGATTCACTCACTCATGGATAACTACAGTCATGACAGTATTCAGCGTGGAAATTTAAACTCAGGGAACATTACCCAAGTTTAAACTGACTTCAGTCGACGATGTATAGTACAAAAATTTGCTGCATGATTTTCTAAAAAGTAGTCTTTGATAACTATAGGTAAGTCCCAATAATTATCAACATCTTGAATGACTGGCCGCTCCAGCTAAACATATTGCTAAGGAAGGAAACGGATTGTGAAGCATACAACATCCTTACGTTAGTAACACAAGACAGAACGACCCCACTTCCCTGAAATAAAGCTGACTTTGAGATAAATTGCAAGAAGGGTAGATACACCCGTGTCATAAGCCTGACACTAACCCTCACCCTTAACCCTAACCTCCTTACTCGATTTCTGGAGTGAATCCTTCGGGGCAAACATTTTCAGGCTTGGTCTGAAACTGAAATACATACTTGGGCCGAAACCTATCAGCTACTGCGGACTTACCGTGTAATATTAACAAGCTGCTAACAGGCAGCCAATAATATACAAATACATAATCATGTTACCTGCACTGTCAAAATGCTACATCATTAAATATAAACTGAAAGGCAGGCATCCCAAGAAATGTAATTTTAAGGAATGGCGTCCTTTGGGAAAATCAGTAAACTTTCGACAATGGATCCCCGGGTCATCGTCAAACTTGAGAGAAATGTGCAAAGAACAGTTAGCATTTCAAATTGCTGATACAATTATATAGTCATTTGGTGTGGGCGTTAATTGGGAGTTGCAATTTGTGTCACATCGTGGTGGACATGATTAGCATTCGTAATGGCGTAACGGCTAAGTGGCAACTGAAATTTGAGTCAGTCCGGGGTCAGTCCAGGTCAACCGGTGTGAACGCTAATTACGGTTCATGTTGGTCCATGTTTGTCGGCAGCAGTTTCTTTCACCTTTCTTTGAGATGTTTGTACAATCCTGCTAACTCGATTCGCCGGTTGATGCATGAATTATCGGAGTACATGGCCTCAAGAAATTCTCGGCTTTTTTTGGGGGGGGGGCAAACTCCGACGATGCGTGTTTTGTCCCACGGAAAGGCATATCCTGTGCCAAGGCAATGCATAGCCACTTCGGAAAAACGATCGTGTCTCTTTGCTGCCGATTGGTGCTAGCGGACGCGTGTGGAGACGGATCTTCCTGTTTGGCCACAATATACCGTGTCACAAGCTTCAAATGGGATTTTGTAGATGGCTTTTTTCTCATCAAGGTAGCCAAACCTTATCCTTAGGGTGTACTAGCTGAGTGCTTAAAGTAGCCATCGGTTTGTGCGCCACTTTTATTTGGTGTTTCCGCAAGTGTCTTTCAACGAGTTCAAACACGTTCCTTATATAAGAAAGGACTCGCCATTTGTTTGTTTTGGGCGTTTGAGTGGAACTATCTGGTTCCTTTTTTGTCGGATTGTGGTTGTCTCATGCGTCGGCATACAAAGTCTATGGGGTAACCATTGCGGGAAAACAATTCAAACAGATAATTGAGCCCGTTTCGGTAGGTTTCTTCGTCAGAGCAGTGTGTCTTCGCTCGGCGTAGCAGAATATTGACGGCACTCTTTTTGTGAGAAATGGGGTTATTGCTCTCATAGTTAAGAATAACTTCCGCATACGTGTCTTTGCGGTAAACGGACGTTTGTAATGTTCTGTCAACATTTGGCGCACGAGAACATACAGACATGGGAGTTTGTTGTTAACTTCCTTATCGAGCGTGAATTGAATGCCTGGAATGGTTGAGCTGATGGTCTTGTGGAGCGCTTCAAGATGGTCCTTTTTTATTAACAACAAATGTGTCGTCTAAATAGCGTACCCATAACTTAGGGTTAATCGATGGAAGGGCCGTTGATTTGAGCCTATGCATGGTTATTTCGGCAAGGAATCCAGATATGGGTGACCACATTGGAGCTTCTTTTAATTGTTGATAGTAATGATGATCAAATGAAAAGAAGTTTTCTAGGCAAAGGTCCACAAGGTCAAGTAAGGCAGTTGAAGAAACCCTCGTTTCATAGATCTTCAGAGCTTCCTCTGTGCATTGCCTTGCTACATCAAGTGGTATGGAGGTGAACAGGGAAACTACGTCGAAGGAGACCATTATCTCATCATCGTAGACCGTGATTCTCCTTAGTTTCTCTAGAAACTCCGTAGAGTTCTAAATGGAAGTTTCACAATCCTTCGTAAGTGGATGAAGTTGTCGGAATAGCCACCTAGAGATTTTGTGGTTCGGTGCACCGATTAATGATACTATCGGTCGTAGAGGAACTTCCCGTTTGTGAACTCTGGGTAATCTGTAGATCTTCGCGATGTTTGCTTCGGATTGTTTCAGGCATTTTGCGATATCTCCTGACAGTAGTTTCGTCCCTGTAAGGCGGTTCAGTACTTTGTCAATGGGTGACATTTGCTTCTCGGTAGGGTCTGTTGGAAGAGGCTTATAGGTTGAGCTATATTTTAATAGTGAGAGCATTTTCAGCTTGTACCTGTATCAGCACTTTGAAATGCTAACTGTTCTTTGCACATTTCTCTCAAGTCTGACGACGATCTGAGGACCCAGTGTCGAAAATTTACTGAATAAATTTATTGATTTTCGTAAAGGCGCCTTTCCTTGAAATTGACATCATGAAGTTTTTCTCAACCCTGACGCTAGACCCAAACTTACAACAACCATAATCCCAATTGGCCCAGAATTTGGCGCCAAGCCATCCTGGCTACGGGCCCCAATGTCCTGCTGCGGTGGTCTTATAAGTAATACCTACCCAAACTACTTCTTGGTGCTTGAGAATTTGTGTAGCAGCTACACTTAATTGTACAGAGAAGGAGCGACAATGTAGGCCAAAAGATGTGATCAAAAAATACATGGGCTGAGGCTGGATCGATAAGCTGGATTAGGAGGACTGGTTAATAAGTGTGTCATCTTCCGATGCATTTTGTGGCACAGAATCCCAGAGCCGAGATCCTTCTGGCTAGGGTCGACACGCGTTAGCATGCCAAAAAGTAAATAACATACGCACCGGAGCTCTTGTTCCCTCCCCAAAGTATGCAGAACACTAATAGATGTCTGCCTTGACAAACAATCATGCGGAACCCTTAAACAGCCAGGTAAAATAACTGCAGTGCGAACTTTCAAGATGAAAGCAACTGATTTGAGGACGTACACATGTCCTCAGGAATAACAAAAGCAAAATCTAAAGCATGTTGGGCTGTTAATATGGTAAACGAAAAATTATTTAGAAGTAAATATGCATGCCCCAGGTTCTTTTTGTAAAGAAGAAGAGCACACGATTTCAGAGGAATAAAATTGCCGTTCCAGAGATGACGTCTTTTTCTTCTTCACGATAAATTATTTATTTAAATTGACATAAACTCTAAACTTACCAGAACCCTAGCCTCGAGGTCCCTGGAATTAAGTGCAATGCCAGCTGCATTTCGAGACGCCAAGTTATTTTGCAGGGCCACATAAGTAATCCTTACCTAACCTACTATTTAACATGGTTCATAGCGCTAGCGCTCAGTTGTACAGAGGAGATGCGACGGTTTAAGTTAAATATGTGATTAGCAAATACGTGAACATGGACAATTATAGTCAAGAAGTTGATTACCTCAAATCGACTCTGGTCAATTGCTGCCAACAATACTTGAGGAAGGCTCCAAGACCCATAGGCCCCCTAATAAAGGCCCATTTAGATAGTCTCAATGAGCTTCGCCACACTGAAAATATACTGCTTACAAGACCGGATAAGGGTTTAGGAATTGTGCTGATGGACAAGAAAGATTATGTAGCGAAACTAGAAGAAATATTATCGGATCGGACAAAATTCTCAAAATCCGATAAAGACAAGGACCGGACCGGACCGACGCCGTTGAAGACAAAGTGACAAAGTTACTTGCAGAGTTCCACAAAGAAGGACTTTTATCTGACAAGGAGCTCAAGCGACTAAGGCCGGTTGGTACTACAATCCCAAGAATGTATGGCCTCCCGAAAATTCATAAACAAGGTGCGCCACTTCGTCCTATCTTGGACATGAGAAATTCGCCATACCTTGCCGTGGCAAAATGGATTGTCGAAAAGTTAAAGCCACTTCAGAGCCGCCTGTACCCTAGAAGCCTGAAAAACACGTTTGAATTCGTCGAGGCTACCAAGGATACAAACATTAACGAAAAGATGATGTTGTCACTTGATGTATCTTCATGCTTCACCAACGTACCGGTAGCCGAAACCATAGAGTAACTATGCGACTGCATACGGGAAACAAACTACAAGATAGGGATGACAGTGGAGATGCTGAAAGAACTACTGACGTGCTGTACACAAAACGCCCAGTTTCTTTGCAATGGCCAGCTCTACAGACATATAGACGGAGTGGCAATGGGCTCACCACTTGGACCATTCCTCGCAAACGTCTTCATGGGCAAGCTCGAGGAAACAAGGCTCAAAGACACTATCGATGACCTGAAGTTCTATGGTCGATACGTGGATGATATATTTTGCCTGACAAATAAGACCACTCATATCGATGATCTAGTCCAAAAATTCAATACGGCACACGCAGCACTAACATTTACAGCGGAATCAGAGAAAAACAACGAACTGGCTTTCCTAGGCGTCCTCTTAAACAAACAAGAGGATGGCTCGATACAACGTCGAATATTTAGAAAGAAAACCTGGACGGGGCAGTACGTTAATTTCCACAGCTTCGTACCCCGTAACGTCAAGCGGAACTTAGTCCAGGGAATGGCAGACAGAATACGCCGTATCTGCTATCCTAAAATAGTGGAAGTAGAATTGCAGCAGCTACAAAACGCACTCCATGAAATCGGTTATCCAGAAAGGTTCATCCTTTGGAACATCAAGGAGCGTGTCACAAAGGCCGCAGTTGCAACGACGGAAAAGAAAGATCCATTCATAAGACTGCCTTTTATAGGAGACGCAGCAAGTAAACTGGTAAGACGACGCCAGAGGACAGCAGTCACGAGTGTTTTCCCGGCGGCAAACTTATGCGTACTCTTCGTAAACCCTCCTCTTCTACGAATGGGCAGTAAAGACAGACTACCGTTTCAGGCCACATCGATGTGCATCTATTCGTTCACCTATTCTAGTGGAGCGGGCTATATTGGCCGAACAACGCGACGTCTGGAGAGGAGAATACGCGAGCACATACCAGCCTGGGTCAGCAGAGGGAAGAATTCACCGATCTCAAGCTCAATCCTCGCCCACCTAATTGATACATACCACCAAGTAAACGCGAGAGAAGCATTTCGGGTCACATAGCGCACGCCAACACACTACTCCAAAGGCCTGCGCAAACAGGTGTTAGCCACAGCAGAAGCAGTGGCAATCCAGCTAGCAAAACACACTCTATGCTGTCAAAAGGCGCTGGTACAAGCCATCTGCGACCCTTGGCCGACTGCACGCGGAAATCCACGGAGAATAGTCAAGCACAAGCTGTGCGGCTGACATACAGAACTCAACCCGCTCACCACGAGAACATCCCCCCTGTCTCATCTGCGCATGGCAACCAGCGTACTACCCGCGCAGGCGCCCGCATTCAGGAAACGAGGAAAAACCCTCACGCTTCCCCCCTTTCCGCAACCTGACGATTATATAAACGCAGTAATTAAGTGTCCAATTTTATTCCCCATATCATGTACTGGCCTGACGATGAATGACCGAAAACGATCGATTGCCAACACGACTTTTCAATTATATTCACCGCTATGGTGGATAGGCGCCCACCGATCGATTCCGGAACTCACTCGATCCGTTGTGTCTTACGACTTGCTCTCGAGTCGTCAGCAGCCTCTCAACAATAGAAAACATTCAGCTTTTTAATTTCAGTTGACCCAATTGTGAAAAAAACTCGAGGCGTTTGGCGGGATTTGAACCCACGCATCAGAGAAGACCTTTGCCGGAGGTCAATGCTCTAACCGCTAAGCTACAAACGCCCCACCTCGCGCCGTGAATTTAATTACACTTGGATCGATATTACCCGCCCAACTTTACCGACCATATGGAATCCACCAATGTGAACAGTTAGCTGACTGCCCAAGCAGGATTTCCTAAGCAATCACCTAGAATCCACCAGAATGACTACTAGGCTGACTTAATTATAAGAAAGTTTGGCAGATTTACTTAATTTGAGTTGACCCAATTGTGAAAATTTACGGCGTGAGGCGGGGCGTTTGTAGCTTAGCGCTTAGAGCATTGACCTCCGGCAAAGGTCTTCTCTGATGCGCGGGTTTAAATCTCGTCAAACGCCTCGACTTTTAATTTCGTTAGAAATTAATTTCTATTCGCGGCATACATCAGTACATTTAAGGTGTATAGATATAGACAGAAATTGTAACTGTATATTTGGACTGAAGCCCGTCAAACACTGTGTAATATATACCCGCTGCCGACGGAGAGACTTTAGTAGCATATATTGCTGTTGTAACTTACCATACTAACAGCCCAGGTACTAGCTAAAATGCCCAGACACTCTTTCGCCGGTATTTTGCCGCTGCCTGACACAGCCGCTTGGATTCCGGCTCATTAGTGGGTCCCCCAGTTTTCCCTATTTGCTTTCTGGTTGATATACCGGTTTTTAAAGTTCAGCTTTTAAATTTTCTTAGGAATTAATTTCTGCTCGCGGTACACATCAGTATATTTAAGTTCATTTCGGGCATATAAGCCATCATCAGCGAGCCGTACCCAACCCCAGGGGCCCGAACCTGGGAACCTGTTAGTTAGAAATGGCCATTACAATGTCCCCTGTCCGTAATGTATTTCTGCCTACATCCTACCCTGTCCATGAAATGGGTTAGCACGGTCGGGTAATAAGTGCAACATCTTTCTGTTTATTCTAAGATGAAGGGGTTCAGGGCCGAGATGTGTCCGGCTAAAGTCGACATGATTTAGCATGCCAAATAGTATATAATTTACCTATCAAGGCTCCTAGAATTACATTTTATCTGAAGTTTGTGATCATTGATTTTATGTGATGATATTGATTTAATTCATGGCACGATGCGGGGCGTTTGTAGCTTAGCGGTTAGAGCGTTGGCCGCTGGTAAAGGCCTTTTCTGATACTCGGGTTCAAATCCCGCCAAAAGCCTCGAGTTTTTTCACAATTGGGTAAACTCAAGGTAAGATACCTGCCTTGACAGACAAACATGCGGAATCATAAACCGTAAGGTAAAATAAATGCAGCGGGAAATTTCAAAATTAGAAAGACTGACTTGAGGACGTAGATATGCCCCAAAGAATGAAAAAAGACAAAATGTTGAAACAAAATAACAGACTTAAAGCGCCCTTACCTGTCTGCATATCAATGGCGAAAAGACCAAGGTAGGCATCCACGACAAGAAGTCGATTTCTTGGCTCATCGTAGTGCAGACCAAGTGGACGTCCGCAGGTCTCTACGGAGGCTGAAGATAATTCAGATGAATAATCTCATCAATCAAAATTATGCATATATTTGCAGAAAGTACGTGTAAACTATCCGATTCCAATGCTTTCCAGTTCGCTGGTCAAAACCTTCAGGATGAAAGGCATTCAGTTCACTGGAATCTGATTATAGCGAAGCTTTGTGTCATGCGTGAAGCGAACTTTACTCTGACATGCAGGAACATGGCAGATTTAGATGCTGCAATAGTTGTCCCATCTGAAGGCAATTGAAAAGTCGACGTTTGAACTGTGACCCATTTCTGCCTCGCAATTACAGAAAAGTAACAAAACGAGAAGAAATGGGAACATAGAAGGTTTGATACTTGCCAGCGCTGTAAAGGTGGAGATATGATACAGTGGTCCAATAAGACAACTGTCCGAACTAACAGGCCAAATAAGTAAATTTTTAAACAATACGGAGTTTGATCACAAATGGTCACGGTTGCCAATGTCCTTTCCATTATTCTCCAACCACACGATTTCCACACAAAACTTTTAGGGGAATCTTCAGCCAAATCCTGGCATTAGAGTTCCCGGCACAAATGGGCAAATCTTTTTGAGGATGTCTTTCAAGGAACTCTTGCCGCCGGCTTGTCTGTTTGTGATGCTGGCGTGTAAACTGCGACAACAGAATATTCAGACGCACAGTATATTCCCTATCTCATAAAATGTCAATAGACATCCTGAAATGCATTTTCGACCTGGACACGTTACGTAAGTAGGCATAAAATATTGTTATCAGTCACCCTACACTCTAGATATCTCAGTCGTGTCAGGATGCTAGCTTTTGAACAAGTTACTTTCTGACTACCCGCTGGAAGCATACTCTGTAGAAAATGCCTCAGAAACTAGCATGTCTTTTCCTAACTGCTTTTCAAAGCTCTTAAAAGTTCTGATATATTTTTTTAGAAAACATGCAAAAACATATTCTTTCATATAGTAGTTTGGTTGAAAATATCGTTTTCTTCAAATTTATACTCGAAGAAAGGGTATTTTTTGGTCTTGAAAAAGGTACTTATCATGAGATTTTTAGAGAGTTTATTAATGTTGCCGATAAAATATACAACGTGATCCACATGCATTGCCAACTGTCATGGGAATCGTTTGCCTTCTTAATCACATACTAGAGGAATGTGTGATTTTCCGTAGAAAGAATGTATCGAGCATGTAGTTTAGGAACATTGAATTGAATGGCTGGTAGAATTAAAAATTATTCAGCAATATAGAATGGCGTTTAACACCAAAAAATACAATTTGACGAAGACGTAATTTTCTATCTATATTTTCGGTACCCGAACAACCCACCAAGGTTAGAAGGAATATTTGGCGTGGTGACTTTGATCAAATGAAGGCCGAAATAAACAACATAAATTGGGAATTGGTTTTTTCTGGCAATATAGCTGATGATTGGGGATGGTTCAGTGAGTTATTGCATACTCTCCTGAGAAACCACTGTCCGATTACACGGAAGAAGCTAAACAACAAACCTCAGTGGCTGACTCAAGCGCTGAAGAAAGAGATAAATAAAAAGGGGAGATTGTTTAGAAAGTATAGAGCAGACAGAAATCCGGTATCTTTAAATGCATACAAAACGCAGAGGAACCTCGTGAAGCGACTTATCTTCAAAGCGCGCAAAGACTTTGAAAAAGATTTACTAAACCGGGCAGTTAAAACTCCGAAGCTATTTTATGGCTACTTAAGAAAGACCACACGAAACCGGGACCCAGTTCCCCTTCTGAAGGCTAGCGATGGAACAGAAATGAGTGAGGATGGAGCAAAAGCTGAGCATCTTTCACAATTTTTCAAATCGAACTTTACAACTGAAATCGGATTCATTCCTCCAAACTATGGCTTAGATGACGGTCCAAAGATTGAAAATGTGACCTTCGCCGAAGCAACCGTTCTTCAGGAGTTAATGGCACTAAACGACTCGAAATCATCCGGTCCCGATGACATCCCGCCTAAATTACTGAAAGAACTTGCTGGGGAGCTAGCCAAACCGCTTTCTATGCTTTTCAGTACCTCGTTTAACGCAGGTTGTTTACCCGCCGATCGGAAATCCACACGGATCACACCGTTGTATAAAGGCGGCAGAAAGGTTGCTGCAAACAGTAATAGACCAATCAGCCTCACTTCGATCTGTTGCAAGATTATGGAAAAAGTAGTAAAACGAGAGCTGATGCGTTTCTTAGAGCAGCATAACCTTCTATCGGATGCGCAACATGGGTTCCGCAGAGGCAGGTCCTGCGTGACGAACCTGCTCCATTGTTTGGAACGCTGGACTCGGGCAGTTGATGGAGGAAATCCGCTTCATGTAATCTACATCGACTTCAAGAAGGCTTTTGATAGCGTCCCACATCAACGACTTCTGCACAAACTCAGCCAAATAGGTGTTCGAGGAAATCTGCTGAAGTGGATTCAAAGCTTCTTACTTGGTCGCTCTCAAACTGTCCATATTGGTGACCAGCAGTCGGCAGACGTTGCAGTCGAGAGCGGTGTCCCCCAAGGCTCTGTCCTTGGCCCTATACTGTTCATTATATACGTCAATGACTCCGTCCGTGAACTGGACTGCGATGTGGCTATGTTTGCCGATGACAATAAGATTTGGAACGTCATCAGAAATTCAGCTGACGAAGAACATTTGCAGCTAAACCTAAATCGTCTTCAAACTTGGTCTCAAGACTGGCTTTTGCCGTTTAACGAGAACAAATGCAGTGTCCTACGAGTTGGCCGACCCAGCTCTCAGAACCCCATGGTTTACAGCCTAAATGGCATCCAACTGCAAGAAGTCGACGCGCAGAAAGATTTGGGAGTATGGATCTCTACGTCTCTTAAGCCCTCGCTGCACTGCGCAAAAGTAGCCAAGTCTGCGATGTCCGTCCTGTATCTTGTCAAAAGGGCTTTCTGTGCCTTCGATAAAGACTGATTTGCTAAGGTCTTTGGAGCATTTGTGCGGCCGAAGTTGGAGTTCGCAATGCAAGCATGGAAACCCTGGACCGCGAAAGACCTAAATTCCCTCGAAAAGGTCCAAAGGCGCGCGACCAAACTGGTTACCGGTCAGAGCTTTTTACCCTACGAAAGACGTTTAGCTAATCTCGATCTATTTCCGTTAAGTTACAGACAGCTACGTGGCGATCTGATACAAGCATTTCGTATAATGCGCGGGCAGGACTGTTGTCTTCTACCTGGCGACTTCTTCGAGTTAGCAACAACGACGAACTTAAGAGGGCATCTCTTCAAACTACGCATAACAGGGGCCAGACTAGACACACGCAAGTTCTTCTTTGGTAATAGAGTAGTTGAAGCTTGGAATGCACTCCCCGAGGAAATTGTTATGTCCCCATCTGTGGATGCATTTAAGCGAAATTTAGATTTTCATACCCGAAATGCCCACTAAAACTTGGATATGGCGAGAATGAAATTATATATATATGTATATAAACATATTACTCACTGATTTTAAGTAATATGTTAGTTAAGAACTAACAAGGATTGCAAGATTCGAGTCCACCAAACGTTGTGATCCGAGGCTACGCGGATTTGTAAAACTTTTCCCAATTCAGGCCTGGAATGCTCTGCCCGCGGACATTGTTATGTTGCCATCTGAGCACACGTCAGACGCATCTGTAGGCATGTTTACGACACTATTAAGTTAGAACAAATAGCCACTGAGCCCCCGAAAATAAACTGCCAGTTGCCGAATGCAAATTGTGGAATAATCACATTATAAAAAACATACTACTCGCTAATTTTCAGTAATATGTTTGCTTAGAAAACTACCGATTATATTTCTTCTGTCAATTAGCAGGCAGACTCGTTAAACCAACAAGGGTGCACGATGGGCGCATCGCCGACACTCGATGAGGTTCGCGTGACCTCCGCAACCTTCTCTTCGTGGGACCCTTGGTATTATGGTGAAAACCGCGATGGACTCTCCCTGACATGCTTCAAACACTCTTAGCACAGGCCATCCGCTTCGAATATACTCTGCACCCCCCCCCTCCCCCAGGCGACAGTTTTTCTCCTTAAATCTCTAAAATGGCATTCAAGCCCCTAGACTTCTGAACAATGCCTAAGGAGTTTTTTCACTGTCGGTCCTCAAATTTTTGGCAACGCCACTGATCTGAAATGTTCTGCAGATCAAATGCATTGAAAAAACTGTACCAATAGGTAGTTCAAAGGTATTTACCTATATTTCCCTCAATAAAACCTGACCTGACCTGACTACATGAAAGGATATTTTTGTTTACGTTTTCTATAAAATATATTAAGAGCTTTGAAATCAATGAAAACATGCATACTACTTAAGTAGCCATTTCTACAAGTGGTAAGAAAGAAGCTGGTTTAAGAGCCGGCATGCTGATGTGACTGAAATATTTTGAGATTAGGTTGGTCAATAATCGATATTAAACCCCTTGATAAGTAGTGTGTTCGAATAGCAAACAACCTTCAGAATTTTAATTGACATTTAATGAGGCAGATAATCTACCCTATGCAGATAGTATTGCCGAAAAAGACAAGACAGACTGAAATGGCCGTTTCTGACTCATTAACCGTCGTCAGCAAGCCATGCACAGATTCAAGTGTTATCGCAGTCGAGCTCGTAGCTCAATGTTTAGGGCGTTTGACTCTGATCAAAATGGTCGCAAGCTTCAGACTCGGGTGGAACACCACTTGGGTCTGGGTGTGACTAGCTGACGACGGCTAATGAGCCAGAAACGGCCATTCCAGTCGCTCTTGTCTTTGCCGGCAATACTATCTGCCTAAATCCAGCTGTAGGGACCCAAGGCAGGGCGGCGCCGGTGAGTTCCGTTAGGGGTCAGTGAACGTTCATCAATACGTGTCAATAAACCCAACGTAAACTGTTCGACGATTCACTTCTTCCTACGGGGGCAGTGCACGGTTCGCCTTTTAAGAAGACAGTCGTCCCTTTGAGACTACCAGAATAGTCAGGCATACTGCTATGACACAGGATGAGGCGGAGTTTGATCCCTGAAAGCCTGCGTGAGGGATTTTGATTTCAGACAGACAAACAGCAAGCCTTCGTGTTGTACTGATGTCTTTGAAAAAAGAAACTCACAGCATCCCTCGGGTCCCAATCGTGCAAAAGTCTTCACTCCGTCTTTGTCTATTTTGACAACACTTCCATTGAGAGTGCCCGTATAGAGCGAATCTATGCAGAAAATTTGGACTAAAATAGAAACTCTACCTTTGATGACAATCACACATTCGGGGCCGGCAATTTGGCCTTCATACTCCCGGGTTGCAGCCGTCAAACGGTCATTAACCGCCAACTCCTTTTCGAGAGAGGGCAGGCTAGGCAGGGTTACAACAACCGGTTCAAAGGAGGACTGTTGGCCTGCATACCAGAAGCCCACACACAGGGCAAGTACCAAAACAAGGACAGATAACTTGGCCCAGCAGCCTCCTTTCTTAACCACAGTTTTCCTTCCAGGCTTGTGTTCAGCTATAAAATTGAACAAATTAACAAAAGCACCACTCACTTTTCATAGTGACCTAAAAGGAGAAACTTGTGTTACAAGCACTGACTACCTCAAAGATTGTGGGAGCAAATATGGGGGGGGCAATAGAATATAGAAAAATTTAAAGCATTTTTCCCCGGTAATAATTTGAAGGAAAACAGAATAGCCGAATTTATTTGCGCGAATAAATTTCGAGAGCGCTTTTCAGCTGCTTCCGCTCCGTCCTTCCCGCGCATCCGCTCTTTCCGGCGGGCGCCGGTCCAACAGTGATCAGCCTACACAACATTGACCGGACATACACGCTGAACACCCTGTTGGGGCAAATAGAGACTTCTGTTGCCGCTTCTTCGTCTTCAACGGACTCACGAGGTCTTTCACGTGCCGAGGCTTTTCTACTTGGTGAACTCCAATTCTCCTTTGTCGTGTTTCTCCTTGGCGAATCCCTCGACGGCTGGTATCACTGGCGTGATATTCTCACCCTTCTGGCCAACTGCGAAAAGGCCATCTCCGAACACCCTGCCCTCTACAAGACCCTCATCACCTGCCTCTATCGCCAACTGACCTTCACGGGTGACGAAAAGGCCAACAAAAAGGGTGATGAGGATGATGGTGCACTAGGCATCGCCGGCCTCTTCCACCCGGGCTCCTTCGACGGCTGGAGCCAACGCAGACCAGACGATCCAGCCTTTCTGCCTCACACGCTGTCTCGCCTCTTTGCGAACATCGGCCAGGCCGCCAGTAACGGCGAGAGGGTAATGCTGGATCTGGTCGATCGAGCGGAGGGCCTGCGCAAGAGTTTGGAACGCAAGTTCGAGGTGTCGCTCACTTCGTGTACAAAGGTCCCAGAACTGTTTGACACCGAGGCCGGTGTTCCCGTCGATGCCATTAATTGGGACGATGAGGACGCGCCCACGCTTGTACTCTAAAATCATGATCATGTGGTCAACCACGTTGTAAATAAAAGTCCGATGTTTTGACTTGGTCCCAAGTTTAACAGTTGACACAACTTTTGGCCACCTGCCACGTTGATACGACCTTGCTTTTATCGATTTTGTGTAAATTCAAATTGATGTGTTCTCTTAATATTTCGTTGTTCATGCACGGAGCGGAAGCAGCTGAAAAGCGCTCTCGAAATTTATTCGCGAATAAATTCTGCTATTCTGTCTTGCTTCAAAATATAGAAAAAAACTTCAGAAGTTTTAATTTCGGAATTTGCATAGAAACAGCCATAAATGAGTTGAAGGAAGTCGTGCCCCGATCAATCATTCGCCTGTTAAGAAGGAAAGGCGTGCATGCAGAAGAGTGAAGGCAACGGGCGGAGAGGATGATGTAGTTTTAGGTGAGAGCAGTGAAAACGGAGTAACGGGGGTTTGGGTAGGTGAAGCAGAAGAGGATAGAGAACCACAGGACACATCCGACACGGTAGCCGTGAGTCGGTCTACACTCGTGATATCTACGTGGGCAGGATACGGAACGTCTTCTTCTCCAGAGAGACAACCCGGAGGAAGACATCGTAGGGTGGTCCTGAAGCCGTTGAAGTCGGTCACATCGAACGAAGATGTGAGAACATCAAAAACAGTTGGTCTTGGCGGACCCGGGGCGAATGTGAGCATAAACTAGTGGAGACTAAGCAGGAGGTTGTTTGGGTTCTAACTCACACCACGACGGTTCGAAGAAGACCTCTTATCGGACAGTCCGATCGTGTAGCCAAACACCTACTCAGCAACAGAACAGTTATGATCCAACATGACAGCTGAGCGAACTGTCAGCAGGTCCGATTCTCCAGATCCGCCGTGGTGCATATAGACGTCTTCAGTTGACCGTGAAACTGCTCAACTAGTCCTGTGGTAGTGGGGTCATAAGCTGTCTTCTGGATCAGTTTACAATCAAAAAACGGGAGGATGGACTCTTATTGTGCACCGCGGTCAACCATAGGCCACCCAGAGGGGTCAAAGTGAGAGGTTTCTCGAGGAGAACAGTTAGCAGGACTTTCGAAGGAAGCAAATAGGCGAGCGCCAGGAGTATGCAATCACTGGAGCAAGAAGTGTATTGGCCCGACGTTTTGCGAATCGCACACAAACCCATCAGCCGAGACATTCGCAGAAATGGGCAATGGAGACACAACCTTTACTGACGTAAGCGAGCGTACAACTGGCTCAAGAGATAGCGAGAGAAATTGTTTCGACAAGCCGAGTGCCACACGCTGCCGTTTTAGTACTGGTACCATGTGCGTACGTGTGACCTTTGGCCGCCTACCACCAATCAAAAAGGCACAACGTTGATAAGTCAGATGACATCCGGTGTCAACAATCAATTGACAGGAGATTAGGTGGGCCGAAGGCGGCATGGAACAGCAAGGGTGTAAACAGCAAAAGATCAAAATCGATGTCTGCATTTAAAGAAAAAAACAATCTGCATTTATGCGCTGGTACCGCGAAATACAATTTCAATAGTCATTTAGTAATCTACAATGAGTATTCTTCTATAGCGCCGTGGATTGAGGAATGATTTTAAGCAAGTTGAACGCAGATTAAATTGGGTGCCTTAGAGCAAATGCTTACTGTGTCAAGCTGAGCGGATTGACTTAAATACAACAAATCTGCAAGAGCCAGAAGGCTATTTCCCTTTTTTCGAAAGCATCCTTGACCGGGGGGATTACTTAAGTAAATAAACGCGTATCTGGTGATCTCTTCATTTTTTTCTCAACTACCCAAAATACAAAGTCATTTGGAATGACAGAAAACCTGTCGGCGTCCCAGGCTGATTCGGTCCTTTTTCACTAAACTAAAGATATACACAAACGAGATCGGCAGCCGCTACATTCAGGGGAACAGTTCTACTTCTCGCTGAAAAATGGGCTAAAATATGCTCTGAATGAAAGCAAAACACGAGTCCAGAACACTATAAAAACTGTTTAGGTTTATATTCTTCAGTCACTGTAACATCTGGTAACTTTTAGAAAGCCGAAATGCCAGCGAAACAAAGAGGACAGGTTTGGTCGCCTACAAAGTGCGTCGCTGCACGCTAGACACCGTGACTCTCAGCGAACCCCTCTTCACCGATTACAGCAAATTTATGGAAGTAGGTGTGGGATAGAACCTTCTAAAGAGTCGTTTAAAGGAGGAGGGGCCGTGGGACGCTAGGACCGTATTTGTCCTCAAAACGATAGTATCAAACAAGTGTCCTGCCTTAAATTGCAAACGGGCAACAGTTTACTGACCATAAGGTTTCCGCTTCGCGATGAAAGATTTTTCATAAACTTCTTTACCATCGCCAAGTTGTGAAGTGTATGCTCGCAATTCAGATGAAGTTCAAGAGAATGCCAATTATAGTGAGATGGAGAACCTCAGTGACCAAAATACTTTTATTGTCTCAATTGAAAGTAACAAAGCAACTGCTTATTTCGGAAAAATTGCAGATTGTGAAGCGATGAAATGAGCACTTTAAGCCCATCTGCAACCTTCCAAATACAATCGGTGAGGAGGCCGTCAATTTACTTCCTCCAATGGAAATCTATACCGATCTTTAAGATCAGCATAGGTGCGTCCCCATCAGGACAGCCAGAGCAGTGCAATAGAGTATGTTGGCAGATGTTTAGGAAGTGAACCAGCTTGGATATGGTAAGCCCCGGCTTGTGTACCAGTTTATCTCACTGCTTAGAGAAATACGGGGACAGAGACCAACTTCAATAGATATTTAGGGCACAATTACGGCTCACTAACACGAACAAAAAAGAAACCGATAACCATGCAGCAAACGGCGGAATCTCTCATATTAATATTGCTGAAACCATATGTCCATAAAATTCGCAACCGCCTGAATCTGACTCTACAAACATCGTGGAAACTTATGATTTTCGAAGTCTACCAACTGTTAGGAGAATCCAGAAACAAGGACCAGACAATACCATCTCCGTTGGTCCGACTAAGTTCACTGAAATCAACTACTGAACTGATGACCACCTGACGGATACATCCAGAAAACAAGTGTTAACTACCGCTCATTCACCGGAGACCGCGTGCTAACCACTTCGTAGCGGAATGAAAAACCGTCTGCTTTCGTCTGCTCAGCAACCATCCTGAGGCAAATAAAGACTAGGAGGATCACATAGTGTCAATGAAAATCAACTTGAAACTGCAGAAAAATGCGTATGCCTGGGAACTACCAGCTCAAGAACTGTCAATTTCGAAAACAAAGGTGCAAGTTGATTCTCCAAAGTCAATTAAGCCTTCGGTCAGCCTGAAATCACCGTGGCATCATCTACACAATAAAAATGGCAATGACCAGGGCTGCAGCCTAACTGGGCTCCTTGAAGGACAGTTTAGGAAAGCTAGGCAAGAAGGCACAGTCAGTTTTATTCTGACTGTGGATTGGTCACGCGGTGGGACTGTAAGACGAGTACCGGTCAAGTACGCATTCTCAGGTGACGTCTTTAAGGGTGTTCGTTGGCAGCGACGATAAAAAGACAACATGAAGGTCTCTTGTGTACTCATAAACTACAAAGGAGTCATGGTGATGTCTCTTGTTGTATCGGCAGGCTTAAAGAAATACCGAAGGCATTAAAAGGTAACCTAATAACGGGGCACGCGAAACCTGAGAGTTGTAAACCAGCTCCAAAAAACTTCACTCTAACCAGATTTGAGTCGTCAAATGACGCTTAAGGGACGAGTAGGCCGTCTTGAATATATCAAAATCCCCGCCAAAAAACACATACAAACCGACTGGATAACCCGGTCCTGTCGTGAAACGAGAAATGGCAACAACTATTAACTGTAAACTCTTGGCGTCTCTTTCTTTGCTGAGATTCAAGCCCGCGCGTGTTAAGCCTGGGACAAGCACATAATGTTCCCAACATCCAATTTCAGTCTTCGTGGTGCTTGATGCTTGCCTGTCTCGCGTGGCTTCTAATCCGTTTTAGACCTTTCTCCATTTCCGAGCACTGCTCAACACTAATATTTCATGGCAGCGGTAGGATAATGTCTACCAAAGATTACCAAAACGATCGTTCCCCTCTCACTTAGCCTCCCATTTTAAATCTTAGGACAAAATATATGTCAGTCATATAACAGGTTCTGCAGAAGGCCCGATGCCGAGAAAGATCTTGGCCACACCACACTTCGACCTCCCAGACTCTTTCATATAGGGCATCACTTTCCCCACAGGGTGTTCCGCATTCCGTTCCACCCAAACTCCAGCTTACATCTTGCTTGGCTTTTCGATTATTTGGCTGCTCGACAGTTGATATATACGAGAGGTTCGTTCGATGCCCCCGTAGCAATAGCAGAATTCTTACAAAGTCCCAATAAATGTGCATTAAACTGCCTATGTGTTTTCTGCCGCTTCTATGGATTCTAGGACCATTATTTGTTTAGACACGCGAAAAACATATAGGTATACATTTCAGAGCTTAATGCGAGGATTTACAGTTGATTTTGACCACCTCGGATACCCCGATTCTTCAACGACCGCGTGATATAAAATTGGCAGCCAAATTATCTGCAAAGTCATAGTCACATTAAACATAAAAGGTAGGTCACCAAAGGGGGTACTTATAACTGCTTTCAGTCTAGCCACCTCAGGGATAATCGCTTATCATTGACGATTAGCAGCCCCAGCCTCACCTCCACCTCCCTTTAGGACCTTTTGTCACCTTAATGGACGCTCGGGTATTTAGGCTAACGAGCAAACAGACATGTTTATTAGACATAGTCCAACTTTAACGTTTAAGGCCGCGCTTGGAAAGCCGGAGGCTTATCAAGTTTTGTTGCCGAAGTTGTAGGCGCGGCGCAGCTGTTTTATGGGGGACAGAAGGAAAAAGATGCAAGAGCAGACAGGACACGCCTAGACATACAAGCTGCGAAAATCGTCTGAGGGTTGGTTGGTTAGTAGTCCTTGTTGGATTAGGAGTACCCGCCGGAGTCCAAACTGGAGGAAGGAGTCTGGAATGGCCACTGCGTAGCTGCGCCAGGGTACAGCGAGTGAGCCTCTGGAGTTGTCGTTCCGTGGCCGCAATCGGAGATGGATAGCCACTCAAAAGGACCGAAGAGTGTTAGCTGAATTTTGCATCCACAACAACTCTCCGGTAAAGACGCTGGAAGCCTGTCATGATGGCAGAGCCATCAATGGGTAGATCCGAGAGACATGATGCCACAACTTCCTTGTGGAGAGCTCTAAGGAACGGTCGAACACTGCGGCCAGCTTCGAAAGGCGTGGCAGCTGTGGTGATTTGGATTACCGGGTTGCGAACAGGTCCACCAAAACTGCTGACCTAGGAGTGCATTGTGAGGGGCGACCGACAGGACAGAGGCCTTTGCATGGAGATTATCGATATGGCGACATCTTGTAGCAACACCGTGATTGAGCGGATAGCGGCGTTCTGTGCTGACTAGAGGCGCCGGACACCGGAAGAACTGACTGTAGGAGACCAAACTGATGCCGCATAGGTTAGTCGCGGCTTGGCCAGCGCTTTGAATGTGGTCGCCAAGGTCTCATTTGCGCAGCCCCAGGATGTGCCCGCAAGAGCCTTGAGGACCTTGGTGCATCGGCTCATTTTGCTTGCGACCTCCCTTGCATGGTCCGTGAGCTTGAAGAGGGGATCTAAACGCCAAGGAGCTTGGGCTTACGGAGCAGCGATAAAGAGGCACTGTTGACAATAATGGCCGGGTGAAGATTGTGCTCTTTCGGGTCCAGTGTGAAAACAGTGACGGACAACTTGGCTGCCAAAATCGTCAACTTTTGCTGAGTGAAGAAGTTCACGACATTAGGCATGGACCCCGAGAGGATCAGCGCAGCCTGATCAATTTGATGGTGCTGGCTGAATTAGGTGACGTCATTCGCGTATGATACCACTTTCACAGGTGCCAGAGGGAGTGGGAGGTCCCGCATGTAGATGTTGAACAGCGCCGAACTGAGCACAGAATCTTGAAGAACGCTGCAAGTCTGCTTACGGGGCTTAGAGAGAGCGCCACGTATGAGGAAATAGAGAGTGGTGGTGTGGCTGTTGGACTGAGCAAAAATAGGCTAAATATTAGTCGATCGCAATTCTTTGTTGAAGCCATATTACCGCTGCCGATTTTAATAGACCAAGAGACTGAATGGATTTTTTAATTGTATCGAAGTTGGCATTTTGGCTCGAGCCGAGGATGGGAGCGTTGTGATCAAGTGTCAGGGAGGATGCCAGCGCACTTTCTTTTGAAACGGCTGACTCCCCACCCGCGACATACCGTTGTCGCAGATGTATCATTCTCTCCTCGTTCTATGTCGGCATTCCAACGTCCGCGCTCGCAGGTGCCTTCAGCGCTGCGCTCCACACCGGTAAGCGAACCGACACCAAAGAACACTACCCACTATCTATGTAACGCTCTTTCCCTGTTATAATGAACATATACTAATAACAAGCTATTTAACAAGTATATCCGCGAATGTCGACATTCGGACATACTGCTGATTGGCTCATCGTTCGTCTCGATCTGTGCTCTTATTGGTGAGCGTGCGAGCGTTGGCACAAAGCCGCCATTTTGGTTTGATCTGTCGTGGTGAACGCATGTGACGTCGCCGTCTGACCGACACCGCTGTATTCCTGATATATCTGCAACTCAGAGTATATATTTGTGTCCAATACGTTGCCTTTGCTGTCTTTTTGCATTATGTCTGGACATTTTTGCAAAAGAACAATTAGGAGGCAGGTTGTGCGAGAAAAGGCTGAAAGTTTGCGTGCAATTGACGAGGGAAGGAGGCAATACCGTATAAAACACGCGAAAGTAGATGAGGAGGCCGTAGCAGGTCCATCGGGTAACTGTTCATCGGGAGCAATCTCAGTGGAGGCATTTGACACGTTCCTATTCTCAGCCGACCGTGAAGTAGATGACTTGGTTTCATCGGACGAAGAGGAAAGTAGTACAGACAACTTCTCAGAACCTTCTCAAAGGCCTACTCAGGCCAACATCATCCATGAAACCCTTACAGTAACGGATCGCTCACATACAAACGGTAAGATTCCTCCTCAATATGACAACTTTCAGCATCGGATCCAACAACATACGAGAACATTAAAACCTCCCTAGATGCTGTGCAGTGGAAAATTGACAAGTTGCGCCGCGGCCAACTATTCATCATGAAAGTAGTTCAACGCATGTCCAACCGTCTACGGACGGTGAAGATGATACTCAGTGATGCACCCAACCGCGAAAGTGCGCTGTCTTCCACAAGGCCTGTCAATCCACTACAAGAACCAATTGGCAGCCTCTCCCGATTTGAGCAGATAAACAATCTCCTACAGGAACGGACTTATCGTCAGCAAATAGTATGCTCTTGTTCTATTATTCTCATCATAGTAGGCCCCATACCTACGGTGCTTCGGTGGGCGTGACACTGAGGATTTTGCACGCCGCATTTAATCTAATCTCTTCGATAATAGTATTGCGGTCACCATAAACTTCTCAGGGCGCAATAAGAAGGCAGCACTGGGTTCCTCTCCGTTATATGGATTAACAAAAGGTGAGTGTTTACGTTTTCACTTGAACGTATCCTTCTCAGATTTATATATGGATAGGAAGAAAGAAGGGCACAGCAACTTATGTTAGCTGGAGACCGCGTTCGTACGACGCCATAGACAGTCTTTGGACGCCCATGAGAAACGCCTGTGAAGGAATCAATTCATGCAAACAACTGATAGTAAAGCTTTCAATTCCACTCTACAGACTTTACTTTTAGGCGGAGATGCAGGCCCTTCAACATCTACGCCACAACCCGCTATGTAGGCGTGAAATGTATTAAGGATCTCACAAACTCTTATATTTCCTCTTTTTAGTACTACACTTTCATATACTTGATAATTTTTAATAAACTTTTCACATATTTACCCGACTTTCGTTGTATACCACATGATTTTCGTCTCGAAGTGAGAGGACGCGCGAATCTGAAATTCATTTATGGACAGGTTACATACTGCAAAGTACGGCGTACTAGATTATGGTAGGGGGGGCAAGGTAGCACAGCCGAAAGTCTATCTACTTCAGAGGAATCCGGTAAGGTTAACACCGGGCCCCTGCGCAAAGCGGTTAATCCACCTTTTCGTCTATATCGCCATACGTCGACATGGCGATATTGGGGCTATACCGACAAAGCGGACAGTTTCAATATAGCGGTGACATTTGTATCTCGACATGGCGATATACGGGGTATATTGCCGTGGATATCGCCTGTTATTAGTGCAACTTAAAACCTGGATTTAAGTTGTAAGTAAGCACTAAAGCATTAAAAATGATGCCAAAAATTAATAAAGACATTATTAAAATATTTTTTAAACAGCAATGGTTTAAGTACCGCGGTATTCCGAGTCTCGACTAATGCAGACAACTTTAGAACTGACGCCGTTAAGCGTACTACCCCATAAGCAGGCAAGTGACCTCTAAAACAGCTACCCAAACAAACTGCATTACTGAGGGAACGAGATCGCCAGCAATATATCAATACCATATCTTTTCTTTTTCTTTCAAGCTGAATTTATGTACTTATGAAGTCCATAGGATTCTGCGAAATGGCAGGTGCTCAAGTTGGTGCTTTTAGTATGGGGAAGTTCGCGTACGGTTACTGTAACCGTTTATGTAGGACTAATGTCCTTATAACTTAAATATATGCAAGTAAATATTAACAGCTGTCCTTTACCCATATAACAGGCGATATCTACGGCAATATACCCCGTATAAGGCCATGTCGAGATACAAATATCACTGCTATATTGAAACTGTCCGCTTTGTCGATATAGCTCCAATATCGCCATGTCGACATATGCGATATAGACGAAAAGGTGGATTAACCGTTTTGCGCAAGAACCGGCGGCGAGAACGGGAATTGTCTGGTTGCTTTGAAAGTTATTGGCCGGACAGACTGCATCGACCTAAGCACGCCTGTGTCTTATTCACCGTCGGGAGAGACCAGCTTCTGCAGCATCTGTGATTGGCTGTTGCAGAGGCCACCATCGGTGCGGCCGCAAGTGTTAGGAACGGTTGGCCTTCGGACATAATTGCTTATGTGGAGTGAGTCACCACAGTGGACCTGCTAATAATTCTAGGAAGGGTAAACATTACAGTGTCTAAAACTTGAGTAACTGTTTAACCATTGATTTTCACGATGTTCACTGCGTGTTTAGCCTGGATGCAAGCGCGGTAACTTGCGCGTGAACTAGATTGTTGAGAGATTGGGCTTGCACTGCATCTACCGCATTAACTCCCGCTCCCCCACCCGGGCTGCGCTATGACCAATTCAAGAAAATGGAGACGAGAAACGGCATTGTTGGTTGGCGCGACCGGCGCCGCCCTTTTATGTGCACTGCCATATCTGGCTCCGAGATCGGCTGAGTGGGAGTGTCATAAAGGCCATGTTAAGAAGGAAGTATTGACGCTTGACTTTCAGTCCACCAAGTGGCCCGTCTCCAGAAACGCACGCTGGACTTCTCAAGCGATCCAAGTTATCTCTTCAGTTGGCAACCTTTCAAGCCACGGCTTTTAGCGCATCATGCTAACTTCAAGCGCGTCAGATTGTTTATAGTAAGGAAGGTGCACTTAACCCTCGACCTCATTCTCTCCCCCACGCCCCAGCATCAGGCCGCCGTCCAAGCCGGCCTGTTGTCTAATGCGAAGCAGGTGGTCCTAACCTTAGTAGCACTAACAATCCTAAATGGTCTCCTTTATGTTGCCCCTGCCCCTACTCTAAATCCTTACACTACAGTTAGCACGGGTCTGTCACCCTCTAATTAACCCTTGGAGTTAAACCCAACTCTGAACTTAACCTCAACACCAACCTTAAACTACCCTACTTTTGTTGAAATTTTGCGCAAAGCCACATGAATTTCGGGCAGTCCCTGCTCTCATGCTCTGTTTAGGATCCATGCGCCCACATCTAAGACTAACAGCTTCTATTCTCTTTACCCATCAAGTTTCACTCTTCCAGGTGAACACTTAATTGGACAGTTAATTATCGTAGGACAAAAGTTGCTTATGTAGTCCCCCTCATTAATACCTACTACTAGCATGTTGTCCTACAAAAATGGTAGTTATAGGGTTTTGGGGGATGGGAAAAGATAATATGTAGAAAATTAAATTTTTAGAAGTATGTGTAAATTGAAAAAAATGTAGTCGAATTTGTTTCCCGCGGCCGCTGGGAATAAGTTGTTCCGCATGTAAATTGAAGGTGTGCGCGACGCTTCGGGCTGCGGGCTATAAGAATCTCACTCCAAAACGGTAAGTTGGACCTCAGTCAAGTTGAAGTATACGACCTCCTAACCACAGTTTCAGTTTTTTTGGGAATTTTAGGAAACCTGCCATTTGAAAATCGGATTTTCCCGCAATACGCTAAACGAAAATGCACATTAGGAAAATCTAAAGATATAGATCAACAAAACTTCTAAATACAGTAAAATTAAAATGAATTTAGCAGTTATTAAAGTATATTCCACTGCGCGTCCTAATTCTCTACCCATAAAACCTTTTAACCACCGTTTTCGTAGGAAAACATGCTGGGAGTAGGGGTTAATGAGGGGGATTACATAAGATACTTTTGCCCGAGTATGATGGTAAACTAGTCCGAAATTATAAATCAATAAATTTTATATTTAAGGCCCGGAGGGCCTCGTCAATTGCAAACTTAGTGCTGTGGAAAAATTAATACACAGTTGATAAATGCTGCTCTCCATGAAACAACCACATAGACAGCGGGAGCGTTTAGTAGTGTTGGTAGATTAATTCATATTCACCAACATATCATCGTTTTAAAATAGTAGTTAACGCATGGTAAACTAAGGAGGAAGCAGTGAAAAAAACTCCTACCATTTAAGCTAGGGCGGAGTTCAGCGAACCCCACTTCAAAAAACAAAACGTAGGCGAAAAAACTGCTTCAAAAAATTGAGGGGGTTGGTTGAGAGGATTGATTGTAGAGCAAATGAGACAGGACTGTTGATGAGAACGAATGAGGGTTGGAAACGCTTCTTGTAAATTGTAGAAATCATACAACAGCAGAGACTGTCGTTCAGCATTGTTGCACCGCCCGACTGGCTTCATGATCAAACATCAGGGAGGTGAGACCGGAGGAGGCCAACGTGGCCAACAGGGTCGACAAGTGTGTGCACGGCAGAGGTTACCTGATCATCAACGAAACGCCGGAGATGTGACCTTGTAGACTGCGGAGTTTAGCGACGAGCTGGCGAAAATAGCAGAACCACCACGAGCATGACTAAAGACCATGAAGCCTATCGTCAGGGTTGTAAAACGGAGAATGGAGAAAACGGCAATGATGACTCGACAGAGAAGTAAACGAAACATCTTTGCAAATATCACTCAAAGGAGGAATAAATAGACATGTATGGAAAAAAATATGATATAAACATAATCACCTCAGACACCAGGGGGACCCTTTTCAAAGTCCAAAATTTGTGTGTTTGGAAAGGAGACGGATAACAAGGACTTTATATCTTCCGAAGTTAAGTGTTTTCGTAATTTGACTTTAAAAACTGCTAAGGTAGACGACAGCCTAATTTCGAGGGGAATATTATTCCAGAGGAAGGCATATCAAGAGAGTATTCAGCTTCCCCCGATTGCTAAGTTATCTATTCTCAGCTTATCTTCTAAACGGTTTCTTTCCTGACTCATGGAAGACATCTATTATTCTTCCAGTCTTCAAGTCAGGATCTCGTTCGGACGTAAATAACTACCGAGGTGTTCATAAAACCCCGGCCCTAGCCAAACTTCTGGAAAAGATCATTGTTAATCAAATTCTCGATTTGTGTGTAGAAAATAAACTAATAAACGCCTCACAGCATGGATTTCTACCTGGAAGATAATTCGAAACCTGCCACTTGGCATTCCTTTACCTGGTTACTTCACTTCGTAATGAACAGCAATCAGTCATCGTGGATTACTTTGACCTTAGTAAAGCTTTTGACAAGGTGCCTCATAGGCGCCTTTTAGTGAAACTGGAAGCCCTAGGCATCAGGCCTCCCCTCCTCGATTTCATTGCCTCCTACCTGTCTAACCGCAGCCAGAAGGTCTTAGTAGGCAAAAGCTACTCGATGCTTGAGCCAATCACGAGTGGTGTATTACAAGGCACGGTTTTAGGTCCCCTCTTTTTCATTCTTTACATAAATGAAATTTCAACAGTGCTTAATAATTTGGAAAATTTCATTAATGCTGATGACCTTTAGTGTATCTACTCATTTTCTAAGGACACAGCCAGTACTTGTGTTGATAAAGTTAACGCAGACTTGCGTACTCTCTCAAGTTGGAGCGCTACATGGCAGATGGAGTTTTCTCCATCAAAATGTAGTTTCTTGAGTTTTGGTCCCGCAAGGCTTCCTGGACCCATTATCTTCCAAAATAGTCCACTGTTAGAAAGATCTACGATAAAGGATTTGGGTCTTACTTACACGAATAAGCTTGCATTATCACCTCATGCAGATCGAATTTCTGCCAAGGCCGCACAGATATGTGGGTTCATATCGCATGACTTTTTCCTTCCAGAAATGATGTTAAAACTATACCGCATGTTTTTTCTTCCTATACTAGAATACTGCTGCCCATTTTTTGGCCTCATGATCCAGCATGACCGTAGTAAGATTGAAAAGGTTCAGCGAGTTTTCACTCGTAAAATATTTTCTGTTTCTGGGTCTGGTATGTGTTATACAGATAGATGTCAATTAGCAAACATTAAATTTCTTTGGATAAGAAAACTCGAAGCTGGTCTATGCTTTCTGTTTCGCGTTAACAATAGTCCTAATCTCCCACAAATTAACGCTCTCCTTCCAGTAGACTGACCTTACGCCACTCGTAACTCTTCCATGATAATTTTACCATCTCGTAGCTCCACATCTAACCGTTCTCGCTTTTTTACCTCCAAATATGCTTTTATTTGGAACAACCTTCCTCTCGATATTAGACTGTCTTCTACACTGTCGATTTTTACAGGCAAATTATATAAGCATTTAAATTTAGAGGAAATAAAGTCGTTACTGTCTGTTTCCTTTCCAAACACGCAAGTTGTAGATTTTGAAAAGGGTCCTCCTGGCATTTGAAGCTCTTCCCAGGATACTAAGATGGTTTCTAAATATGTTAGCATTTCCCTCTGCAGAGTCAAGCATCACTTCCAAGGGCTGCGAATTCTTCTCTGTTTTTGCAACCTTCGCTGTGGTCTTCGAGATTGGCTCTGGAATCTGGTGGGTCGCAACTCGATGATGTTGCCTTGACTTCTACTGCCTTCTCCTGCCTTCCGGATGACCCCTTCCCATGACCATAAACGTCCCGAACCCTCAACATCAGGTCTCAAACTATCCACATCAAACCCTTTTACCTATGAAGGCAGTTTTTTCTCCTAAATTTTTTTTGAACTCGGTGGCCCGCTGAACTTATCCACCGATCAAGGAGTTTTTTTACTGCCGATGACAATTATTTTATAAGAGTTCACTGCTTATTATCATTATTTTTATTTTCACGATAGCACTAAGTTTGTAACGACAGGGCCCTTTGGGCCTTAAATATACAAATTATTATTATTATATTTGGAGGCAAAGAAGTGAGAATGGTTAGAAGTGGAGCTTTAGGGAGGTGCAATAATCCTGGAGGAATTACGTGTGGCATAAGGTCTATCTGCGGGAATGAGAGCGTTGATTCGTGGAAGCTTAGGGGTAGAGTTAACGCGAAAGAGGAAACAGAGGCCCGCTTCGAGTTTTCTGACCCAAAGAAGCGTCATGTTCGCTAACTGACATCTCTCCGTATAAGAAATAGTGGATCGAGGAAGAGCGAATATTTTGCGAGTAAATACCCTCTGTACATTTTCAATCTTAACGCGGTCCGAAGCATTTATCAGACCAAAGAGGGGACAGCAGTATTCTAGGATGGGTAGAACATACATGCGATAAAGTTTTAACTTTATTTCCAGCAGGAAGAAATTGTGTGATATAAAACCACAGATCTGTGCAGACTTCGCAGATATTCGATCCGCATGAGGCGACAATGCTAGTTTATTTTTGTAGCTTAGACCTAAGTCTTTTACAGTGGATCGTTCTAAAAGTGGAGTATTTTGAAAGACTAGGGGACGAGGAAGCTTGGCGGGACCGAAACACATGAAACTATACTTGGATGGAGAGAATTCTATCTGCCAGGTAGCACTCCAACATGAGAGTGTAGGTAGGTCCGCATTTATTTTATCAACACATATACTTGCTGTGTCCTTAGAAAATGAGTATATGCATTTGAGGTCGTCTGCATAAATGAGATTGTGTGAATTTTTTAGAACAGTCGAAATTTCGTTTATGTATCTAATGAAGAGTAAAGGACCCAAGACAGTGCCTTGAAAAACGCCACTCGTGATCAGCTGAGAAATGGAGTGACTATTACCTACTAGGACCTTCTGGCTGCGGTTAGACTAGTAGGAACCGATGAAGTCGAGGAGAGGGGGACATAATAAGGTTTATTTGTAAAGCACATCTTTAGCGCCGTCAAAAACGGATTCCAATGGCTTCCAATGTTACCAGAAGCCGTCTGTGCAGTACCTTGTCGAAGGCTTTGCTCAGGTCAAAGTAAATAACAACCACGGATTGCTGCTCGTTACGGAGGGAAGTGACGTGGTTAAGAAAAGCTAAGTGGCACGTCTCGCATGATCTTTCGGATAGAAAACCATGCAGTGAGTCACTTAAAAGCTTATTTTTAGGCAAAAATCGAGAATTTGATTAAAAATTCTCTTCTCCTGAAGTTAAGCTAGGGCTGGGGTTTAATGAACACCGTGGTAGTTATTTATGTCTGAACGAGATCCTGATTTAAAGACTGGAAGAATAATGGACGTCTTCCAAGTGTCAGGAAAGTAACCATTTAAGATATAGACTGAAAATATATGCCTAAGTAATTTGGGAAAAGTCGACACTCTTTTGATAACTGAATTGGGGATACCATCAGTTCTCGAAGAGTGCGAGTTTTTTAGACAAATTATCTGCTTACGAATTAATTCTATGGAGAAATCAATATTCCCGAGAGTATTATCTGAGTATGGTTGAAACGACGGGACCGGTTCGGATTCTGTCGTAAAATGCTTCGCAAAGAAAGCATTGAATTAGTAAGCCTTATCAGACTCATCCAGTACAAATGTTTTATTTTCATTAAGCAATGGGGGTATTTCAACTCCTCGTTTTGTGAAGGACCTACGACGAAATAGTTGTGCAACCGATTTTGCAGAGTTTGACTCGCTCAGGGCGCAAGATTCCCTGTGCTGGTCACGTGCAAGACGAATCTTTGACGCTAATTCGAAGATCTCTGCGATCCTTAGATGCACAGACAGCGAACTAGTAGATCTATCTTTCAGCTGCCTCCTCAATTTCTTTAGTCTTGGCAAAAGAAAATGAGGGACGGTCGATTCTGGTGAGTAAGGTTTCGCAATTTTAGTGGGCACAAATTCCAGCATTTTATTAGAAACGACCGACATGAGTTCAGAAAGATATGCAGCGTCGTTAATGGAGGAGAGGCTCTGCCAATCTAATGAGTCAAGAAAATTGTTGATTGAGCTAATATCTGCCAGGCAACAGTGAATTAATGTGTGATCACTTTGGAAGATGTCCTGCCTTAAATCAACGAAGAGAGGGGCAATATCATTTGTGAAAATCAGATCTAGGTATGATTCTGTCTTGTTGGGGAAATAGCCAGTTGAGACCAGTTAGAAAAATTAATGGTATCTAGGAAAGGCTGAAATCTATGTGGACAATTTTAACTTCAAAAGTGGATTCTGAAATAAACTTGAATCTTTCACACAAATTTGCATCTTCTTCAGATGAAAAGTTAGGAAGATTATATACACATTCGATAATCGCCTTTTGCCGGGGCAACAGGATAATAGAAGCGAAACAGTAATTTTCAGAGAAGGACGTGCTATTGAGATAAAACGGAAAGTGCCTAAATGACGTTCTACTATAGGGAAGACAACCACCACCACGCTTATTAATGCGATCATGACGATAGAAATCATACTCGTCTATGATAAGGGAGGAGTCAGAAATGATTGAATGGGTCCAAGATTCTGTTATGCATATAACATCGGGCATCATCTCGAAAGCGATAGCTCGAAGTTGAGCCATTTTATTTATAACGGACCTGGCATTAAGCACTATGACATCTAGTGTGTTTCGAGTGACAGGACTATGGCTATCGTTATTCATAAAAAAGAATTTGAGGGTGGGTAGGCAAACTGTAGGCCATTATTATTTGTGGAATAAGTACTGACGGGTATGGAGCTGTTGGCATAAGGGTAGCCAATAATGAATGGCTGATAAGGTCTGATATATCTGGGGGCCTCGCTTTCTGGCAGGGAAAATGAGGAGAGGGTAAACCAAAATAAGCTCCTGGGGCGTTTGGGAGGAATGGGGGAGGCGAGAAGACATGTAGAAGTTTTCAGGTTTGGGTGGTAGAGGATGGGTAAAGGAACTGATAGGGGGGAACGGTGACATAAAATTAGTGTTAGGGCCGCTCGCGTAAGGACTAGTGGTCTTAATCAGTGAATGTCCTGTACGGCAACTCCGATTAGATTTAAAGCTATACCAGTTTGGGTTGCTGCCGTGCAGATTAAATTTTTCGTGGTTCTGGCCCGGCGTGTTCAATAACGCATTATACGGGGGAATAATATGACTTCCACGGTCAAAAGAAGAGCTAGGTTGTGGTGGGGAAGCGCTCGGCCTAACCGCTTTCGACGGTGTTCTTGATGAACTTGTTGCCGAGTTAGAGGCAGCGGAATTAATCGATCGTTGGACAGAGAATGTATTTAGACTAGTATTAATCGTAGTAGATGACGGAGCGGCGGGCCTTGACGGTCCCGACATCAAGAGGGATGAGCTAACTGGTGCACTAATGTTTATGGACCTATGACTAGACATTCGGGAGGTAGGGATAGCAGGTGTATTAACCGTTATGGGACTATGAATGGACGTCTGGGAGGCAGGGATAACGGGTGCACTGACGTTCGTAGGTGTATGGCCAGATATCCGGGGGGGGAGGATTAGCGAGTGCATTTACCCTATCGGGACTACGAACAGATTTAGGAATAGTAGGCTGAGAAGTCATTGGTCTATTGGACTGGAGAGCCGTATTTCTTCGCTCCATTGGTGTAAGATCTCGATAGAGGAAACTTTTAGTCATTTCCAAATATCGGAAAATGCGACCTCGTTGAGCAAAGATTGAGTCCACCTCGATCGGTAAAAACAATTTAACTAGGATGGGTGGGTTTTTACTACGCGATTGGAGGCGTTTGGCTTCTGCAATTTTGTAGTTGAAACCACCCGAACATAGAAAATCGTCTGCAATATCCAAAGAGCGACTTAATATGGAGGCATTTTTTAGTATAAAGTTAAAGCTTCGCTTTTGTCTATCAAAAGCTTCCGTGGTTATAAGATGGATGAGGGAGTATACCTTTTTACAATCTTGCGAGGGCACATCTGATAACTTACCATCAAACAGATTGCCTAGTATTGATAAAACAGAACCAAACTTCATCATGAAGTCATTACAGTTCTGTAACGCAGATAAATCAATTTGCTTAGCCTTGAAAATGGGCTGCATGTTGATATCAAGGCATTGACTAATAGGCGTGGTCAGGCACCGCTTGGGTCTGGGAGCAGATATCTTACGATGGGCTTTAATTTTCGTTCTCATAATTTTGATAAAAATCTGCTTTAAATGTAAGATGATTTATAAAAATTCAGCCTATATGATTTTACCGCAGATGGTTGTTAAAATCTCTTAAAATTGCTTAACAAACTGTATTAGTTATTGCGTTCAGAAGAAAAACAGTTGATATGATTTTCAGATTATGACTTGCGACAAATAATCAGAGGGAACTTAACAAATACTGTAGCTATTTTTGAATAAGCACTTTAAATTTATTTGAAAAAGTGCATTCAATATTGGGAAACGACTCAGCCTTTGAAGGTCTCGAGAATATGCTGATCTTGACGATTTCTTTTACTAGGCCACTGGTTTGAAGAGGTTGCGTTCGGTTTAAAGAGGCTGTGTCTCGGTAGAATTGGTAGGAAAACAAAATATTCTTAAATTCCAACTTTAAAAGATCGTCCACGCAAGAAAATAATGCCAGAGACGCAGGAAAAAATTCTATACATACGTTTGCAGCCACAATATCCTAGATCGTAATTGATGGGGGATATCGATGTAGAATTTTCCTAAGAGGAGCGTGGGGAAATATCGACTGTGATCTTGTAGGGTGCATATGTGGGTGTTAGTCTGGTCTCCCTTTTCTTGTTAGCTAATGGATATTGAGGTAGCAGTCGATAGGAAAAATAAATCTGTGGCTGGGCGTTTGGAGTGGGTGGGTAACCGAGGTAGTTTCTTCTCAGTTCCCCCGCCCCCGAGCGTGGGTGGTACGAACGCACAAACAGGCCGGCGAACATTCAGCTCGCACACGAGCAAATAGTGCGTGGTGAGGTCACGAGAGCATCCATTGGCAAATCCCACGGTCGGTCCAGCTGCATCTAGCTGCAATTAAACCATCTATCCCTCAGACCTTTCCAAAAGGGGTGTGGACAGACTGGCCAAGCAGTACGGGCACATTAATGGGATGAGATGGACACAGAACCTAGTAAGAGAGTGAGAGAGGAAGAGCGACGATAGGCAAAGTGGCAGATGTTCCGGTAAACAGATGTGCTCTCGTTCGACATTTATAAACAGCCCTTGAAAGTCTGGAGCTCAATCTTCTGCCAGTAAACCAATCATACTCAGATGCCTAAAGGGTTCTCGCCCCCCTTTGACCGTAATCAGGGTTGAACAAATTCTCCTAGGAGCCATGTGTTGCGGCCTCTGACTTCTGTCGGCCGAGATCATGACTGGATGATGCTGACGAGTCAGCCCAAAACGACCATTCTAGTCTCCCTTGCGTTTGTGATGTCTCATCTACGGCTTTATGCTTGAGCGAGTGAGCTCTGTGCTGGAGCTCCACGCCAAACGTGGGAAGTGCCTTGTTCGTTCTGCGTTTAAAATATGCAAGTGACCTCGATTTTGCTAGTGTGTTGAGGGAAAATGTGGTGATGATGATTTATATGGCCCTCCTAACCAAGAACTGCTCGCAGCACAGGTGTAGCATAATCAGATTGCGGGCAAAATAAGGTTGAGTTTATGATTAGGGTGCGCTTGAGCCATAATAAAAGGATATTGTAAACTTGGTAAAAAAAATGCGAAAAAGGGACAAAAGCTACAAATAAAGCAGCGCGTTGCTGCATTTGACAAGCTTTAACTAAGGAAAATATGATCTTTTTTTAATATTCGTACACATGAAGCAAGATTTCAGAGAACGAGATTGGCAACTGACACTTGAACTTTCATCCCTCGGTAGCACTGAACACTTTGAACAGAAAGGGTTGATCAGTTTAAAGCCTTTTAAAATACTATCAGGTTATGCCTCTTCTAGACTGGTATCCATGGTGGTTTTCTGTCAATATGCTTCAGATTGGCGATTGTAGAATGACGTATTTGACGTATTCAATTTTTAAGACTTATCTGAGTTGTATGCTTCCAAGTATTTACCAGACGATTAGGAAATTCATAGTAGCTGTTAAATTTGCATACTCCCAAATCATAAGACAGCATTAAAATGAACCGCCAGTAGCAACTTCAGTCAGTAGTACTATATATCCGTTGGTTTTTTACCATGTCAGTGACGAACGAAGGAAATCCTCGGCGAAGCTCAAAAGAGGTTGCAGTAGTTTTTTAGGAAAAAAATCGTATGTGCCGGTAGGAAATGACAACTGTAGCATAAAAAATATACAACCGAAGAAGCGCACACCTACGGGTGACTTAAACCAAGTATTGCAATACCTGGATCTTTCTGCAGGTTGGAACCACGGACACATAAAAAACAAGTTGTCTCTCCATCCTAATACTCATCACCTAGAGAAATAAAGACCGTTTGAACGTCGCGAAAGGCGACATTCTTCGTGTGTCCCACGGATTGGACGCAGTACCGGTGACTTGCGTATTAATTAATGTAGAATGAGGCAGAATTGTGTACCATCTAACATCCTCACCCACCCACCAGGCTCCGGTGGCAAGACACTAACAAGTCGAATGGAGGTTGGCTCGGACGCAGTGCCCAACAAAGCTTAGTAACCCGTCTACGCGTGCCACACACAGGCTTGTATTCCTGTACAATATACCAAATGCCCATGAAAACTGAGGTTAGATTCTCACGTGCACAAGATTGTCATAGAGAACAACTTAAAAGGGAGCTATAAAGCCTGACTCCCGGTCCTCTACCCAAGCATTTTGCATACAGAAACTGCTTACTACCATGCTCGAGTTGTCCAGTCGTTTAGAAACCTTACAAGCTCCGAATTTGAGAACGTATCATTAGGGGCTCAGGGAGGACCCGATGTGATATATGGGGAAATGTGTTTATACGCGTAGGGATGAGTTCCCGAGAGTCAGCCGCACTCCTCTTCCGTGCTTCAGTTGGCTGTCTAAGCCTGTGAGTCATTAACCGCTGAGACTGGGTGCAGTGGCTATGAGAACTGCATCAGTCTCTCTACGCCTGCCATACATGAATTGGTCAGACGTCCAGATGCGTCGAAGAACATGCTTCTCACTGAATCGAGTGGTACACTTCCTGTCATTGTGTTGGCTGTTGTCCCCTAAAACGGCCGTGTGGCGGATGCGCTGATCCCTCACGGGCAACGGCTCAGGGTATGACGGACGTTATTCGAGTTGCTCTCCCATGACAAGTGCCGAACATGGGGGTGGGGGATAATAGTGGCACGCATGGGTGTGGGTTCATACACCAGTCGCCCGTAGCTTTTATGACACTTTCACTCCGTGAGACCTGAGTCAGCCTTGGCGGCTCCGGCGGCCTGCGCTGCTAGGAAGCGCCTAACAGGCAGATAGCATGCAGCAAGCAGCAACGCTCACAGCAGGCTATCTATCCGCCTACACGAGTTGAATGCATGCTGGCCGTCAATCAATCAATAATTTAAAATTTGAGCTACAGTTAGCCGTCAAGTCATCAGCCAATCGTGCAACTAGCCAAGTCAGAACAGAAGCTGATTGGTTCGATGGTCCTAGCCTACACCCGTTTGTTGCCCTAAATATTTTCTTCCTTTTACACCCAAAGACTTCTGCTTTTGCGTTATTTTTTCCATGTTTTTCCTCGAGGAACTCACACAAGGCGTACATAGGCGGTGACATCTTGACATTGGCTACCGTTACAACATGCGCCCCATCCCGCCTCTGGTCATTTTGATTCTGATTCCGATTTGAGTTGATTTTTGATTCTGACACCGAGCACAGGCGAATGAAGGAAAAGCGAGAGCGTGGTAGATGCAACACAAGTCCATGACCACTTAAAACTAATCTAAGCGTGAGTCACCATCTCTGCATTAACAGGCTACGGAGCACACGGTTTACCTCGTTGGAATCGACAGTCGAACTGCTATCGTGGGGAGCGTTGGTGCATAGTTTCTCGGCTGGTGGAGAGAGATACGGTGGGAGGGTAAGGTCTGCGCCATTTGGCTGCAGGATCTCACGAAGGTGCATATGACCGAATATGTCTGGATGATGGTCAAATGTCCATAAACAGTGTAGGCCGATGGAGCGGATGCGAAGGTCGCGGGTTGGGGCCCCTTGCGAACGTAGTCCAGTATTCATGCTATGTATTTACAAGTGGCCTGTGTTGGTACGCGTACAACTACCAGGACAAGACGTGCACACCCAATTGAAGAAAGAAGCACAGATACGGCCGAGGAAGAACTTACCCGACCAGGGAGAGAAAAAAACCAACAACCCACACAGAGGCTCAACCACCCACCACCGAGGTGGTGACTCATGAGGCACGCGGCTGTCAACCTCGTTACGTTTCCACAAAAAGGTCAAGGCGGCAAGATAATAAAAAAATCGATCAGCCCAAGGCCGAATACTTCGGCGCACTATTTGCCGATTTTTCGCAGTTTGTAATGATGACAGCCAACCAAGCTCTGCGAAGTGTCAGTAATTAAAATGGGTCTGTCCTAGTGTGACGTACCTCTTTCTAAAATTATTGCCCCCTGTGGATTTATCCACATTGCAAATCACGGCACCTTCGTCAGGGAGATTCTTTATAGAAGCTTCAAGGCAGAACCCAGCGAACGAGAGTAAAGATAACTTGGATGGTCGATTCAACAGGACACGGGAACAGCAACCGCCCACAATACATGCGGTTGTGCGTCAAATTCCGGAAATAAGGTTTAGGATTAAGGTGAGGATTTGGGTTGGGAGTAGAATTATGTTGAGGATTAAAATTCGATTTGGCAGCAGTAGCTTATGTAGCCCCACTCATTAATCCCTACTCCCTAAATGCTTTCCTACGAAAACAGTGGAGTTAGGGTTTTATGGGTGGGGAATTAGGACACGCAGTGGAATATACTTTAATCGATTTTTAGTTTAATGTATTCAGAAGTGTTGCTAATTTTACATCTGTAGATTTTCCTAATCTGTAGTATCGTTTAACTTATTGAGAAAAAACCGGATTATAAAAATGCAGGCTTCCTTAAAAACAAGAAATAGCGGTTAGGAGGTCATCTACTTCAACTTACCTGAGGTCCAACTTACCGTTCTGGAGTTATATCATTATAGTCTGCGGCGCGAAGCGCTGCGCACAACTTCAATTAACATGCACAACAACCTACTCCCAGCGGCAACGGGAAGCAACTTCGACTACATTTTTCACATTACACTTACTCCTAAAAATTTCTTTCTCTGCTTATCCAATTTCCCCACCCCATATAACTCTATAACCATTGCTTTGCAGGAAAAAATGTTGGTACTAGGGTTATATGAGTGACGCTACATAAGCTACGTTTAAATAAATAAATAAATAGCATATTTAAGGCCCAATTTAAGGCCTATTACGGATGCGAGAGCTGCGAAATACCAGGCGTATACATGAAAAAAGTGATTTATCCGGAAGCGGTCTCTTCGGGGCATACGAGTCAGAGCTATCGCTAGAGAACGAACGATGACTTTAAATTAGCACCGGACCATAAGCACATGGTTAGTATTTCGCGCTTCGCAGATAGCAGTGTAAGTCTAATCACTGGCTTTCCGTTAGATCTTCTGCACCTAGTTTAATTAGGCGTTGTGAAAGACTAATACCTTTATGGGTAAGGGGTTGGAAGTCGAAGACTAATCGATCAAATCCTCATGAGCGGTTGCAACCGACTTATGTCTCTTCAGTGCTATCAAAAACTGCCATAGATGATGTAAGCAATAGGCTCCTATCGTTGAACGCATACCTTTCTGCTGAATTCTCACAGCGCGGAAGAAATTTAGACGATTTGAGTGTTGGAAGGGTACGAAAGTTAGGCAGTTCCTCTTGTATCTGGAGTTAGTAGTTTTGAGGGACATACTACCACAAGCCCGTTAAAAGCATTTAATGCTTCTATTTACAGCAATGCGCCACTTATGCTGCCCGCATTTAAGTGCTGATAATACAGGCTATGCTGAGCAGCTGCTGCGATTGTTTGCTCGAAGGTATCAAGCATTATACGGGCCAGAGCAGATGGTATATAATGTGCACAGTTTAACGCACATTGCGGCTGATGTAGAGCGACATGGACCCGCAGACTCTTTCTCAGCGTTTCCCTTCGAAAGCTATCTAGGGAGACTGAAAAAAAACTGAGGAAGCCTGCGTGGCCTCTGCAGCAAATAGCTAATCGGCAGGGTGAACCCGACGTAGGAATTATTGCAGAGAAGGTAACGCATAGCCAAAGGTATCTGCACAAGCATAGTCGTGGTCCCATACCTAGGGAGTACCCGTTCTGTGAGCAGTACAGGTGCGTTATCGTGTCGAAGATGCGAGTAGACAACACCCTTGCAAACGGGTGCATTCGTCTTGCGGGTAAAATAGTTTGCGTTAAGAATGTCCTTTTAACAGATGTAAAACGGAGATACTTAATATTTGTTCAGTTAATCCGCCTATCTGGTTACCTAGATAACCCAAACGGCTCATCTAAGTTGCACATAAATAAGGCTACGTTAGAAACCACATTTGGTGTGACCTCTGCTGCACTCGTTCACTAAATTCGCATGCTTTCCTCAGAATGGCTACTTCGTTTTAGTACTTATGCTATGCACTTGGCGACAATGTGAGCTCACCTGCCAAAATGCTATTATTTCCCTGATAACCTTGAGCGAAAGTGTAGTTACAGTGTTCGCAAACCCTACAAACGCACAGTCTACATAGCTAGTGGTTTGCGGCACTGAAATGAAGCACTGGGCATATAAATAAGATACCAATTAACGCACATTATCACGTACTTTTTCTGTGCGCTTGTAGATTACGTTATGAGCAACAACAACCAATCAAAACGACCACGACGGGCGGCTGAAATAGCAAACCAAGAAGCCGATCCCGCTTTTCTTTGGGATCAAGCACCACCACTGTCACCGGTAGATAACCTCTACATACAAATCATTTTCCTTTCGAGGTGGGTCCCCAAAGGCCTACTCAGGCCGACATAGTACATGAAACCCTCCCAGTTACGGATAGAGCATATACCCATAGTAAGATTCCTCCTCGGTAAGACAACATTCAGCAGCGAGTCCAATAACAAAAAGGATATTAAAGCCTCTCTAGAGTAATTAACAACTTCCGTAAATGCCCTACATCAGAAGATGGACAAGTCGCACCAAGGCACACTGTTCCTCATGAAATGAGTTCAACCGTCCAGTCGTTGGAGAGGATATTAAGCGATGCATCCAATCGCGGAATTGGGCCGGCCTCCACAAGGCCTGTCAATCCCCTTCGAGAACCAATTGGTAGCCTCTCCCAATTTGAAGAGGTAAACAATCTCCTACGGGAACCTGAATACCATCAATAAATGGTATGCTGCTGTTCTACTATTCTTTTCATAGTAGGTCTCATACCTAAGATGCTTCGGTGGACGTGACACTGAAGATTTTACGCGCCGCATATACACCACTATCTTCGAAGATAGTATAGCGGCCGCCGTAAACTTTCAAGGGCAAAAGAAGAAGGCGGCGCTAGGTTCCTCTATGATTTATGGATTAATAAAAGGTGAGTGGCCCCGTTTTCACTTGAACGTCTTCTTTCTACGATTTATACATGGATTGGAAGAAAGACGGGCACAGCAAATTACCGGAACTGGAGGCCACGTTTACACTACACATTAGACCGTTTTTGAACGTCCTTGAAAAAAGGCCTGCGAAGGAATCTGTTCATGCAAACAGCTGATGGCAAAGCTCTTACTTCCACTCTACAGACTTTACTTTTAGACGAAGGTGCGAGCCCATCAACATCTAATCCAAGACCCGCCATGTAGGCGTGCAACATCAACTCTTATATAATAATAAGGTTTATTGGTAAGACGCCTCTTAGGCACCGTCAAAACCCTTGGAAAACAGGAAAAAACCTAAAACAAACCCCTTCTTTTGCACACAGATATTGGCTCTGTTTTTATTTTACGCTTAGTCAATAGTGTGCAAGATAGGGAGTTTGTTCTAAGTAAAAAAACTGTCTGCAAAGGTACAATAAGATCAAAATTGGAAAATAATATCCATGCAATACATATGTTAGAGGTTTCAACGTAAGCATATTTGAGGTCTGAAAACAGTATCTCATTTGTGGATTTGTGATTGATCCTTCTTCAGAGGTATATTCAGCCGCGGTCAGTTCGAAAATTTATCCTATTCAGACAGGCTGTAACGGAACAAACCTGAGCCGAACCCTGCTTCCTTGTTTTAATCCTCGTTTTACTGTGACCGGTCCTTTTTTCCCTAGAACAGTGATCTGATTGGACCAGGAGAACACACGCGTGACGTGACGACCTGAAGTTCCGATAAGTCCGACCCTAGATCCCTTCCGACACTCTCGCTTACCGTTTACCGTATCCCCTTTACCGTTCCCATTACCGATACCCTTCCTTGTACCAATACAATATACCTTTATATATCCTCGTCTGCCCCTTTTATTACGTTATGAGTTCTAACTCTAACTCGCTCGCATCAGCGTTAGATGAGATCGATGGACCTGTCGGTAGTGTATTTGACGAGACGCTATTCGTCGAACCGAGGCCGAGAGTACCGATAACCTCTGGTCCCCACCGATTGAACGCATTCGACTCGGCCGTTACAATGGTCGCAGACGGTGCCGGATCCCTCCCAAATCCGCCCACGCAACCATGAGTTCTTACCCTTTTATCGTCGTCCCGACCCCTTTCTTGCCCCCACCCCATATCAGCCTGGCCAGGACATTCGTAAGTGGCTGGTCAAACTCTCATTTTTTCTAAGCAGACCTCCCTCCGTCGGACCATACCCGCTATCTGCTTAACTTTCTTCCCCCCGAGACATTGGACTCCGCTCTAGAAGTGGGTGTCACTATTGATACTCCATTTCCCCTTGCCCATGACCAATTAATGGGCTTATTTGGCAAACGTATTTCCGAATCCGCCGCCGGTGCCCAATTCTACCAACCCGAGCAGACCCCCCAACAGTCAGCTATGGAGTTCGCGAAAGAACTTAAACGACTGGGCCGCCTCGCTTACCCGATAGCACCCCCTACATCATGGAATCAAATTGTGTTGGATCGGTTTATCGCTGGTCTTCGGGACCGGGTGGTCACATTTGGTTATCAGTCGCCCCCCCCCCCCAACCTGACCGCAGCACTCCAGATCTGCAACCGGTTCACAGAGTTCCGCAACCAACGCAAGGTGACCGTTGCAGCCCCTGTTCAGCTCCGTCCCGGTCCAGTCTCGTCGACTCCCTGGGTATCATTTTCAAACCCAGGCCAAACGACTGTCAAGAGATCCCTACCCGTCCGGTTCCCAAATCACAACCCGCAGTGTCAGGACTGTTCGGCCTTCGGTCCCCGGGCACAGCAATGTGGACACAACCCGCCCCGTAAGTCGCCTCCGTCTGATTCCTTTTTTGCGCATAACGTAGCCCACTTTCCCGCGTTTCTCGTACCCGTTACGTTAGCAGGCATAACCACCCAAGCTCTAGTGGATACCGGAGCTAACGTCTCTCTCGTCACGATAAAATGTTTACCTCAACACATGCTACGGTTAGTAAACCCATTATCCGAGTCACGAAGCCTAGGAGCCGCTAACGGTACCGCCATCCCTATTTCCGGCACGATTACCCTAAACTTTACTTTCGAGAATGCCCCCGTGACGCACACGTTTTTGATTGCTCCGGATAGTCCTTGGTCTCCCGTCCTCAGATTTGATTTCCTTTCTGATCATGAGTGCGTCATCCACGTTCGTGAAAGACTCGTGACCCTTGCCCCCAACGTTACTAAGATCCCACGGCCGGTTCCGGTCTTCGATCTCAACCTGATGCATGATTCGGTCATGGCGGTCGTCGCCTTCGAACCCACTAACCTAGATGACCTCCTCCCTCCGTTAGCAACAGTAGGTTCTGTGGCTCATGCACAAGTAAAAGGCATACTTGGCTCGGTTCCCGGTCACCGTCCGCGATTCGTTCCCCCTTCCACGTCTCGACGACACGCTGGACACGTTAGGCGGGACAGCATGGTTCTCTACTCTCGACCTCAAGTCAGGGTACTGGCAAGTCGAAGTCCACCCAGAACATCAGCATAAGACGGCGTTTACGGTTCCCCAAGGCCTATACGAGTTCCAAACGACTCCTTTCGGGCTTTGTAATGCCGCAGCAACATTTCAACGTCTCATGTACCAAGTTTTACGACACCTTATACCCGGTAAGTGCCTCGTGTATCTCGATGACATCAGCGTTTTCGGGAAAATCACTCCGCAACATACCGAAAATCTAAAGGAAGTCTTCGCAGCCCTCCGAAATGCCGGGCTGACCCTTAACCCTGCCAAGTGCATTTTCCTCCGATCGGAAGTGCTGTTCTTAGGGCACAAGATTTCCCCTGGACGGTTAGCCGCACTCCCCGAAAAAACTGCAACAGATTCGTACCTGGCCTACACCGACTAATGCGTCAGAGTTACATAGTTTCTTGGGGCTGGCGTCCTACTAGAAGCGTTTTATTAAGGGTTTCGCACACATGACTAAGCCTCTCCATAGGATGACCGATAAAGACCGGAAATTTCCGTGGTCCACCGAGTGCCAAGAGGCTTTTACCAAGCTCAGAAACACCCTGTATTCTGCACCACTCCTCACACTCTCCAACCTCGAGCCAGGGGCACCTATTTTTATACTAGAAACCGACGCTAGCGGTTTCGCGATGGGCGCCGTTCTCTCTCAAGAAGGTAGTGACAAAGTCGAACACCCGGTCTGTTTCGCAAGCAAAACTCTCTCGCAAACCCAGCGCAATTATACCTTGTTCCGTTGGGAGATGCTAGAGATTGTCACATTCATAAGACAATTTAGGCATTTTCTGATAGGGCAACACTTTGTCCTTCGTACGGACAACCGTGCCCTAGAATGGCTTGCATCCATTAAAGACCCCGAGAATTGGTGGGTGGCTTGAAGGACGCACATGTCGGGCAGGATTGGCAGAAGTGATGAATTGCGTTACGTAATTTAGGCCACCAGAAGCGCGCGCGAATCGCCGATTCAGTCTTATGCTGGCCACAATGACCTAACTCGGAATAAAGGGCGCCTAGCACGGCTTCAATGAGACACTCTGGCACTACAGGGCGTAGATGTTGGTTGTGGGGGTTACGCCAGAATAAGAAATCATTTTCGATGATAAGATTAAGCCACTGGTTCAGTAGGAGCAGGTCATTCTCGCTACATCCTCTCGTGTCGCGCTCGGCCGGATTTTGTAACCCTTGCGATGTATGACGGTACACAACTGCGGTATCTGGGTCGCTACCTTGAGATGTCGACCACGTATGACGGGTAGGCTCGGACATGTAAATAGGGTTTACACTCGGGTCGGGGGTGGACTTATCGGTTGGTGGGCTAGTAAGCATGCGAGAGAAGGCATCGGCATTACCATGGTTACGTCCCGGGCAGAACTGGCATTTGAAGTCGAAATCCTGCAGGAATTCCTGCCATCGTGCGACTTGATTCTCGGGGTCTTTAATGGATGCAAGCCATTCTAGGGCACGGTTGTCCGTACGAAGGACAAAGTGTTGCCCTATCAGAAAATGCCTAAATTGTCTTATGAATGTGACAATCTCTAGCATCTCCCAACGGAACAAGGTATAATTGCGCTGGGTTTGCGAGAGAGTTTTGCTTGCGAAACAGACCGGGTGTTCGACTTTGTCACTACCTTCTTGAGAGAGAACGGCGCCCATCGCGAAACCGCTAGCGTCGGTTTCTAGTATAAAAATAGGTGCCCCTGGCTCGAGGTTGGAGAGTGTGAGGAGTGGTGCAGAATACAGGGTGTTTCTGAGCTTGGTAAAAGCCTCTTGGCACTCGGTGGACCACGGAAATTTCCGGTCTTTATCGGTCATCCTATGGAGAGGCTTAGTCATGTGTGCGAAACCCTTAATAAAACGCTTCTAGTAGGACGCCAGCCCCAAGAAACTATGTAACTCTGACGCATTAGTCGGTGTAGGCCAGGTACGAATCTGTTGCAGTTTTTTCGGGGAGTGCGGCTAACCGTCCAGGGGAAATCTTGTGCCCTAAGAACAGCACTTCCGATCGGAGGAAAATGCACTTGGCAGGGTTAAGGGTCAGCCCGGCATTTCGGAGGGCTGCGAAGACTTCCTTTAGATTTTCGGTATGTTGCGGAGTGATTTTCCCGAAAACGCTGATGTCATCGAGATACACGAGGCACTTACCGGGTATAAGGTGTCGTAAAACTTGGTACATGAGACGTTGAAATGTTGCTGCGGCATTACAAAGCCCGAAAGGAGTCGTTTGGAACTCGTATAGGCCTTGGGGAACCGTAAACGCCGTCTTATGCTGATGTTCTGGGTGGACTTCGACTTGCCAGTACCCTGACTTGAGGTCGAGAGTAGAGAACCATGCTGTCCCGCCTAACGTGTCCAGCGTGTCGTCGAGACGTGGAAGGGGGAACGAATCGCGGACGGTGACCGGGAACCGAGCCAAGTATGCCTTTTACTTGTGCATGAGCCACAGAACCTACTGTTGCTAACGGAGGGAGGAGGTCATCTAGGTTAGTGGGTTCGAAGGCGACGACCGCCATGACCGAATCATGCATCAGGTTGAGATCGAAGACCGGAACCGGCCGTGGGATCTTAGTAACGTTGGGGGCAAGGGTCACGAGTCTTTCACGAACGTGGATGACGCACTCATGATCAGAAAGGAAATCAAATCTGAGGACGGGAGACCAAGGACTATCCGGAGCAATCAAAAACGTGTGCGTCACGGGGGCATTCTCGAAAGTAAAGTTTAGGGTAATCGTGCCGGAAATAGGGATGGCGGTACCGTTAGCGGCTCCTAGGCTTCGTGACTCGGATAATGGGTTTACTAACCGTAGCATGTGTTGAGGTAAACATTTTATCGTGACGAGAGAGACGTTAGCTCCGGTATCCACTAGAGCTTGGGTGGTTATGCCTGCTAACGTAACGGGTACGAGAAACGCGGGAAAGTGGGCTACGTTATGCGCAAAAAAAGGAATCAGACGGAGGCGACTTACGGGGCGGGTTGTGTCCACATTGCTGTGCCCGGGGACCGAAGGCCGAACAGTCCTGACACTGCGGGTTGTGATTTGGGAACCGGACGGGTAGGGATCTCTTGACAGTCGTTTGGCCTGGGTTTGAAAATGATACCCAGGGAGTCGACGAGACTGGACCGGGACGGAGCTGAACAGGGGCTGCAACGGTCACCTTGCGTTGGTTGCGGAACTCTGTGAACCGGTTGCAGATCTGGAGTGCTGCGGTCAGGTTGGGGGGGGGGGGCGACTGATAACCAAATGTGACCACCCGGTCCCGAAGACCAGCGATAAACCGATCCAACACAATTTGATTCCATGATGTAGGGGGTGCTATCGGGTAAGCGAGGCGGCCCAGTCGTTTAAGTTCTTTCGCGAACTCCATAGCTGACTGTTGGGGGGTCTGCTCGGGTTGGTAGAATTGGGCACCGGCGGCGGATTCGGAAATACGTTTGCCAAATAAGCCCATTAATTGGTCATGGGCAAGGGGAAATGGAGTATCAATAGTGACACCCACTTCTAGAGCGGAGTCCAATGTCTCGGGGGGAAGAAAGTTAAGCAGATAGCGGGTATGGTCCGACGGAGGGAGGTCTGCTTAGAAAAAATGAGAGTTTGACCAGCCACTTACGAATGTCCTGGCCAGGCTGATATGGGGTGGGGGCAAGAAAGGGGTCGGGACGACGATAAAAGGGTAAGAACTCATGGTTGCGTGGGCGGATTTGGGAGGGATCCGGCACCGTCTGCGACCATTGTAACGGCCGAGTCGAATGCGTTCAATCGGTGGGGACCAGAGGTTATCGGTACTCTCGGCCTCGGTTCGACGAATAGCGTCTCGTCAAATACACTACCGACAGGTCCATCGATCTCATCTAACGCTGATGCGAGCGAGTTAGAGTTAGAACTCATAACGTAATAAAAGGGGCAGACGAGGATATATAAAGGTATATTGTATTGGTACAAGGAAGGGTATCGGTAATGGGAACGGTAAAGGGGATACGGTAAACGGTAAGCGAGAGTGTCGGAAGGGATCTAGGGTCGGACTTATCGGAACTTCAGGTCGTCACGTCACGCGTGTGTTCTCCTGGTCCAATCAGATCACTGTTCTAGGGAAAAAAGGACCGGTCACAGTAAAACGAGGATTAAAACAAGGAAGCAGGGTTCGGCTCAGGTTTGTTCCGTTACAGCCTGTCTGAATAGGATAAATTTTCGAACTGACCGCGGCTGAATATACCTCTGAAGAAGGATCAATCACAAATCCACAAATGAGATACTGTTTTCAGACCTCAAATATGCTTACGTTGAAACCTCTAACATATGTATTGCATGGATATTATTTTCCAATTTTGATCTTATTGTACCTTTGCAGACAGTTTTTTTACTTAGAACAAACTCCCTATCTTGCACACTATTGACTAAGCGTAAAATAAAAACAGAGCCAATATCTGTGTGCAAAAGAAGGGGTTTGTTTTAGGTTTTTTCCTGTTTTCCAAGGGTTTTGACGGTGCCTAAGAGGCGTCTTACCAATAAACCTTATTATTATATAAGAGTTGATGTTGCACGCCTACATGGCGGGTCTTGGATTAGATGTTGATGGGCTCGCACCTTCGTCTAAAAGTAAAGTCTGTAGAGTGGAAGTAAGAGCTTTGCCATCAGCTGTTTGCATGAACAGATTCCTTCGCAGGCCTTTTTTCAAGGACGTTCAAAAACGGTCTAATGTGTAGTGTAAACGTGGCCTCCAGTTCCGGTAATTTGCTGTGCCCGTCTTTCTTCCAATCCATGTATAAATCGTAGAAAGAAGACGTTCAAGTGAAAACGGGGCCACTCACCTTTTATTAATCCATAAATCATAGAGGAACCTAGCGCCGCCTTCTTCTTTTGCCCTTGAAAGTTTACGGCGGCCGCTATACTATCTTCGAAGATAGTGGTGTATATGCGGCGCGTAAAATCTTCAGTGTCACGTCCACCGAAGCATCTTAGGTATGAGACCTACTATGAAAAGAATAGTAGAACAGCAGCATACCATTTATTGATGGTATTCAGGTTCCCGTAGGAGATTGTTTACCTCTTCAAATTGGGAGAGGCTACCAATTGGTTCTCGAAGGGGATTGACAGGCCTTGTGGAGGCCGGCCCAATTCCGCGATTGGATGCATCGCTTAATATCCTCTCCAACGACTGGACGGTTGAACTCATTTCATGAGGAACAGTGTGCCTTGGTGCGACTTGTCCATCTTCTGATGTAGGGCATTTACGGAAGTTGTTAATTACTCTAGAGAGGCTTTAATATCCTTTTTGTTATTGGACTCGCTGCTGAATGTTGTCTTACCGAGGAGGAATCTTACTATGGGTATATGCTCTATCCGTAACTGGGAGGGTTTCATGTACTATGTCGGCCTGAGTAGGCCTTTGGGGACCCACCTCGAAAGGAAAATGATTTGTATGTAGAGGTTATCTACCGGTGACAGTGGTGGTGCTTGATCCCAAAGAAAAGCGGGATCGGCTTCTTGGTTTGCTGTTTCAGCCGCCCGTCGTGGTCGTTTTGATTGGTTGTTGTTGCTCATAACGTAATCTACAAGCGCACAGAAAAAGTACGTGATAATGTGCGTTAATTGGTATCTTATTTATATGCCCAGTGCTTCATTTCAGTGCCGCAAACCACTAGCTATGTAGACTGTGCGTTTGTAGGGTTTACGAACACTGTAACTACACTTTCGCTCAAGGTTATCAGGGAAATAATAGCATTTTGGCAGGTGAGCTCACATTGTCGCCAAGTGCATAGCATAAGTACTAAAACGAAGTAGCCATTCTGAGGAAAGCATGCGAATTTAGTGAACGAGTGCAGCAGAGGTCACACCAAATGTGGTTTCTAACGTAGCCTTATTTATGTGCAACTTAGATGAGCCGTTTGGGTTATCTAGGTAACCAGATAAGCGGATTAACTGAACAAATATTAAGTATCTCCGTTTTACATCTGTTAAAAGGACATTCTTAACGCAAACTATTTTACCCGCAAGACGAATGCACCCGTTTGCAAGGGTGTTGTCTACTCGCATCTTCGACACGATAACGCACCTGTACTGCTCACAGAACGGGTACTCCCTAGGTATGGGACCACGACTATGCTTGTGCAGATACCTTTGGCTATGCGTTACCTTCTCTGCAATAATTCCTACGTCGGGTTCACCCTGCCGATTAGCTATTTGCTGCAGAGGCCACGCAGGCTTCCTCAGTTTTTTTTCAGTCTCCCTAGATAGCTTTCGAAGGGAAACGCTGAGAAAGAGTCTGCGGGTCCATGTCGCTCTACATCAGCCGCAATGTGCGTTAAACTGTGCACATTATATACCATCTGCTCTGGCCCGTATAACGCTTGATACCTTCGAGCGAACAATCGCAGCAGCTGCTCAGCATAGCCTGTATTATCAGCACTTAAATGCGGGCAGCATAAGTGGCGCATTGCTGTAAATAGAAGCATTAAATGCTTTTCAAAACTACTAACTCCAGATACAAGAGGAACTGCCTAACTTCCGTACCCTTCCAACACTCAAATCGTCTAAATTTCTTCCGTGCTGTGAGAATTCAGCAGAAAGGTATGCGTTCAACGATAGGAGCCTATTGCTTACATCATCTATGGCAGTTTTTGATAGCACTGAAGAGACATAAGTCGGTTGCAACCGCTCATGAGGATTTGATCGATTAGTCTTCGACTTCCAACCCCTTACCCATAAAGGTATTAGTCTTTCACAACGCCTAATTAAACTAGGTGCAGAAGATCTAACGGAAAGCCAGTGATTAGACTTACACTGCTATCTGCGAAGCGCGAAATACTAACCATGTGCTTATGGTCCGGTGCTAATTTAAAGTCATCGTTCGTTCTCTAGCGATAGCTCTGACTCGTATGCCCCGAAGAGACCGCTTCCGGATAAATCACTTTTTTCATGTATACGCCTGGTATTTCGCAGCTCTCGCATCCGTAATAGGCATTCACGTTTTAAATCTGCGTACGAAAAGCCCTCGCTTGCGCGTCACATATGACAGCAGCACGTACAGTCGTAGCTATCTGCCGTATATCCTGGACGGTACGATAACAAAAAGCTTGTACGTCAGGTGGCTAACCTTTACCGCAGTAAGTCGCCACTGGGAATACTTCTGCTATGAAAGGACTTACAATCATTCCCAAAATAGGCCAGAAATCTGCATTTTTTGCGAAACACTGGCACTCCGTCTATGGCCAGGTTAACAAAAATTTCATTTATAGGCTAGCGAATATTACGCTTTTGGAGTACTCGCTTAATTTGATCATCCAGTCCTATGTGAACGTACGCTCCGATTCCATGCTTTCAACCTTATAATTATATGAAACCTCTAAAAATGTACGGGGGTCAGTTGAGATGATATCCGGAACTAAAGGCGTCAAAATTTCTAGAAGAGAATGCAGGTACTTATGTAGTATGTCCGCATCCCTGGCCCATTCTCTCAACCTATCCCCAATAAGCGCCCGAGGCTCTGAAAAGTTATCTGTGCTTCTTTCTTCCTCGTCCGATGAAATCCAGTCATCTACTTCACTGCCGGATGAGAAATAGAACGCGTCGAGTTCATCCACAGATGTTTCTTCCGATGTACAGTAACCCGGCGAACCAGGTACGGCCTCCTCATCTACTTTCGCGTGTTTAATACGGTATTGCCTCATTCCCTCGTCAATTTCACGCAAACTTTCGGCCGTTTCCCGCGCAACCTGCCTCCTAATTGTTCTATTGAAAAAATACCCAGACACAATTCAACAAATCAAACGCAACAAGTTAGCAAATGCGAAAGGTAATGTTTTGGACACAAAAACAGGGTGTCCCAAAAATGTTTACACATATTGAACAATTGTTACCTTGCTATTGATTATTATTTTATTATTTCAAAAAATGTAAAGGTATTTAGAAGTGTTATTTTATTGCTGTTCCACTGCATTTTGAATATATTTTAAGTAATTGAGAAAGGGGGAAGCCATTGGACACGAATGCGCTCAAATACTAATGCAATTGTTTTATAGTGTGTGCGATTCCAATGCTTCGCGATGTCAGCAGTCTCTGGATCAAAACTGACGTCAGTTTGAGAACATGTAGTGAAAAAAACCATAAATTATACTTTTTAATAGTTTAAAATTTTTGAAATAATAAAATTGCAATAAACACCAAGTTTAAAATTATTTAAAATGTGTATACATTTTTGGGACACCTTGTATATACGCAGAATTACAGAATACGGCGGTGTCAGTCAAACGGTGGAGTAAAGTTCGTTCACCACGGCAGCTAAAACAAAATGGCGGCTTTGCGCTTGCACTCGCGCAATAAGCGAAGCACGCTTTCCAATAAGAGCACAGATCGGGGCGAACAATGAGCCAATCAGTGCACATTCAGCAGTATGTCCGAATGTCAACCATCGTGGATGTAGCTGCTGTATAGCTTGTTATTATGGTATTACAGTTCTAATTTCGCAAATAAAGGCATTTACAGTATGCCACCGAGCGCATAAGCTGGTGTAGCGAGCTTAACCGAGCCCTATGTGTTTTCTTGGGCTAACCCCCGCTCAATTCGATTTTTCAGAGCTCAACGTGTGGTCCCAGCGCCATCTTCGACTCGGATAAGTTAAACCCAGTTTTGCTTCTAGCAGTCCGATTTTACTAACATTTTATTGTAAAATTGTGAATCGAAAATTCTATCTTCAAATCGTTTCCCTCGTTTTGGTGCTATAATTCACCATATTTTTCCACTCAACATTTACAAATTTTTCCAGATTGTACCTTTTTCCCGTTTCTACAGTATTCTGAGAGACTAGTCGTTATATCTCATTCATCATTAGATTATCCACTATCGTACTTCGTTATACATTCCTTTTAACACCGTATCTTTACTAACAATAAATCTTATTTTCCTATGACTACTTAACTCTTTCCATAATGAATTGCGACCGTGTATCTGATGAGTTCGATGGACTAGAATTTGCTCGTTGGCTTGATGAAGCCTGGGAATTTACTCCTCTATTTCAGAGCACCTCGCAGTCAGACAGTTATCGTTCTGAAGTTTCTTCGTTAGATCCATTCTCTTCAGTAGGCTCTATCCAAACCAATCCATTCACAGAGTCATACCGTCCTATTTTGATACAATCTACTCCAGCAGTTAATCTGCCGGAGGACTGTACATTTAATCTCCCGCCTCCAATCAGCTCGGTCGCTACAATGGTGGCAGGTGGTGACACCCTTCCCCTGTAAACATTTATGTAGGATTTATGCTCTTATAACTTAAATATATACCTGTAAATATTTACAGCTGTCCTGCATAACAATTAAAATTTCGCAAATAAAGGCATTTACAATATGCCGCCGAGCGCATAAGCTGGTTCAGATTTATATACTCCAAGCTTCTGCTGAATTAAATTTATCAGAAGTAGCGAGCCTAAACATCTGCTGCAACACTGGTTTGTTCTAATGACTGGGTTCAATGAACACCGATGATACCATGGCATTCGAATAAGTGCTTCAATTGTCAAATGTCGAGTCAACTCAAGTTTATGAAAGGAAATATAGGCAAACGCCGTTGAAGTCCCTAAAAGGCTGTTTGCCGTTAATAGGCTTGACAGCATTTTGAAAATAGATATTTGCACATCCAGCCTGCGAATATTAAACTGTGGCTAACGAAATCTCTCCGGTTGCTAAAGTATCACACCATTGCGATTTATACGGGAAGGGATTTCACTCTGACGGAAGAGACTCACTACCCGATGCTATCATCGATTTTGCGGCGGACAACAAGAGCACGAACATTAACAATTACTCCGATATGTAGATATGCACGCACCATATTTGTCTCAGCACAAATGCGCCTCCAAGAAACCTTGTGTTGGAACAGGGCCCACTACACGACCCAATTACACCTCTCCTCACCAGCAAGTGCATCGCCAATGACAACGGCCAAGGCCTAAAAAGATATGTTCTTCGGCTCCTTCTCCATGTGGTTCCTCTTCTGCATGTGAGCTTTGATTCTGCGACTGTCACGGTTGCACCCACTCTGGCGTGGTATACACAGTGAACGTTGTTGGATATGGTGATCAAATTGTGGTAGTCCAGTATGTTAGATAACTAAAAAAGTACAATATCCCGATGGTAAATTAGACAGAGTGTATTTAATTACCTTAATAATAGCCTATTTAGGGTGCGGGAGTGTCTAGACAGAGGACACGGTGCAGCTTGTTACCACTCTCATTTGTGGCTATTCGAGGCTAATTACTGCTTCGCAGACACACCCTGGTAACCGCCTCAAACCTCGGGCTTAGTCACCTGAATACATCCTATGCGAGTGCTTCGACATTGGGTGATCCTGTTTCCATTCCCATTCTCTTGCCTATTCCACTTTACAAAAACTCCTATGGAGGGGGCAATATGCCGTCCCGTATGCAGCCCAGACTAACTCAGATAGTTCTTCAAAAAACAAAACCGAGATTCATTACTGAGTTCCGCAAACGCCTGTCATACCTTATTTAGTGAAAGTCATGCTGACTTCCTCGCGGGAAGACACTAGAAATTATGTTGTAACCAAACGCTGGAAATTCACACTACCTGTAAACAGACTATGGCTCATAGATGTAAAATGCACGGTCAAGAAATTAAACAGACAAAATCATTCCTCATTCGCATCCCGTTCCCTCGCAAAGGCTGATAGATTTAGCTTGTTCACTCTGGCAACCTAAAATGTTTGCTATCTTTCTTTCTTAGTCAATTGGCGGAGCAAGTGGCCGGGAACGGGGACAGTGGTAATTGGCCGAGGACTGGCGCGACGCAGTATGAGCGACGCTGCCCTCCGTGACACCCGACTCTGCGAACGTTCGCCAATTTAATAGTTGGCTGCCAACTAGGCCTTCTTCGGTAGTGAGCACCGAAAGGCAGGGTAACGTGACGTTCTCGTCACCTTGCCATGCAGAAAGACACTGGAACGACTGCCCTCTCTGCAACAATGCATAAACAATCGACGACTATACCTGCGCTTGCCTATTTGGACAGCCGAATTCGCATCAGCATCAGCTTCTTCGACCTCAAATGATCAGCCCTAACGAGATGATAAAAAATCTACAAACTTATGGGAGGAGTGCTCTGTCTGTATGAGTAGTGAAAACTTATGCTGCTCGATTGTCTGAATCCCTTGAATATGTAAAACTTCGTTGGGCAGCCATAAAGGGGACCTTCGTGAAATTCACTTTTATTCGTCTGGGCCTACGAACTACTATAGTTATCCATATTGAGAAATAAGATATAGTAGTATTTACAAAAGTGTAAGGAGCAATAAAACATCAGTGTGCAGGGTTCTGTATGTCTGCGTATTGTCTGAGTTCTCAACGGCAATCCAGGCTTCAATCAAATGGCGTCTTGTCTTGTTTTTTGGAATGGGTAATCATCTTCTTGACGGTGAAATTAACTTAGCGATCCATTTGATACGTTTGGTTAACTACTCATAATGCTTCCTTACTTGGCCGTGCTGCCGGATTAGGCTCGCATTTCCCCGATCAGAAAATGTGCTCAGTCTGACCTCTGCAGTTATAAGGATAGTTTAGGCACGGGGTGCGATACAATACGCCTGACTACTTAATGGGATTTTATGAAAAATGTTGAAGACTAAAGGCCTAAAAGCCTCACATTACAAATTTAGTGCTTCTGTGAAACAAAGTGTGGATAGTTGTTGCCCTGTGTAAACAAATATAGAAACAGAAGAATTATATTTACTACAATTATTTGAATTTTAAGGCGTAATTTGGGAAATAGACTTTATTGCGTGAATTTGCGAGACTGGAGCCCCAGCTGGTCTTCAGACGCAGAGTAAAGTGAAGACGCCAAAAACAGCTAACATTATCGGAAAATAGATAATGCCGTGGCGTGGCGCTTGCGGCAGTTTGCTGTTAACATGTGCTCATCCCCTGCACATTGGGTCGCGTCGCGCATTATTCACCATAAGACTTATGTACACGCCATCAAGCTCGATGTACCTGTTCACACATGAAGTGACGGAGTGGACTGCCTCGAAGAAGTCTCGTCCTTTCTGAAAACTGCAGGCACAAAAATATGGGTTCTCTCCCACGCGAAGGTGTGCTGGTATCCAAGGTGTACATAGCGACTCGAGACAAGTGGTCTCGTCTTTTTACTAGCAACTGATGTTGGTGGATGCGCACAGAGGCTGATGTTTTCGGCTAAACGCAGTAGACGGCATCATATGCTCCACACGGGATGCTGTAGATAACTGGCTTCTTACCCAACTAGTTAAGCTCCTCTTTAGGGTATACCAGTTGGCTGCGTAAAGTCGTTGTTGGCTTATGAGATACCCGAATTTTATGCTTCCGTAGGTGTCTGTCAACGATTTCCGACACTTTCTTCATACAAGGAAGGCTTCGCCAAGTGTATGACTTGGAAGTCTTATTGCCACTGCCAAAGCCCTTCTTTTTTGACTCGTGTTGTCTCATGCATCAGCGTACGAATTCTCTCGGACAGCCGTTTTGAGAAAATAATTCGAAAATATACTTCAGTTCGAGTTGATAGCCTTCGTTTTCCGAGCAGTGCGTTCATGCTAGATTTAATAGACTTTCGACTGCACCCCTTTTATGAGAGGTATGATGATGATGATATGATGATTACTTTATATCGTTAGACATCTGTAGGCTTGCAATGTGTGGAACAAAAATATCGTATTCTTAGAGTGTTACTTGCTATTTTGAGTAACACTTATTCATAAAATTATAGGCTGAGTAACATTCATTCTATATACGTGCATCTACGTCATGTAACCCTTGCTGATTTCTGTGTCTCCGCCAAGGGGAGGAAGACAGGAGAACACACCACGATCACCACGATGATCCGGCGGGTATAAACATTGAACAAGATACGAGGTCGAGATCAATTTCCCCGTTCATCATCTCTCAGATTCGTGTAGTCCGTATTGTTGTTTGCCGCAAGTGGCTTCATCTCGCCGCCTGTCTCGTGTCGTAGGCATGCATAACGCACAACCTACAATCTGACTGGTGTATGTGGGTTAGATTTGGCCTCGTTGTGGCCTCTTGCTGACGCCCTCACGTGCCATTCGTAGGGCATGCCAAAGTGAAATGGTAGTGTCACAATCCATGACTGACGGGTCGCTGATTCGGATCACGGGGGTTGCCAGGCCTGGGATTGGTATGACTGGCTGATGAGGCTAATAGAGGAGGAATTTCCACTCTGCCTTCCTTTTTTGTGGATGGTATTCCACGTATATAGAGTAGATATTATATCCGATGAATGGTGAAAATCAAATTTAAGTGGGGAGTTAAACACACATTTGGGGCTTTGTGTGTGGTTCATTGAGCTGCTTTTAGGCACAAAAACACTGTTTACACTGCTCAAATGAGTATACTGGGACAAAAGGCAGGATATGGCTAACTGCAAAGCTTGTTAATATTCAAGGAATTTCATATGACATTAACTTCTGCTGACCAAAACTTCTTGCTTTTGCGGGTTCTACTATAAAAAAAACATAATTAAACACAGGAAAAATTTCAAGCATCCGTGCTCTGAGAGCATAAAAAGTTGTTTGGCGTTCATGAAATTGAGGTCAGTGCAATTATGAGATGACACATTTTCATGAGATCCTCTGCCCAGAACACATTAAATCAGTGGCTCCTCATGTAGCCATTACCTCACTTTGGAGTTTTTCGTGAAAATCAAATATTTTAATGCCAATAAATAGTCCTTTGTAAAGCAACCTGTGTCTTTTTTTTACTTATAGTCCTTAATTTACTGCTATGAGAGTTTCGGGGCACGCTGCCTGACTCCACGCAACATGACATTTATTGTCTGTACCGCGACATTTCATGAGATGTATGTACAATCTACTGTATTTATTTTATAAATATATTTATTCAGTTGAGCCAACTGTGAACAATTAGGGCCACTGAAGATCTTATTAGAGAAGTCAAGATAGGCGAACGAACGTTTTCGATTAATTCATCATGAAACGTGTACAATAATGTAACGGGGGGTATAGTTAGAAAATTTTTAAGCAACCAATCAACGGTATTTAAGGGGAGAGGGGGGAATTGTTAAGAGATCAAAGGGGCAGGGGAAGGAGGGACGTGTCCCACAATTAGTTCATATCAACTGGTCATCTCGTCGCTTCGCGGCGTATTGACACCAGTTGTCACTGTTTGCTCATCCTCTCGCGGCATGCTAGACTATGTGCGGACGGATGTTGAGTTTGTTCTCGGCCACGGGAGCCGTAGGGCCACTACGAAGGCCTTCTGCGCACATAAGATCGGGTTTGTGAGTCGTATGGCGACACTTAATAATCTCTCTCCCGTTGATTGGTTGCTTTAACTTTTGCTAAATCTACGCCTTTATATTATTGTACACGCTTGATGATGAATTTATCGAAAACGTTTGTTCGCCTATGTGAACTTCTTGAATGCTTAAATGGGTATCACCGCTGAACTTAAACAATCCAAAGATTTTATTAGTGCATTTTTTGCTATGCAGTTTCAGTGTCAGGTGCATTGTGTATTGGTGCAAATTTCGCTCATTCACAAGAAATCCGCTGAAGTTCATGATAATTTTGTGCCAAGCTAAAAATCACCGCAATCACGATCATGGCATCATAGTACCTTTGGCTCGACTTTAAAATGTGGATTTCAGATAAAAAATACGTACGCTTTACAAAGATGACTAAAATGAATGGTTTAGTTCATGAAATATCATGATTCTCAAAAAACGTCTTACACACCATCAGACTACGCTGCGTCCCCCCACATTTCAACGCAGTATAAGGAGTACTATTCTAAGAAAGAAGGCGTCGTGATTGTGTAGATTTAATGTTTGCGAACATAAAAATAATAAAATTTCCCTAAAACCCCGAATTTCAGATAATGATTACGGTTAATATGAATGTAACATTTCCTGTCCGTTCAGGTGACACCCATAGAAGTATTTGTTTAACGCTATATGACGGTTCGTACTTGGTTGCCGAATATGTTTTCACTGTCCCCCCCTACAGGCTGATCATTGGGGCGGCGACTCGCGCGTGAATACGTTAATAGGTGCACTGCATCTACCAAACTCAGTTTCTCTTTTTCCACTAAGTCAGATGTTATGACAGGGGGCGATGATATTTTGGGCTGGGTACGCGTTGCTGACGCGAAGTAAACCCCTACATAAGCAAGCCATAACGTTTGCTCGTCTGCCGAAAACAAGCGTTTAAAAAAAAATGAAACGTAGGTGACTCTGATTTCATTGGGAGGGATCCTCAACGATTACTTGTGACTGATTAATGCTTCGTTTCCGTACAGAGTCTATTTAGTCAATGCAAAACATAGGATTGGCTATCTCGACAAGGAAAAAGTTGTATACAAAATCCCATGTGAAGTTTTTGATGCCGTATGTTGTAGCCAAATGCCCTCTTTTTCTGAATGGTATTAGTTTAATTGCATTTAAATGTACAAGAACGCAGCATGGACTGAGTTCATGTAACAGCAAAGTGCGCGCGCAAATGTACGAGGATCATGAGGTCACATGTTCGCCAACGCTATAACTTGTGTCGGTGTTCGTTTATTAGTTACCGCTGGAAGGAAGTGATTTTGGATGGATGTGAAGCACCAAATGAAATTACTTTCCTTTTGCATTTAGCAGTGCCGTTAAGAGTAGGGAAAATGTATTTGGTGAGAGGTCTATCATTCCTGTCACTACCATGCACATGATCCTGAATTGATTTATGTACTTCCTGTGTGCAATACAGTAGGTGACAAAAGCAATAATTCAGACCACCTTACGAGAAACCGCCGGAAAAATTAAAAAAAACACAAAAGGCATGATTCAAAAATCCTTATGTTGGGTTTATATAAAGCTATGTTCATAGGGTATAACGGAAAGTCGCACAATTAAGCTCATTTGTTAACCTACGTACATAAAGCTACGATCAGTTAGAGGATAAATTGAAAATAATATGCACAATAATTTTTGAAAAGCTTTTCCTCAATATACAGCGGAACACAAAGCTAATTTCCGCATATTTTGAGGGTTTTCTAAATCATTAAGCTGCATGATTAAAGAAAACGAATTATTTTCTAATGACCAAGACGCGCATGACCGCAGCTAATAGGTTCGCAGGATTTTCTGTTTGTTCAGGGCCCACCAATATAAATATTCTTAATGCTATATGATGTTTAGATCTTGCTTTTTGAAGATGTTTAAATTGTGCCCCAACAAAGGCTGACTTGTGTGTGATTAAGTTCAAAGGGGCAGTAAACCTGCACTGCATCTGCTACCCTCCATTTCTATCTCTTTCTTAAGTAAGATGTTATGACAGGAACAGGTACATCGTTTGGAGAAGGAACACGTTGCTGGTGCCAATTCAACTCCTATTTATGCAAACCATAATATTTTCTGGTCCGCTCGAAAACAAGGTTTTTAAACAAAATGAAACGTAGGTGTCTGGGATTGCACTGAGTAGGATCCTCCTACATGGCACATTTAGGAAGGTATAGTAGTTCGTTGATTGCGTTTAGACGTGCGGGAACGCAGCATGGACTGATGTTGTGTAACAGGAAATTGCGCTTGGAAATTTACTGGGATTATGATGTCCTATGTTCGCCAACGATATAATGTGCGTCGGCCTTCGCTAAAGAAAGTATTTTATAAACCGATGTATTATTACTGGCAAAAGGTAGAACCGCGAGATACGCGTATTTTTGCGTAATTTCCCAGCTAAGAAAATAAAACCTTACTTAACTTTTAATGACACTGCTAAATGCAAGGACGAGTTGATTTAATTTGGCGATTCCTACCAATCCAAAGTCACTTCCACTCAGCGTTAACTAATCAAAACTTTAGTACATAGCTGTACTCCGGTGGCTCAGTGGATAGGACGGTTGTCTCTCGCTCACTGGTTCCGGGTTCAAAACTCAAGTGTGGCAGCAGGTTCTACGGCTATACTGGAGTCAGGTGTCCGCGACTGACGAAGGGAAATTACGCAGAAATACGCGTATCTCGCGATCCTAACGTTTGCCAGTAATAATACATTGGTTACTTAAAATTAGCGAGTAACATAATTGTTTCGTCCTTGATCAAAATAAACTGGAAGTGTCCAGTCCTAGTCAGACGAAGCAGCCAGGGTTAGTGAATCCTGGACCAGATCGGAGCCCAGCTATACACTAAAGATTTTTTATTAGTTAACGCTGAGTGGAAGTGACTTTAGATTGGTAGGAATCGCCAAATTAAATTAAGTCCTCCTTACATTTAGCAGTGTCATTAAAAGTTAAGTAAGGTTTTTTTCTTAGCTGATCATCATTGCTGTCAACACCATTGACGTGATCCTGAATCGGCTTGTCCTATGTATATTAAAGTACTTTACACCACTCATGATTCAGATCACCTTTCAAGAAAACACTGAAGTAACTGAAGAACACAAAAAGCATAATTGAAAGATACTTCCTTTGGCTTAACAGAAAGTTATGTCTATACGGTAAAAGTTGCAGAGTTAAGCGCATTTGTTAACTTGCGTACATAAGGCCACGATAAGTAAGGTAATGAATAAAACGGACTATGCGTAATACATTTTACAAAAACATTTTATAATCGTCGGCTTCAATATCCTAAATATGCAATGGATAACAAAGTTAAGTGCCGGATCTCGTGAAGATTTTAATCAAAAACCTGGGAAGTTCAATGAAACGAAGTTTTCAGAATGTTCGAAAGACGCTTGACCACGGTAAATATATATGTAAGATTTCTTGGCCATTCAGGTCACACCGATAGAAGTATTTGTTTAACGCTATATGACGGTTCATACTTGGTTGCTGAATATGTCTACACTGTCCCCCACTACAGGCTGATCATAGGGACGGCGACTCGCGCGTGAATACTTTTATAGGTGCAGTAGACTTGCACTGCATCTACCACACTCAGTTTCTCTTTTTCCACTAAGTCAGATGTTATGACAGGGGGCGATGATCTTTTGGGCTGGGTACGCGTTGCTGACGCGAAGTAAACCCCTACATAAGCAAGCCATAACGTTTGCTCGTCTGCCGAAAACAAGCGTTTAAAAAAAATGAAACGTAGGCTGCTTGGATTTTATTCGGTGGGATCCTCACAGATAACTCATTTAGAAAGAACCCAGGCAGTCTGGTTCCCAGTCCAGCCGTCGGCCGGTCTATACAAACACAGACTGTCTTGAAACCAAAGTCTGAATTCAGTAGTCAGGTGAACTGGTCAAATCCTCCATTAGTCAATCCTACATTGTGCGGAGGATAGATAGAGAGCAGTTTTGTTGTCGTCAAGTACGACTTTTTCGAAAAACTTGATAACAGCATCAGCTCAACCATTTGGAAAATAAAATTTACGCTTAAGCAAGAAGATGAGAATCATCCCCACTTTCTAGATGTTGTCATACGGTGTAGGACCGATGGCACGCTACGCAGGTCCACTTAACGTTAACGAACATACGCGGAAAGTATTTTGCATAATGAGAGCATGAACCCAATCCCTCACCAGACGAGCAGCGTCGAGGGCTTGTCATATGTAACTCCTTCTTCTTTTTGCCGAACGATGCAAATTATAACGCTGTCGAACATATGACTTCATTAAAACCGTTTACTTGCTAGCGCAGTTTCCTGTTGCACAAAATAAACAAATATGACGATTGATGCAGGAGTCATTGAAATGCGTGACTGCCTGAAACGCATGGCGTTTTCGGAAGGGCAAAGCTCGAAGAGGGGAGGTTTGACCCATGCAAAGTCCTGTCCCGTATTGAGACTGTGCAGAGTCATTAAGGACAAACGGTCACGCTTCATCACTATCAGTTTATGTTTGCGGATGCGCGTGGAAGCGAACTTTACTATTTGGCTCCAACTTATGGCATCACAAATTTCGCATATGATCTTTTGCGCAATAACTGTCTTGTCGAGATAACCAAGACAAGCTGAGTGGGTAAAAGAATCTCGATAGAGCAAGGAATTGGCGCTGCTCGACGTGTGTGAGATTAGATTTTGCTCTAATTTTGTAGAATACCTTCCGTGCATGCTTCTTAACGGTAAGCGGACGTGCGTAACGTTCCATGGGTCTCTCACCGTATAACATTATCTAGAATAGTAGTAACCTTCTCTCAAAAGCGTAAACTTAATTCCCGTAATTGCTGAATTATTGGTGCTATAGTGTTCTAATTGGTTCTGTTTAACGACAACAAACCTGCCGTCTGCAATGCGAACATGCACCTTAGATTTGGCTAATGGAAGATCCGTAAATTCAATTGACAATTAAACTCGGACATTGGTATTAGGACACTCTGCGTTTATATAGACTGGACTTGGAACCAGACTGACTTGATTGTTTCTAAATGTGTTATGTGTGAAGATCCCACTCAATAAAATGCTAGTCACCTATGTTTCGTTTTGTTTAAAATCCTTTTTTTTCGGGAAAATCAGCAAGTATTATGGCTTGCCTAAGTAGGGATTAACTTCGCATCAGGAACCTTTCCCACTACAAACGGCCTTCCTGCCGCTGTCATAACATCTTAATAAGGCGAGTGAGAGAAATGGTAGGTAGCTGATGCAGTGAAGGTCTACAGCCACTTTGAACTTAATCACGCGCGAGTCAGCTTTTAGCGGGGCACAATTCAAACATCTTCGAAAAGCAAGGTTTAAACGTCATATAGCATTAAAAAAACTCATATTGGTGTGACCTGAATAAACAGGAAATCTTACATACATATTTTTTCACCGTGGTAAAGCACATTTAATTCATTCGAAAAACTTCCTATTCCTTAACCATCCAGGTTTATGCTGTAAAAACCCCTCAAGATGTCCAAAATTAGCGTTATGCCCTGTTGTACATTGAAGATATTGAAGCCGAAGATAAGGGAAAGCTTTTGTAGAATTTACTATGCATGTTATGCTCTATTTATTCCCTTACTTATCGTGGCCTTCTGTACCTAATCTAGAAAATGAGTTTAATTGTGCGACTTTGCAATAAACCACGCAGACAATTTTATACTAATCCAACGTAAACATTTTTAAATCATGTGTTTTGTGTTCTTCATTTGTTCTGGCATTTCCTTGAAGGTGGTTCGAATCATTGCTTTTGTAACCTACTGTATTGCACACAGGAAGTACATGAGCCAGTTCAGGATCATGTGAGTGGTAGTGACAGGAACGATAGGCCTCCCACGTAGGTTGTATAAACTGGGTGAGTAAAATAGTCGTCGATTTGTGCTCTGGTTTAATTTATTATTTATTTAAGTCTCATTGGAGTTCAGAAATATTCGTACACTAACGACGGACTCGCCATGCATGGATATTAGGCACCTGATTGAAGTTAGCTAGTTAGTTTTCTATGGATTCTTGTTGTTTAATGCAAAGGCGATCGAAGTCTTTAGGGTAACGCTCTGGGAAAATAATTAAAACAGGTAATTTATTTTGATTCCATGGTTTCCTTTTAATAGCAGTGCGCTTTTGCGCGATTTAGCAAGCCCTTGACGCTGCTCGTCTTGTGAAAGATTGGGTTGCCGCTCTCATTGCGTAGTGTACCTTTCGCATATGTTCCTTGAAGGTAAGCGGACGTGCCTAACGCTCCGTCGGGCTTTCCACGTACGAAAACATCGAGATAATGTACCTAATTTTACGTTCATTTACAAGCGCAAATGTCATCCTCGAAAGGTTGAGCTGATATTATTATAGACTTATTCCGGAGACACTGGCAACCGTGATATAGCTATTTCGGGCTAGTGGTCCTCATCAGCCACAGGCAGCCAACTCTGGTGTAGCAGCTGAAATTGCCGCCGCACCCGAGTTTCGAACTCGCGCCTCGCCGATAAGGGGCAGATGCCCTAACCATTGAGCCATCAAGCTCGGTGTCTAGCCGGTTGTAGATCGGGGGTATATTTTATTCGCTTGTGCGCCGATCTGTTCCTCAGGATGTGCCCATCCTAACAGTTGGCTAGTAACATATCAATTATTAGTAGCTTTGCGGAACACAATCGGTTGATCTGACTCGCAAAAGCATTATCCCAGGATTAGCAAATCCTGCGGAACAGATCGGCGCACAAGCGAATAAAATATTATAGACTGTTTCGAACTAGTCCTATTTTACAACCAACAGTGTCGTTTACATGTTGTACACGCAAATTAGGATAACTAATGGAAGGTACGTCGAAACCAAATGACGATTGAACTTAGACCTCGGTTTCTGCGTGAGTATCTATCCCTACGATAAGCTTGTGATGGGGCACAATAAAGACAACTTCAGTAGCCAAGTTTCAAACTTCATATAACATGAAAAATACTTCTCTTGATGTGACCTGAACTACCAGGCAATCTTGCATACATATTTACCGGGGTCAAGCACGTCTCGGGCATTATAAAGACATCATTTCCTTTAACCGCTCAGGTTTTTTGATTTATAAAACCCCCAATATATCCGCAAGTTTTCGTTACGTTGGATTGATCTCACGCCATATGACAACATCTAGAAAATGGGAATATTGTCACCTTCTTTCTCAAGCGTAAATTTAAGTACCCGAATTGGTGTTGTTATGGAGTGTTTCGAAATAGTCGTATCTGACGACCACAAATCCTGTCCTCCGCATATCCTACACACAATTTAGGATTGGTTAATGGAAGAGGATTTGTCGAATTCAAATGCCTACTGAATTCAGACCTTGGTTTTAGGAAATCTTTGTTTGTATAGAATAGCCGACTGCTGGACTGTGAACCAGACTGCCTTGGGTCTTTCTCAATGAGTCATCTGTGAGGATCCCACTCAATGAAATCCGAGCCACCTACGTTTCAGCTTGATAAACATACTTGTTTTCAGGCAGAGCAGTAAATGCTATGGCTTGCCTATGTAGGGGTAAACGTTGCATCAGCAACGTGTACACTCTCTAAACGATAACTCTGCGTCTGTCATAACATCTAACTTAGTTGAAAGAGAGAAAAAGGAGTGTTGTATAAACCGTGCAAGCCCACTGCCAATAAACACTTATTCACGCGTGGTTTGCCGCCCTATGAGCAGCCTGTAGTGGAGCACAATGTAGACGTCTTCGGTAACTAACGTCAAACCGTCATATAGCATTGAAAAAATACTTCTATCGCTGGAACCTGAACGACCAGAAAATCTTACATGCATATTTACCGTGACCATTTACATGAAATTCAAGGTTTTAGAGAAATTTTGTGATATTTCTGTTAACAGATATTAATTTATTAACTAATTTCACGCTTTCTATCTTAGAATAGTACTCCTTTTACCAAGTTGAAGAGTGTGGGTACAGAGCGTGCTCCAATTATATGTAACAAGTTTGTGAAAATCATGATATTTCATGGACTAAACAATTAATTGTAGTAATTTATGTAAAGCGTACGAATTCTTTATCTGAAATCCACATTTTTGAAATCGAGCCAAAAGCATTATGATGCCATGGTCATGATTGCGGCCACTTTTAGCATGGCATAAAAAATATCATGAACTACTGCGGAACCTGTGCCAAAACTTCTTCGGGATTTCGTGTGACTGCGCAAAATTTTCTCAAAAGCATAATTTGGACGGTTAAAATACGTAGCAAAGAATGCACTTATAAGATCCGCAGTGGCACGAAGCTGCCAGTATAACCAATATCATAAGAGAATGCGTCTTTCAGACATGCAATACTGGACCTCAGAGACTACGCATGTACGTGTAAATGTACGGAGATAATGGAAACATATGTTCGTCAGCGCTGATGCTTACGTCAGTGCTCATTGAAAGTATTATATTATTTACGCTGGATGCAAATGACCTTCGATGGAGGTGACAGTGACCTTGAAAGCAGCTCCACCCGTGACTCGAATTCGCGATCTTTATGATCCTAGTAAAACGCCATATCAGCGCGTTGTCTGCGTAACAGCCTTCCCTGCTGTGTGGATACGACTCCCACCGAGGCCATGAATTGCTTACAGTTGGATCAACTGAATAAATATATGTATAAAATTAAAACAGAAGATTGTATATCTCATTAAATCTCGTGATATAGGCAATAAATTTCATGTTGCACGAAGTCAGCGCTCGCGGCGTGCCTCATAATATTACAGCAGTAAACTAAGAACCATAAGTAAAAAAGATGTAGGTTTGGTTGACAAATGACAATTTACTAGGACAAAAACATTTGATTTTCACGGGAAACTCAAAACCGATGTAATAGCTGCATGAGGAATCACTGATTTACTGCGAAATATGTGTTCTGGCAAGGGATCTCATGAAAATGCGTTAACTCACAGTTGCAGTTACCTCAATTAAATGAACGCAAAGCAACGTTTTATGTTCTCTGAACACAGATACTTAAAATTGTTCGGTATTTAATGATGTTTTTTTGCAGTGAGACCTGCGAAAACAAGAAGTTTTGGTCAGCAGAGGTTAATATCTTATGAAATTCCTCGGGCATTAACAAACGTTGCATTTAGCCATATTCTGCCCCGTTGCCCCCCAGTATACTCCTCAGAAGTGAACCATTTTCTAGTAAACAGCCTCTTGTGCCCAAAGACAACTCAATCAACCAAATACACAACCCCAAATGGGTGTTTAATCCCCACACTTAAATTTTGGTCTTCATCATTCATCGGATAAAACATCTATATGTTTAAGCACCGACAAGGAAAAAGGAAGGAGGAATAACAGTTCCTGCTCTATTAGCATCATCAGCCAGTCATAATAATCCCAGGATTAGTGACCCCCGTGATTTGAATCAGTGACCTTTCGGTAAAGGATTGTAACACTCTACCATTGAGCTATGGGCACGCGCTACGAATGATAAACGAGGGTATCAGCAGGTTGCCACGAAGAAGCCAAATCCAACCCGCATACAAAATTAAGCGTATAGACTGTGCGTTATAGATACCTACGACATGAGACAGACGGCGAGGTTGACCCATTCGTGGCAAACTACATCAATCTGATCAGGGAAACAAAGAAGTGTACCAAGGTGTCTTAAACGTCTTCGTCTTGTTTGAGAGATGATGAACGGGAAAATTTATCTAGACCTCGCAGCTTTGTACATGTTAACATATTAGCCGCCACGATTGTCGTGATTATTGTGGTGTGTTCTCCTGTTTTCGTTACCTTGGCGGAGACTCAGAAATCAGCAAGGGGCACATAAGGGAGATTTATGCATATGGAATGAACTTACTTCGGTATATAATTTAATGAATAAGTATAACTCTCAAATAAAAAGTAAAACTCCAAGAATACGGTATTTTTTGTTCTGCATGTCGTAAGCCTACATATATCTTTTCTCTGAACTATTGTTGTTTCATGTCGGGGAGAAGAAGGTCTCTGTGCTAAGATTTTGGCAAAAATATCTAAAACAGGTAAAATCCTTTTGTTAGAAAACCTATCATTCATACTAATTTCCGGGAAAACTCAGGAAACTAGGAAGAACATAAAAGGATAATTCAATAATGCTTACGTTGTATTAATATAAAGCTATGTGCATATTGTGTAACGTAGAGGTCCATAGTTAATATCACTTATCCACTTACGTAGAGGAAGCCGCGATAAATAAGGGAATAAATGGAATATAATATGCATCAGAAATATTAAAATAGCTTTTCTTTATTTTTGTTTTCAATGCAGCCAATATATCACGGGACACAAAGCGATGTTCTTCATACTTTGAGTGTTTTTAAAAGGATGAACCTGAATTCCTAAAGGAAAAGAAGATTTTTCGATGACCGAGACGCACCTGACCACAGAAAATAGGAATGTAAGATTTCTTTATTGTCTAGGTCACACCAGTTTAACTATTTTCAAGGCTATATAACGCTAAGAGCTTACTTTTCAAAAGTGTCTACATTGTGCTCCGCTAAAGTTTGACTCGCGCGTGAATAAGCTAATGGTGGCAGTAGCCTTTCACAGTATCCACCAACCTCCATTATTCTCTCTCACCTAAATAAGATGTTATGACAGAGGCAGGAAGATCGTTTGGAGAGGACAGAGGTTGCTGGTGCAAAGTTTACTCCTATTTATGCAAGGCATAATATTTTTTAATTTGCTCGAAAACAAGGATTTTAAACGAAACGACACATAGGTAGCCCCCACTTCATTGCGTGGGATCCTCATAAATGGCACATTTCGAAATATTCAAGGCTGTTTGCTTCTGAATCTAGCTGTTGGCCTTTCTAAATAAACGCAGATTGTCCTAATACCAGTGTCCGAGTTTAATTGTCAGTTGAATTTACGGATCTTCCATTAGCTAAATCTAAGGTGCATGTTCACATTGTAGACGGCAGGTTTGTTGTCGTTAAACAGAACCAACTAGAACACTATAGCACCAATAATTCAGCAATTACGGGAATTAAGTTTACGCTTTTGAGAGAAGGTTACTACTATTCTAGATACTGTTATACGGTGAGAGACCCATGGAACGTTACGCACGTCCGCTTACCGTTAAGAAGCATGCACGGAAGGTATTCTACAAAATTAGAGCAACAATCATATCTCGCACACGTCGAGCAGCGCCAATTCCTTGCTATATCGAAGTAGAAAGTATTTCTCTCACAAAGAATACTAAGAGTCAAGCTAAATTATCTGCTTGAATATTCGCAGAGCTAGTATTTCAGAGATAAGAGGAAGATGTTATGGAAAACATTTATCCCACAACGTGGCCCCGATATGTAAACGACGCGTTTGTCACAACTCAAAATCAGTGAATATGAAATGCTGCATCATTAACTGAATTATGTTATTTCAGCCATACAGTTTGGTCACGAAGATGCATCAGGAGACACGCTGCCTTTTATTGATCTGAAAATACACAGACTGGGCGTTGGAAATGTACCCACTAGCGTCTAAAGAAAAGGATAAAATGCACAGATTTTCCTTAATTATTGCAGCCATGAGCCTGCTGTTCACAGAAGAAGCTGCGTATGAACTCTGTTTTATCAGGCCAATCGCTATTGCAACGGCGACGGTCTCCTCAACAAAGAACTAACTTACCTGTTACGGTTGTTTCGACCAAACGTTTTTTTGAAAGAACTGCCACAGGCATCAAGCACAGTCGCAAGCCCCCAACCATAACGATAAAATTACGAAACGGATATCTTACTTCCTGCCTTATATGCAATGAACTTCCGAAGTCATCGCCCGACAGTCCAACCTCTTTTACATGCACATCGCACGCAAACCAGGGTTCTCACTACATACAGCACTATCATATATAGTGCATTCTATTCCAAAGGAACAACGACTAAATGTGGCGCATCGCATACTGTGCACAGACTGCGCTTGTGTGTTGATAACACAGAGCGATTTCTGGGCACCAGTGTCAAATAGCATAACTAAGATGTCCGTCGCCGGGACCCTCTATCCTCCATGTTCGCACACGCAATCGAAGGTGACCTTATATTTAACTGAGATTAAACTGAAATCGTCGCCATAACTAACACAAGACGAGCGCGAGAATTAATCAAAACTTGGTATACTGCTGTGGGTAGTGTTAACCGCCACATTGACGTGTAAAAAAGCGATGCGGTGGCTTAAGAGCAAGAATTACCGTCCCCTGCCCTTATTACATATATACAAGCGCAAAACCAGCCACCCTGGCATCAGCCGACCCAAAAACTGTCCCCACGATGCCCACAAGCAAGCCATGGCTCATCCCATCACCCACCAGTGGTCAAGCTGTCCTCCAGCTTGAAGTGTCTAGTGTGAACTTCTTATTCGCTAAATTCCTTTCATCTTGCCTGAGGAAGGTTTGGTGCCACTGTCAAAAAACTTCAGAGGTGTAACTTGATTTTCCCGATTAACCTCTTCCTTTGTCACATATATCTTTGTGTGTACATATTAACATGGAGAGAAAAATTTTCCCGTTCATCATCTCCCAAAAAAGCGAAGAAAAAGAAAGTTGCCTTGGTGCAAATTAGTGTAGTCAGTATTGCTATTTGTCGCAAGTGGCTCCATCTCGCCGTCTGTATTGTGCCAAAGGCAAACATAACGTACAATTTATTATCGAACTCTTGTCTGTAGGTTGGATTTGGCCGCTTCGTGGCAACCTGCTGACGCACTTGTGTGCCATTCGTATTGCATGCTCATAGCTCGAAGGTAGAATGTTAAAATCCTTGGCCGAAAGGTCGCGGATTCAAATCACGGATATCGCAAGGCCTGGCATTGTTATGACTGACTGACAAGGCTAGTAGGGCAGAATTTGTCGTTCCGTTTTCTTTGTCCAGGCCACTCCATGTATTTGTTTAATTTGAAAAAAAATATTTATTCTGTCGCTACAATTGTGAAAAATACGTGGCCTCCGTGGGAATCGAACTCACACAGCAGGGAGGACGGTTGCACTGTCACGGCTCTATCAAGGATGTTTGACTCTGATCAAAGACGTCACAAGTTCGAGGTTCAGGTGGGGCAGTACGTGGGTCTGAGTGTGACTGGGTGACAACGTGTAATAAGCCAGAAATACTCATTCCAGTTTCTCTAGTCTTTGCTGTAAATTCTATGTGCCTTTTCTAGCAGCTATCACTGCTGACACAGGACATCTGTCGAATTTCAAGGCAGAGCGAAACAGATAATATCCATTAACGGCCAGGTGAACGTTCAAAAACGAGACAGTTTTTTTTTATTAAAAAACCCTTACGATATCTGGCAGCCAGTTTTGTGCCCCGTTGCATATTGAGGATATTGAAGCCGAAGATTGGAAAATGCTTTTGTAAAATGTGTTATGCATATAATGGTTTGTTTATTTATCCTTGTTATCTTGGCATTCTGCACGTTAGTTATTAAATTGGCTTTATTATGCGACCTTATTATGCCCTAAAAACATAGCTTTTAATGTAGTCCAGTGTAAATATTTTTTATTATGTGCATTGCGGTCTTACGGTATCTGACCGTTGTCCTTAAGGGTGGTTTGAATCATGCAGTTTGTTCACAAATGTATTTCACACATGAAGTAAATAAGCTTTTACAACATTATCTGGATAATAGAAACAGGAATAATAATCGCCTTACCAAAAAACCCTTTGTAGTCTTTTAACGGCACAGCTCAATGTAATAACCTAATGCAGGCAAAAAGTCATTTCACGTGCTGCTCTCAAGGTCCCTGTCACGTCCATTGAAGGTCATTTCCATCTAGCGAAAATAATACAACATGTATTGAGTGAAACTTGACGTAAACTATAATGGCCAAGATAGGTCACCATTATACACGTATGTGTACACGTACACGCGTACATCTACCTGTGCAGGTTTTGAAGGCCAATGATGCTTGTCTGAAAGACGTATTATATTATGATATTACTTATAATGTCAGCTTTAAGCCACTGAAAACCTTTTCAGTGCATTCTTTGCTATGTAGTTTCACTGTCAAGTGTATTATATTTTGGAGTAACGTTCGCGCATTCTCACGAAAACACGAAGAATTTTTTGCACGGGCCCCACTGAAGTTCATGATAAATTTGTGCAACATGAAAATTCACCGCAATCATGATCAAGACATCATAAAGCCTTTGGCTTGATAGTAAAAACACGGACGTCCGAAAAAACAAACGTCGGCATTACATAGACTGCTAAAATGTATTGTTTGGATCATGAAAGATCAGGGCTTTCAAAAACGCCTGTTACGCAAGATCAGTCCACTTTGCGTCTCCACACCTTTTAACGCAATTATAGGACTACTATTTCAAGATAGAAGGCGTCAAGTTAGTTTATAAATTAATATTTGCTAACATGAAAATAAATAATTTTCGCTAAAAACCTAGAATTTCACATAATGACTATGTCACAAATCGCTCAAATAAGATGAACTCTGAAGGCACTGAAATGAGAAGGGTGTATTTAAACTGGAAAATAATGAAGCATAGTATCAATTTCAAACCATCAGTATGTGATGAACTGTCAGTCTCCATTAGGGGCATGTAGATTTGCAGGTAGCCTACGGTGGTTTGATCAGTATGGATATTAAGTTCAAAAATAAGTTTTTTTCTGTGTGTGAGGACACCTCTCTACCTTTTCGAGACAGCTGAGATGCAGACTGTTGGAAGCAATAAAAATAGCTTCGGAGACTCTATGCGGAGAAGCTGACTCTCGTCCAAAGTGTTGGATTATAGTTGGAAGCGTTATCGAAATTTTATTTCGTTAGAGCGATGAAGTAGAGCTTTATTCTGATAGCCGTTCTGCGTCTGGCAGTGCAGTGTCAAGGAACACTTTGTTGTTAATGGTGTCCGTATTCAACCTGCAGATTGGCCGCTCAACGAATTTAATAGCCCCCCAACCATCAACTCTTGACCAGTCTCAAATGCTGTGGTCGGCGTAGTGTGCTTTTCTATATATGATTATATGTGCCCACTTCGAATTCTTAACTAAAAGAAGACCTCGTGGTAGACTTTAATGGTCTCAAGAAGTGACATTCTCAAAGACTCGGATAATAGACTCTTTAGAGGGTCACATCTCTCATCGTATCTCACAAGCCATATCGAACCACTTCCTTGGCCTAGGTACCAAGGTTTCTGTGATCACCTTATCTTCTCATTAATACACATAAATTCTGTTAAAAAGAACGCTTCCCACAGAATATAAGCTGCAGTCGAATACATTCATCGGGAATTAGAATTTATTGCGTGAACCAATATGCGTGAAGGTGTGAGGTCCAGATATCTTATCGTTTTCATCATCCTCCAAAGATGAAGAAGAATAAGATAGGAGGACGTGGACTGAAGTCAATTGAGACTGACGTTTGGGACACTCGCTGAATGACCGTGAGTTTGACCGCTGATTGGCTCGGACATAATGCCAGACATGCGGCAAGGCGGAAACAGTCCCGGCAGACAAGAAAAATCATCTAGTTCAGAAGAAGCGATCACTGGATAAAGAGGTATATTGTCCTGAGGTTTCGGGCTCCCTCGGGAATCCTTTATCATATGTAATAGTAAAACAGTCTGAGATATCTACAGATAAGGGTGATACATGCACACATTGCATGGTATCATCTAGGTACTCTGACGATGGAACAGAGCGAGTGTCCGAAACCTCAGCTTCAATTTAATTCGGCCCATCTCCTTGTACCTTCTATTTTCCCTTCTTTGGGGAATGGTGAAAAAGATACCTAATTGCGCATATTTTCAAAATTATAGCTTCAACCTACTCCAGAGCAAAAAGGATACGTACATGGTTTTCACACCTGGATCGGCGATCCCGCCATATTCATAATATTCAAGATCTTAACCACCGAATTAACATGCCCGTGGGTCGATAAGGGAGTAATTAACTCAACAGCTAAAGGTCTCAAGTTTAGACCCCCGAGGATCAACACATGGGATTGGATATGACTGGCTGATGAGAGCTAAAAAGCCAGAAATGGACATTCCGGCCTTCATTTGCTTTGTTGGGTCCGTTCCATCGTAGTCTACTGGTCACTATGTGAATGCCTGCGCGAGTTCTTGAGTGAGTTCTGGGGCAAAACCGAAACGTACCTTGAATGCGAGAGAATACTCGTATTCCAGGAATTTATATTGGTAAAGGAGACATATGGTCGAACACTGGAACAAAATTTATTTTTGCCTGAGCTTTCGAGCTCTTACAAGAGCCCATCGTCAGAGGTGGAGAAGCAGCAACAAATGTGGAGCTACTTGGGGCGTGTGTACAATAACTAAAATTTTGAACATGTAGAAAATCAATAATTGTGTGTGCTGCCGACTTGCCAGTGAGGGCTGTGCTAGCCAGTGCCAATAGGCAAGACCGACAAGTTGTGTGGAAATATTTACAGAAAAAGAATCGTCAACCAAAACAAGTAATAGTTATGGTGGGAGGGAGGGAGGGATGAGAAATTAAACAGTCATAGGAGAAGGGAAGGAGGATGAGAAGCGAGGGATTATGTAGGCTTGGGCGCCAAATGGCCACGTCAGCATCGAAAGTGGGATGATTATGGAGGATTTTGGGCCAATTGATTACGGCGGGCCTCTGCATGTGATCGTTTGCAATAGCGTAAGGCCCTGTACGCTGGCGCTAATTCGACACATCTGTTGACCGAATTCTCATCCGTAAACCAGGCTTCGATAAATTCTCTGCTCGTCTTGTTTCCCGCGTGGGCGAGTACCTAGACGGCAGCGAAGTTGAACTCATGGCCTGTTTCGTAGGTGTGAGTTGCAACTTGTGATGATTCGTTGCCTAGTCGCACGGCCTGCTTGTGTTCACGTATACGCGATCCGAGCATGCGTTCCGTTTGACCTGTATAATTACAGGGACAGTTTAGGCATGGGGTGCGATATACTACACCAGATTGTTCATTCTGCGTAAGCAGGTCTTTTATTTTCATCACTCTGCTGCGCATTGTAGCTTTGGGTCTGTGTGCAATTCCAACACCTAGCCCCGCAACGATGCGCTCAGTCGCTTCTGAGACGTCTTTTATGTATGGCAGAGCGTGCCATATCTTCGGTAGTTCTTCTGTTTGGGTCCTCCGGGGCCGAACGCGTAGGCATCGGTTTATAAATGCTTTTGGATAACCGTTCTGCATGAACTGGTCACGGAGATATTTGGCCTCGCGTGCCTTTTCCTCTGGTTTACTGCAGTGGGTCTGGATCCGTTTGAAGAGTGTTTTTACACAGCTCCGTTTGTGAGCAACTGGATGGTTACTGTGAAAATTTAGAAGTTGTGTTGTGATCGTCGCCTTCCTGTAAACCGTCGTCTCGAATTCACCATTGGGTGTTCTCTTGACGAGGACATCAAGGAAAGGCAGCTGCTGCTATTTTTCTTCTTCCCGTGTAAACTGTATGTCAGGAAATATTCCATTGAGCAAGTCATGGAAGTTTTGCAGCATGTTTCTCTTGATGATGACAAACGTGTCGTCGACATAGCGGCGCCAGAAGACAGGCTCATGTTGGGCGAAGGCGATGTTTTCTAGTTCCTGTAGAACCAGTTCTGCCACTAAGCCAGAGATCGGGGAGCCCATTGGAGTTCCTTTGATCTGTTCGTACGTTTCTCCGGCAAAGGTAAAGTTAGTTTTCTGGCAGAATTCGAATAATCTCATAAGGTGTTCAATTTTTAAAGGGCTTTGGGCCTCATCATATGCCTCTTCAATATCTTACAGAAGAGACTTGAAGAGGCATATGAT
>JAYGXS010000004.1:45390058-45407979 GCA_036362985.1 Ligula intestinalis | reverse complement strand
ATACGTTCTCGTCAACAGCCTTGTCTTATTGCACTTAAACATTCCTAACAACCAACCACTTTAATTTTAAAAAGCCGTTTTTTTGCTGTTTTAGGCTGTTAAAGTAGACGGCTGCAGCGCTAGCTGACATTTGGTTGTCGAAAAGGGATAACAAGGTAGCCTGGGCGTCAGCGAAGGGTGTAGACAAGGTAATTCCAGAAGAAAGAGCCAATTCGCAGGCGTCGGGATTAAGGAAATTGAGGGCATATTGCGTATGTTTGTCGGAGAGTATGTCAGTCAGGAAAATATAAAATTGGGTGAGCCATTGCCGGTAGTTTTTGCCGGACTGGAAGGTTGGGGTTACTAGAAGTGTATTCGGGCGTGGGGAGCAGCTGTGCGGGGCTGGGGACGTGGGAGGGTTGGAAGAAGATAACCGGTGGGGAAAAGGGGCCAGCACCGGCTGCCACCATTGAAACGTCCGAGCGGGGAAAGCCAAATGAATTGCTGGTAGCCGGAATCGGAATAAGGGGAGCTTGCACTGTTTTGGGTCTTTCACAGAAGATGCTCCCTAAACGATTATCCATCTCATCAAAAGGAGAATTATGATTATCTCCGGAAGAGTCCACGAGGGAATGTGAGATTGTCGAGAATTGATTAACGTTTATTGAACGAACGATCAGATAGTAAAATAAAGAAGGAAAGGGTCGTAAGAAAAAAGCGTTAGACTTAACGTGTGAGAGGAGAAAGGGGCGATGGCGTGGAAAAAAACCGACGATAGAACGACGACCGCGAGCCGCGACTTCTCCTGTAATACCAAAAATTGAAACAAGACAACCAAGGAAACCAATTCAAACAAACGAGGGTCAGGGTGGTTCATTACAGAAGGTAGCCAGACAGACATATGGGGAAGTACCAGGTTAGTCTTGTTCCTCCTGAATGAAGTGCATGTTAATAAGTGAAATTAGTGGACTTAATTAAATTAAATTGTTCCTTGAAATTGCTGATAAAATTGATGGTACGTTTTGTGGTAAGGAGCATGAACGGGTGCGCAAATTAAGTACATCGAGCTGGTTTTCTGTTTTATCTAGCAGGAACGCATGGACGCTATCCGGAGAAACCGTTTTTGCAACGGTCGGCAGCCAGATAGACATATCTGGAGCTATCAGGTATGATCCCAGATAGGCCTGCGTTAAGCGTGTTAAGTGCGCAAGTAGTCTTCCATTATAATCGCAGGTCTAAGCAGAAAGACACCGAGCACGCAATCAAAGCAAATATTATGAGCTTTTTTCCTTCCCACACAGCTTTTGAAGAACGCAAACCACGGAAGCCAATTTTTGGACAGAAATTCCGTCCAATACTGCACCGAACAGCCCAGGGCAGGCGCAGCCTTGCCTGCTAGTTAACCGACAAAGAAGGTAAGCCAAAAGACGTCTGGGTGTTCAGGAACAGAAGGGCACTAAACAGGAAGGGGGAATTGTGTTGCCAATGGGGGGGAGGGGCAAGAAGACGACCCATTCAGAGGGTTAAGGTTCACCTCGGTTAGTAAGCTTGGCCTGTGTGGGACGGAGAATTTAAGAATGGGTCTAAAAGTGCACGCGTTTTATACTTTAGCCTGGACCACGAGTTATCCAGGTCCCTACGATTGGACCAACCGACACCAAACAATCGGATTCTGCAAACCATCAATTCGGACGAACTGGTACCCTATTTCCACACCAAAGGTCTCCTAGCAATGGACTTACGATGCTCTTGCGGCGGACGAGTGTCCCTGCAGAAGTATGAGCGGAACGAAGACGGACATATCTTTAGGTGCGCTCTGTGCCTCAGCAAACAATCTGTGCGGATGAATTCTGTATTTTATGGAAGCCGGTTAACGTTGCATAAGCTAGCAAATATGTGCCTGGCGTTTGCTGCCGGCAGAAAGGTACAGGAAGCGGGAGCTGTCTGTGGAGTATCCCTAAAACCGGCCGTAAACTGGTTTGCAATTTGTAGGAACGTCTGTTCCAGCACCCTGAACAGGGTAGCTTTGTCCATCGGTGGACCGGGCATTCAAGTGCACGTGGACGAGTCAATGATCACCCGCTGTAAGTACAACCGAGGGCGAAAAGTGCCGCAATTGTGGGTAATCGGTATGTACGGCACTTCAAGAGAAGGGCAGTGTGCGAAAAACTGAGAAGCCACTCTGCGCCGTTTCTCTGCAGTGTCATATGCCGGAGAGCGAAGCATGGCAGTGAAATTTTGACAGACTGCTGGAGCAGTTTTAGTAAGCTGAAGACATTAAGTTATTCGCATTACACGGTAAACTACACTGAGAACTTTGTGTACCCAATTACGGGCAAGCACACGCAAGCGATTGAGGCGTTTTGGAGTCGACTTAAACGGGGTCTGCGCCAAAGTGGACCTATTCCAGGAAGGTCCGTTTGGGCACACGTTGAGGAAATCCAATACCGAATGTGGTTTGCTTTCCGAATGAATAAGGTGCCCGAAGCTTGGGATATTTTCTGCAGCCACCTCGCTTATCTGTATCTCGTGAATATGATGGAAGGTATATTGTTTTCCTACGGTACCTCACCCTTACCCAACAGAAGCGAAACTGTACACCCGAAAACGGCTGGTTACCAAGAACCTCAATCCGGAGACTTGCTGCGTCCTGCGGTTAGGGGGAATGGAGGACATGAACATGCAGGTAGATGGCGGAAACGAAAGCCAACCCAGATCATCGGGTAAGAGTTTAATGTATGGAAAACTAGTCGTAATTTCAGGTTATGGGGTCGAAAGGACGGTGTGGTTGGGTGGAACGCCTACGGTTCCCACCGACAAAAGGCAATACCCAGCAATCGTAATGCATGGGTCAGGAAGGTGCAGTGATGATGCTGGTGTGGATTTGGATAGCTCTTGCGAAGTTGAGTTTCGGGAAAGTTTGTCGCAATAGTTTCTTTGTTTTAGATGCAATCGAGCAATGCGACAGCCAGTTAACGACTAGCAAAGCAAACGAAGATCGCCATGCGTCGAAGGAAGACTGCGGCGGAAGCTAAAGAGAGAAACACACAAAAGTACCCAGTGAGGAAGGTTAAATGGATAACTTATAATTCAGTTCGCAGCATGTGCCGCAACCAAAACTGAACTGCACGATAGCAAAGTATGCTGCAGGCGGGTGGCCGAAAGGAAAAAAGCGAAGGAAGCTGGATCGACGAGCGTTCAATAAAAAGAAAGAATAAGAATGCGGATGCTGCCACAGGTAAGACATATACTAAGTGAAGACTAAAGTATTTGAAGGTATCCGTGTAGAAGGGAACGAAGCAACCAAAGCCATTTTATGCGGTCAAAGAGAACAGTTAAACCAGTGTGAAAGGAAAGTGCGGAAGGAGGCCGTTTGTTAGTATATTTCTGAAAATGTTACTTTCTGTGAGTAAAGGGAAACACGGAATTATAAGTTTCTGAAGTGTGGAGGGGTGCTGACTCGGTGGAATCTCTCTTTAACTCTGATGGCGTTCGTGGACTTTGAACCCCGCAAGGCTACATGCTGAAGATAATGCTGCTGAAACAGCAGCCCGCAGTCTGCTAACCCTTCAGCCGATAGCGCGCAACTTTTGCCGACAGCCATTGAAAGAAGACTGAGAACACTGTGTTCTTGTGCCAACCCTCTCCGTCTCGAGCTAATGTCATTAAACGATATACATTTTTTTCCTGCTAATGTGTCAACTCCGCTTGCAACTATACATATATTCCTTTTGTATCATACCTTTGAAGTCAGGCTTTTTTCATTTGAAACAAACTCCCTTTCTCGCCCAGTATTGACAAAACACAAAACCTGAAACAAAGCTTATACTGGCTGAAAAATAGGGAGTTTTTTTAGGTTTTTTCCGGTCTTCGAGGTGTTGGAAGCCGCCTAAGAGGTGCATTACCAATTCTTTACAATTGCCTGTCAACTGGCATAAAAAATATTATTATTGTTATGCTTCGCCTGGATATGCTTGGCCACTTGCAACAGACGGCCACGCCACCTCTTTGCCAGGTGATGTATGTGGATGCGTGTTGAGGCAGACATTGTCGTTTGGCTACAATATAAGACATCATAAGCTTCGTATGGGACATTATGGATGACTTATTTCTTCTCGATATGACCAACCCTATGCTTAGGGTTTTCCAGCTAGACGGATTAAAGAGAGAGATAGAGAGAAATAAATGGAGTGTGATATATTTAGTGCAATCCATAGCGACTATAAGCTTATACACGCGCCAGCCTTCTCCCAACGCTTAGCCTCTAGTGGGCACAGTGTAGACATCGCCGGTAACCAAGATAAAAACCTAATATAGCATTACAAATACTCCTATTAGTGTGACCTGTACAACCGTACATTCACATTTATCGTGGTGAAGTGCGTCTCGAGCATTACAAATTCTTCGCTTTCTTTAACTACCCTGGTTTTTAATTTTTTTAAACCCTCAGGATATCCGGAACGTGGTTTTGCGCCCCGTTGTGTATTGTGGATATTGAAGCCAAAGATAAGAAAATGCTTTTGTAAAATTCATTGTGCCTCTTGTGCTTTACCTATTCCCTTACTTGTCTTGGACTTCAGAACGGAAGTTAACGAATGAAATTATTTGTGCAAACTTTCGTTATAAGATACGGGCATAGCCGTTGTACTAACCCAGCATAAGTGTTCTTTAATTATGCTTTCTGTGTTCTTAATTTGTTTCGGCGTTTTCTTAAAAGGTGGTCTTAGTCATGGGTGCTGTAGACTACTGTTATATGCACATGACCTACATAAGGCCACTCGAGATCATGTGAACGATATTGGCAGGATTGGTAGACTAGCCACCAATCGCAACTTGCTCAACTTGTAACGGTACTCCTACATGCAATAACCAAATGAAATTCAAAGGTCATTTCAGGTGATGCATCGAAGGTAACAGTCACATTCATCCAAGGTCATTGTTATGAAAGGTAAGTTACACAATACTTTTTCAGCGAAAAATGACGTAAATTATAACGCTGGTGAATGGTTGATGTCATGATACCCGTAAATTTACACGCGCAGTTTCTAAAGACAAACGAGTATTCTCTGCGACACGCATTAGCATATGATGTGGGTTATATTGTCAGAGTACTTCTATTTAAGATCTTGTTGGTTCAAAAATTATCATGTAGTTTTATCGTCAGATGAATTAAATCTTGTAGCAAATTTCGTGCATTCACACGAAAACAAAAAGAATTTGTTGCCAGGCTCAGCTGAAATTCATGATAACTTCATGCCGCGGTCGGTCAGCTTGTAGGGGTTCGGTGTTCGCTAAGAAAGTAGCTTATAATTTATCGGTGGAAGGAAGTGACTTTGGATAGTTGTGAAGCATCACGTAAAATTAACTTCATTTTGTATGCGGGATTCTCACAGATGGCACATTAAAAACTAACCAACGCAGTCTGGTTCCCAGTCCAGCTGTCGGCCACACTATAAAGACGCAGCCTTTGCTAAAACTGAAGTCTAAGTTCAATCGCCAGTTGGATTCGATGAATGTTCCATTAGTTAATCCTAAGTTGTGTGTAAGACATGTAGACGACATGTTTTTCGTCGTGAAATGGAATTAATTAGAAAGACCGTCTACCACCATCAACTCAACCGATCATGGCGATAATTCTACGTTCCACTCTCTACATGCTATCGTACGGGGTAAGGCCGATAGAAGATAACGTACGCCCGCTACCCTTTAAAACACGTACGTTGGTGGTATTCTACAAAATGTTGGCAACGACCCAATATGTATCAAGACGAGCAACGTTAAGGGCTTGCTATATCAAGGAAAAAAACATTGCTCTATGAAAAGAATCTCCAAATCGAACTACATAACCTGCTCAAATTATTTTTGCAAAACAATACCGTAGAGCCTTTGTATGCTGAGGCATTTTACAAAGCAATTTTCCAGAAAACTAACTACATTGTTCCCGTCAACCACCCAAAACAAATACCCGGCGAAGCCTTCCTTATATTAATAATTTGGCTGAACTCAAGAAGTAATTAAACAAATAGGAAATTAAGGTCGCGCACAAGCCAAAAACAATCTAACCTACCCAGCCTTTACACCCTTAGCATATGTTTAGCTATCGCAACGAGAAAAAGTCGCCTACAAGACGCGCAATCGTAGTTTTTTGTAAAATTTGCTATTTCACGACCTAAGCCATCCATTTGAGTAATTTATGCCAATCGACAAGCTGACGTTAATATCCTTGAAGCCAAGAAATAGGCTTTACGATGCCATTATCATGACTACTGTGACTCTTAACATGGCACGAAATTTTCGTGAATTTCTGCGGAGTTTATGCAACAAATACTTCATCTTTTTTGTGAAGACGTGAAATTTGTTTCAAAAATAAGTACATCTTAGTGCACAACTACATAATAGTGACTGCAACAATATGATATGAAATGAAATGGATCTGCTTTTATAACCAATAGCATAAGCTGATGCATGTGCCACACAAGGTTCGTTGGACTTCAGAAACTGCACGTGTAAATGTACGGGGATAATGATATGATAATATTCAAACGTTATAATTTGCGTCATTTTTCGCAAAAAATTATTTTGCTACTTACATTGTATAGAAGTGACCTTCGATGAATGTGACCATGCCCTTCAAAGCATCGCCTGACCATACCTGCGTGTTGCATTTGGTTATTAAATTTAGCTGTGACAATGGTGAGTGGTCTACAATTCTGCTCACTAACATTGACAGTATCCTAAATTAGCTCATGAACGTCAACTGTATATGACATTAGTTTACAAATCTCATAATTCAGTCCACCTATCCAGAAAATGCGTAAAAAACTCGACCAAAAAAAGCGTTATTTAAAAATATTAGCTTTGGATTAATATATACAACAAAAGGTTGCATAATTAAGTTAAATTGTTACCTTGCGTACAAAAGACCACCAGAAATATGTAAATAAATAGAACATAACTTTGCGTGATACATTTTCCAAAAGAATTTTCTTATCCGCGGCTTAAATATCCTGAATATACATTGGGGCACAAAGGAAAGTTTCAGATATCCTGAGGGTTTTCAAAGCAAAATTGGGGTAGTTAAAGAAGACGAAAGTTTTATAATGCCCAAGACACGCTTGACCAATGTAGATATGAATGTCAAATTTCCGAGTTATTCAGGTCACAACTGACGGCTTCTGAATATGGTGAGAAAGGAGTAAAGTCTAACAAATGCAGAGCAAGTCTACTGCTATTTGCATAATTAAGCTCTATAGCTTATTTATGCAAATTATTATACCATATGGGCACAGCTTTTATATTAATCCAACGAAAGTATATTTGAATTATGCGTTTTGTGGTCATGAGTTATGTAGTGGCTTTATCGCTACAAATATATAAAACGTCTTAGCAAATACGCGATGAAAACTTTCAAGGGTACACTAACTGCTAATAAGGGATTTACCAGTCTATTCTAGTGGAAAAGTTGTAAAGTCCAGTAAAGAGATTGACGATGAAGATTAGAAATGATACAACTCACTTAGATCCTTCACGATCCTAGTCGGCAGTAGTCAAGTAGTCGACTTGCCAAAGGATAACTCTGTGAGGACTGGATCCAAGTTCGTTGGGCTGTGAGTTGCAAAATGGGGAGAAAACTCGTTTGCGAATTGTCGCTGGATTCTCCTGGAGCCCGAGAGTGATCACCAGAGAGGTGTCGTTGAAGGGCAAAATAAACAGCGGCAGGTGAGGAGAGAATTGAGCTGTGGAGAGTGATTAGCAAGATAGTTGCTAGCACGCGTCAAAACCGAAAGTGTGAGCAAGTGTTGTATTTTTTTTTTAACAAACTTGGTTATTGATAAATTTAAACAACACGTAAGTAGGGCCAAGAGCCCACAGTTATTCCGACGTATTCTTAAACTATATACATGAGGTCCATAAGGAATGGAAGTGACCGGAATGATAGAAATCTCAAAAAGTGCATCTTTCTAAATTTTTAACTGCACCACTTACTGTAATAAGCAAATTCAAAAGGTAGGTAATTTCGCATGAATGCTCCGAAAGTCATGGTAACATCCATAAAAGGTCATCTCCTACGTAAATAATAAAACACTTTTTTAGTGAATATCGAGTCAAATGATAACCTTGACGAAGGTATGAGGCCATCATTTCGTACATTCGCACGCGCAGATTCCTGTTACAAGAGCAATCATCCAATGCCATGTTTACGCCTGCTTCTATAAAATAAAAAAGACTACCATTCTGAGAAAAAGGGTTTTGGTACAATTTAAGGCATCACAAGCATCGCAGAAAACCCCTTTTTTGTCGAAATAGTCAAATCTATGCCCAATGTGTACAGACTGGGAAGTTTAAATAGCCGTTTGGTTGTGCACTATTTTATTTTACATTTCCTCAGATGCCCTTCCAATTCAGACAAATTCTTAAAATACTGAAGGAAAGAGGGTGTATTTGTTTAAGGCGGCTGATTAGAACAGTCGAATTAGTCTTTTGTGGACTCTTCTTCTTTCATGCCTCAATATGCCAAATCTGAAGGATAACCTTTTGAAAAAATAATTCACAAAGGTAATTTCATTTGATTTCGTAGCCCCCTTATATTAGGAATCTGGCTGAATTTGAAAAGCCCTGTGCCTAACTTCTCGTCAGCCAAATGCTTTCTTCCTCATCCATGCAAGTACCTGGATCGCGAACATTGGCATTCATTCAGAAATGCGGGTAGTGCGGAAAACAGTAAACTCAAAAAAATGAATGACGCGAAACTATGCGTAAGTCAGACTCTACGAAGACAATCATCACTCGCATTAAATTGTGTGCACCCGCACAATTAAATGTGTACTCCAATGCATTTTATTATGCGAGAAGGCATAATTAAATGCGACCCGTTGCGCAGATGCCTATGTCCGCGCGCATATCACCATATGCGGAGGTGGCCAGTAGGAGAGAATTGAGATTGGCTACGAAGATAGTCGTTGTCGCATCGGCATGCTGGAATTTTATTCCTCTTGACAAGAGGTTTGTTTCAACAGATGTTTGTGATAAGTTTACGACACTCGTCGACACTTTGCTTTCATATGAAGAAGGCAGAAGGGTTTTGAGTTTCTTTGTTGATTGGTTCATTTCTTTAATTTGGCGTCATTTATGGTGACATTTATTCTTTGCGGTTCCTCTTCAAAAGATATCTGGGCAAAGATGAATCACACTGGCTTCTGATGTACTTAACCTTTGCTTCGAAATGGCGGTGAAAGTAGGATAAAATGATACTTCAAACAGAGAAGCAATAAATGCGCGCGAAAACTGTTTTGGTCTCGTTTGATAGAGGGAACTTGCCTCGAATACATTTTGAAAGCATGCTAATATCGCGATAGCGGTTATATATGTCACCGATCTAAATTGTTTCTTACAGGGACGAAGACCATTGAAAAAACAAATTGCTATTTTCCTAAGCAGTAAGAAGCGAGGATAAATTTTAAACAACAAATTTTGGAAGTTTGTCGTACAGGGGACAATAACCGTGAACGTTTTGCTTTACCTAGTCTTCTGTTAAAGCGATTAATCACGTACAGCTTATAAACCTTGCACATGTTAACTTGACGAACTAAAACATATTCTAAACTCCTTTATTATGACAATTGGGAATAATAATTGTAACCACCAAGGTGGTCCATACACATCAGCTTAGAAGTTGGCAACATGCCCCAAGTTTCGGAACACGCTACCTGCTTGCTAATAACAGATCAATTTTCAACCTGAATGCGCTTGCAAGCTAATCCGACTTATTTTGTGTCGAGATAGCCAAGTCTATTCTTACTGTTGACCAGGTGGACGGGTAAAATTCGATTTTTTGTGCGATATTTTTTCTCACTATTTCCTCAAAAGTTCAGACAAATTATTAATATGAGGAAGGATTCGCCATGTATTTGTTTCGGGTGCTTGATTTGAAGTAGCTGCATAGTCTTCTCTGCAATCTTGATATTTCATACATAAGCGAACAAAGTCTGTAGGGTTACCTTCCGGGAAAATAATTCAAACCTCTAATTTAATTCGATTCGGAGCTTTCTTTGTCAGAGCAATGCATTTTTGCTCGATATAGCAAGCCTTTGACGCTGCTCGTCTTGAGACGTGGGGCCTTGTGATCTCAGTAGCCATAATGCAACTGTGGTGACGGCCAGTATCCAACGCAACGGGAACAGTTTAGACTGATTACTTTTATGTGACTTCCATCGTTGAATGACTGGTGGCAAATAGAGGCATCTAGGTTCCCGGGCGATACGAGGCAGAAGAAAACAGTTTCAGTAGGATTTTCTAAATTTCCTATGACCCTTTTTCGGAGTCATGGAGAAAGCTGTTTCGGAAGGATGAAGAGAATAAAAGGTAAATAGAATCAGTGTTAAGATCAATGCGTGGTCTTCACTTGACTAATTAATGACCTTCTTCCAATTGGCAATTATTCCAAAGAAAGCTATACCTGAGAGCTTAGAACAGAGAGCATTTAGATGAGGAGGAGGCAGGAGGAGGTTTTATAAGTGCGGAACTACTTGGGTTGTAAGGACGACTGACGGGATAATGACAGGAATTTGGGGAATTTTGAACTATTATTAAGGCGATAGAGGAGACAAAAACCCGCTTTCAATCTCCTGACCGAAAGAAATTTTGATTTCGTTAGTTGGCGTCTACTTGAGAAGAGTCTATTTCAAAAAGTTGGTTTAGGCATTTTGAATTTTTGAACGGCTAAATTCTTACATTAGACCGAGGAATGGGCAACAGTATTTGAGAATGGGAAGCACACGTATACGATAATGTTTTAGTTCCTTTCAGGAGTGTAGAAATTATTAGAAATAAAACCGCACATTTCGGCAGCTTTGGCTATACTATTTTCACCGTGACGCAAGAAATCTAATTCATTGGTGCTACTTAGACGTAGGTCCTTGATCTGGGAACATTCAGTCATTGGGCAACCCTGAAAAATAACAGGTTTTAGCAGCCTTTTAGCTCCAAACCCCATGTATCGTTACTTATGAGGTGAGAACTCGATCTGCCACCTGTTCTCTTCGAATGTATAGATATGAGCTAATAAAGACAATAAGGGAGCTACGAATTCTTTCAGCATCTAGTTGGGCTATAATTCGCCAATAAGGCAATTTATCAATGTTTTACTAAGATCAAAATCAATAACTACCAGAGAAAAAATGATAATTACGAAGAAAAGTAAGTAGATTGAGAGAAGACATGTTACTGGTTTCACAAGATCGGTCCGGTAAAAAGCCATGTTGTGAGGATTTGAGAATTGGTTGCTTATGCAAATATCTGACTTTTTGGCAATTAGTTAATGGACGAAGCCAGAGAAAGTGCTTTATTAAAACCGCGATAGGCATTCATATTTGAGCGGGAAAAAAGTTTAAAGAATGCAATTATAATGGATGTTTTCTAAAAATCAGGAAAAACGATTTAAGAGAAAAACCGAAGATAGTTTAATCAGTGGAACTAGATTCAATTGTCAAGAACTTGGCGAAGAAGGGAGTTATAAAGTCTGCTTTGCCTTAATCCTCTGAAAGAAGATGTTTGCAAATAGATCGACTAAAGGCGGAATGACTTACTATAGCTTAGCCGACGATTGAAGACTGAGGACTTGAGCACCAGATCTGGAGGAATTAGCATCACTTAACGCTAGGGACTCCCCATGCCTATCTCGTGCAAGCTTACTTTAAGCGCTAATTAAAGTATTTCCGCTATCATTGAGTGAAATGACTGAGACCTACTGGACGCATCCTTAAGTTGTTTTCGTAATGATTGAAGTACGTTTTGAAAAATGTAGAATAGTAAGAGAAGGTGAATTTGACTTTAAGGTCCATAAGTAGAATAAAGGCCTCACTCATTTCTGTAAAGATTTGCAATAGCTCTTAGAACACGCTTGGATCATTGGCTGAAAATGTGCTATGCCAAACTAGAGTGCTTACAAAATCATTTATTAATTCCTTGTTCAAGTTAGCGAAGTCGAGATTACAGCATTTTACCTCAGGCTTTTTAGAAATGGAGACTGAAAGACACTAGTGAATAAGGGTGTGGCCCTTTGGGAAGAGATCACCATAGAAATTCATTAAAACAGGTTGGTGTCATTGGTTAAAGTTAAATCTAATAGCTTGTCATTTTTAGTCACAGAACTAACAAGTTTTGACATGTTTGAAAAATTTATATTTTCTACTGATTTTTGATTCTATGGCGGAGAGTTATTTGCATGCCAGTCAATACTTGATAGAATCAAGTAACGTACCATAATTTGACGTCAAAATGAGTATCTGAAACTTTTTCAAACATTCCACCGAGCTCACTGTCATTGCCTGAATAACACGGGAATTATATATACAGCAAATAATAGCTTTTTATTATGCAGGAGGCTGACTGAAACAAAGCAAAATTCCCAAAAACGATGAAATGCTCAGATGAAACGGGAAGTGTACAAAAGATGATTTAATATAAAGTATGCAACCACAGCTACGCTGTTTAGCGCGGTCTTGTCGGTACAAACTAATATTATCTTTAGCGAGCGTCAAGTGAGAAGAAAGAGAGGGAGCCCAAGATTCAGATATGCACAGTACGTTTGGATCAAGCTCAAAAGCTTCTGAGCGTAGCCTCGAGATGAAGGTTACGCTCATCAACACTTATCAAAAAATGAAGACTTGATGGTGGAAAATAAAACTGCAGGGGAGTCACAAAAATTAAAAATATTGTTCTTGTCTGCAATTTGTTGACATGTGATATTTAATGATATAGGATTATTTTAGAACGGCATATTTACATGAAATTCAAGGAAAGAAAGCCACACTTTAGACTGCAAAATGCAGGAGTTGGTAAAATATAGGATTTTTATGGATGTTTTCATAATGTGGTAGCAAAATTACATTGGAAAATAGCATAAGTGGTTACAAAAACCTGTGCACATACTTAGTAGCCTTAATTATTTGGGGGTTATGGAAAGCTTTTGGGTGGGAAAAATGCTACCCTGAGAACTTGCATCTGCTGTACATGCTGGAATTAGCAAGGTTCTAATCGTTAATGAAACGACTGATGTCAAAAACTGGTTTTGCTACTGACTTATCTTTACTAGGGGTATCCTTAGGTTAAATAGATTAAACAGATAGAGCGGGTGAAGATTCAAGTAAAATTAAAATTTCCTTTAATCCAGAGGGACGTAGGCTTACGTTGGTTAAATGGCCATCTTCAGAGACAACTCTTTCTGTTTTTGACGTAGACCAAGAGATTTTATAAGCTCATAAAGGTAAAACTTGACATTCCATTGGAGTTTTACCTGTTCATAAAAAATCTTTGTCACTTGCAATGTGCAGACTACGTTCTGCATATGCTGCTCAATGAAAGCGGACGAACGTAACATTCCAGTGATCTCTCGCCGTCTACATTATTTCAGAAGCGTAAATTTATGCTTCCCGAATGGTTGGACAGGTGGTGTTAGGTTGTTTTCTAATTAGTCCCGTGAATCGACAACAAATGCTTAGTCCACATGTCGTATGAACAAATCATGATTAAATAACAGAGAATCCATCAAGTCTAACTGCCAATTGAACTTGCACCTGCGTTTCAGCACCGACAGCTCGCTGAGATCTGAACTACCTACTTTTAATGTTGTCTTAACTGCTGTTGTTTGAGTAAACCAGCAAAGTGTATGGCTTGCAAAGCTAGGCGTTGAATTTGCATCAGCAAGATGTGTCCTTTCCAAACGATCTCCCTGCCTACGTCAAATTTAATAATGTGAGAGAGAGAGAATTGAGTGTGGTAGATACAGTGAAAGTCTACTGCTACTATTAGCTTATTCACGCGCGAATCCCTGCCCCTGTGATCAGCCTGTAGTGGTGCACAAAGGACACATCTGAGGTAACTAAGGTCGAAACTGCATATATCATGAAAGGTTTTTCTCTTGGTGTGAGGTGAACAACCAGGAAATCTTACATTCATATTTACTGCTTCAAGCGCTTATTGAAGATAATAAAAAACTCGATATCCAGAAATTAGGTTCGTGCCCTGTTGCATCATAAGAATGTTTGAGCCAAAGGTTAGAAAATGTTTTCGAAGAAATTATTACTTACATTATGGTTTATGCTATCCATTATTTGTCGTGGCCTTCTGTACGTAAGTTAATAAATGAGCTAAATTGTGTAAATTTTCGGTATAACGCAGAGCCATACGATTTCTATGAACCCAACGTGATTATTTTTTAAAAATTATAAGTCTTGTGTTCTTCAGTTACTTGAGCGTTCTCCTGAAATCTTATCAAAATCATAAGTTGTTTAACCTCCTGAAATATGTACATGACGTGCATAAGCCAATCCAGGATTATGCGAATGATAGTTACAACAATTATGGACATCTAATACCAAAACTGTACTTACTTTTTAATGGCACTGCTAAATGCAAGAAGAAAGTAATTTCCGCTTGTGCTTTATACTCATCCAAAGTCACTAGCTTCAAGCGTTAACTAACAAAATACTCTTTTAACAAACAGCGACGCAAATTGTATCGCTGGAGAACCTCTGATTTCATGATCCCCGTGCTTCTGCACGCACAGTTTCCTGTTCCACAAAATCACCCGAGGCTGCGTTCCTGCACAATAAAGTTCAACCAAAAGACTACCATCTTCAATAAGAAGGCATTTGGCTACAAAAAACGGCACCACAAACTTCCCATGTGATCTTTTAGGCGACATACCCAAACATATGCTTAGGTTGTACATACTGTGTATGTTAAACAGTCGTTCGCTTGTCTGCCACTTTAACTGCCTATTTCCTCAAGGGTCTTTTTAGTTCTGACAAATTCCTAATAGAACAAAGAATTCGTCAGGTATTGGCTTAGTCGGCTGATTGGACTTATCTGGTTTGATTTTTGAGGACTCATGTTGTAAAATGTATCGGCAAACAAAGCTTCTAGGGTAAAAATTAGGGAAAATAATTCAAACAGGTAATTTTTGTTCAATTCGCTAGCGTATTTGTATTAGGAATGCGCATGGAAGAGAAAACCACTTTGGAAAGTAGAGGCTTGTACACTCTAAGCAAACATTTGACTACGTGGAAAAGAAAGAAGTCGTCAACAAGATCCCGTGCGAAGATTGTGATGCCTTATATTGTAGCCAAACGGGATAGTCCGCCTCCACACGCATACGCATATATCAACTTGCTGGAAATAGGCGTGACCATCTGTTCCAAGTGGCCATGCATAACCTCGATACCGAATATGCGTCCGCGTGAACAAACCTTGTACTTTCGAAGTTTGCCTATCTAATAAAGGCCATAATTTTCTTGAGGCCATGCACGCTGAGCTGCATATATCATGAAAGGTTTTTCGCTTGGTGTGACGTGAACAACCAGGAAATCTTGAATTCATATTTACTGTGTCAAGCGCTTATTGAAGATAATAAAAAACTCGATATCCGTAAGTTACTTTCGTGCCCTGTTGCATCATAAGAATGGTTAAGCAAAAGGTTAGAAAATGTTTTCGAAGAAATTATTACTTACATTATGGTTTTTGCTTTCCATTATTTGTCGTGGCCTTCTGCACCCTAAAAAATCACAGAGAAAAATGGTTAAGTAGAGAGCCGATCGATACAGATTCACGTTAAAAGGCAACCACCAAACAGTGGCCACACAAAATGATTTTTTTCAGCACGGTCGAAATTTTTGTTGCCATTTGAATACTTTTGAAGTCTGACGACTGTATAAATAACCATTTGGAACATTTACTGCATACATTTACTGATCTGGTTACCGAAAATGCATGTCCTTTGAATCTTGCAGCTTACATTAGAGTCCTCGCAGGCAGTCATATACAGTAGTTGCCATAGACCATGCAATTTTCATAATTTTGTATAAGTTTGATCATTACTCAAATACCAATGTGAATGCATTAAGGAAGATTCAGAAATAATCATTAACTGCATCAGGCATATAAGGTACTTAAAAACATATAGGAATTACTAAGTGTTTGTAAAGAAAAATGAAATTTTCTTGATAATCCCGTGATTTTGGAGACGTAAAAAGAGCTTTTTATTAGAACATTAAATTTAAATATTGTGTTAAATTGAAAACTTGAAGCAACCACTTTCTATATAAAGAAAGACATTTTCTTTAGTCAAGACACTCTGCTAACTTAAATCTCACTGGATAAGTATTATTTGAATGTCACCAACAAAAGTAAGTCATAATTTTCCTGTTTTTACTTTCTTCGTTGATAAATTTATAAATTCTGTATTTGTCAGACGTTTACCCCAAACCTTTTTCAATAAGATAGATGTAAAGAGCATTTACCGAAACAAAGTGTTTTTTCATATTAGTTTTAATGAATATGGCAAAGTTTTTGATATACAGAAAAGCCTCAAAACAGCAAAATACATTGTCGTGGGTAAATCTTGTCCGCACTGGAGTTGTGAAACTACTTTTCCTAAGATTAATAGAAAAATTTCCATAAAAGGTTATCTCTTAAAAATTGCTTTGTTTTGATATTCATTTGACGAACTTCTGCGTATATTAACATTTTCCACCGTAGTGTCACAATGAAATTTGATACTATTGAGAATTTATTAAGTTTTCTGAAGATAAAAGATTCAATTTGACTGAAGATGGAAGAACTTTCTTTTCTCTTTATAATGGATTAACTTCCCATGAGAAGATTAAATCCACAGTCAGTTTTAAGCTGGTGAATTCAAAAAAACTGGCCACATACATTGCCATTTTTGAACTACTTATTAATATTTCGTCTATTCCGTTTCTAAATAAAGCAAAAGGGAACGAAAAGTATGCAAAAACCTATTTTTCTTCCCAACTTACATTTAATAAAGCCTTCCTTATCTTAAATTCGCAAGAACATGTTAGGCATTTGGTTTCTATATAAGGACATTCGAGGTTCATTGGTGCATTCATAAAATACTCGTCTCTTACTGCATTTTGTGCAAAACAACGTCACAGAATAGCTTACCATAATTTTTAAAATACAAATCGCCAATGTTACTGCGAACAAATTCGGTCCCTTTAACTTGGCTTTACTTCAATCTGAACAATTTTGGATAAACTTTTTCAGTTCTGGAAGGCATATTTTCCATACCTTTTTTACTTATTTTGGAGTTCCTTCTTAGTATTTTCCACATTAAAGTGTAGTTTGGTTCTCTATTTCGTAAATTCATGGGTAATTTCTTCCATATTAGACTACTACCAATTAGCCCAAAACTAAGGGCCATTACTCTTAATAAACCTAACTAAAATGACGATTTAACTAAGTAAAAGGCTTTAGCACAATTCAATAGACTGAATGAATCAAAAAAGTGTTATTAAATATGCGCTAAATTACCAAGTCAAATTTCATTATGACCGTTGCATGGTCCTTGGCGACAACTAACGTACTGTTCGTACTTAAAGAAGTGGGCTATATATAGACAAGGAGTAGAACCGACAAGGACAAGCGAGACCGGAATGCCCATCTATGGCTTTGTAGTCGTCATCAGTCAGAAATAACCATCTTAAAGTTAGTAGTACCCGAGATTCGAACTCGGGACTCCAAGTCACTAAGGTTTACAGCCTTAATCTGATATATGATAGTCGTTAAGTTGCAGCCTGAAATCACAAATGTACCAGCCTCAAGGCACGACGGGACAAGCATATGCCCCAATCAGATAGAATGGACGAACAAATAACTTCCATCTCAACTCACGTTCATTATATTCCCAAATCACAACCACAAAAGTAACGAGGCCATGATGCAATGGTAGGTTGTTAAACTCAATGACCAGAGATCCCGAGTTCAAATCTCGGATGTGAATCATCTCCCGAAGAAAAAGAAGAAGTTTTACTTGCATGGGAACAAACATATTTTGACAGCCATTTCAAAAACACATTCCCTTCCTTCCTTAGAAAAACCGTGCTTACTCATCCGGGGGCCTTGAGTGACATCGCCCATGT
>JAYGXS010000004.1:45353975-45381607 GCA_036362985.1 Ligula intestinalis | reverse complement strand
ATAATGATGAGGAGAAAAAAGTCATTCCGAAAAAGTTAAATGTTATGCATATGAATATACTCACTGGTTCTGTCACGAAAGATCAAAATACATAGAAGAGTTACGGGTCGGCCACCTCTGTAATTACGCTCTACTGTTTTTGTGGCCTACAACCTTCAGCCTGTGTCCTAGTCACTTTAGTTTCGAAGCTTAACTTGCACGACAGATGGCGTGGTAATTTGAGCGAGAAAGAAACCAGCTCAGAGTCATGGTCCTAAACTGTGGCCGACCCCATGGTAACTATCTATCTTTACCCTAACCAACACAGGAGAAAAATACAAAATGAATTTTAGCAAGAATAGTAAGTAAAACATGAACAAACAATCGACGGTTAGAACTAACTAATAAGATCAGACACAATTAATGGTGTGGTAGTAACCCCCCTCTTACACATATTTTGCTTCTGACCCGGCCTGACAGGACACAGCAGGCAACTTTGGGGGTTGGAAGTCATGGCTGGAGTGGTTTACTGTGCGTTTTTAAAAAGAAGGAGCAATCTACCTGAGCCATGAAGTCCGGATTCTCTACGGCCATATCTCCCACATAGACACTTTCAGTGAAGGCTACGCCAGTTTTTATCTCCTGCAATTCTTGCATGAAGGACTGCATGACGGCTTGCTGCATGGAGAGACTTAAAGATTCCCAGTTATGGATATACGTCCAAGGTTCTTCGAGGACACGTTGATAGGCAAAGGAATTCTGGAGACAGGAGATGTCCATGTGCGGCACAACGAATTCGTCATCGTGATCTGAAAGAGGTGTGGGGAAGATTAAACTACTGTTCGTTGAATAAAATAAATAAATGAAGCGGTGTACTGAGGTAGAATGAATTGTTCGCGGTAGAAAGCCTTAGATTTGAATTGTCATGCAGAATGCCGAAGTAGGTAAAATAAATCGCTGAGTAGGATTGGATTTGCGTCAATAAAATTAATGCAATATGCTTGAACCAATTATGTGAATGGCTTGAAATTAAGAGCAAAAAAGTCGGTCTGACCGATCGTGGTAGAAGTTAAACCTTAATTGGACGGCAATCGCCGCCGAATTTCTCAGATAGTTCACTGAGCTAATTTAGTAAGAAGAAATGCAAGAGGATACCGAAAAAGACCAGGGAGACCGGGATATCCATTTCTAATCATTAGCCAACTTTAGTCAACTCCAGGTGTGGTGAGAACAAGAAGTCCCACATTTTAACCATTGAGCCACGAGCTAGTAGTTGTGTAGTTCTCGATTGAGGTATATTAATTATGAGCTTCCCGTCTATAGCTTCTCCCAATCGCTGCAGGAAAATACTTGTAAACTGATCGGTGAGCGTTTCTCCAACGTAGAACTAGAATTGTCCATGCAGCGAGTACAGATTGGAGGTTTGGGCTGATCCTGAGATGGTGATAACTTGGATTACAGTATGGAGCGTAAGCTCACACACGAATTGACAGCGTGCGGCATCAAACTGGTAGCGGGTGATGATTTCAGTAAACTGACGTCGAAGCTCCATATATTTGTACATGTCATGGCCTCGATAATGTCCCGGATTGTACTTTTCCACGCGTGAGGTTTCGTGGCAGCAGACCTGAACAGTTCGATTAATTCTATTCGACAGCACGGGAGACTGAATAACGAAAGTCCAAGAACCAATTTCATGCCCTGCCGGACTGAGTCGAGCCAGGCTTTGAACTGACCTCCACTTTAAGGTCTCCACTTGGGTAACGGTTGCGAGTCGAGGGCAGTAACGATGAGTTCGTGAGGCTGGCGACGAAGAACGTGTCCCAACCACCTCAGTCGACTTTTTTGGATGGTGTGGGGTATCCTTGCGATGTCGTCGCAGCGATGGCGGATCGTTTTCTGCCGGAAAGGCGGAATGCCCGTTAGCTTAACTGCTAGCTAACCAGGGGGTCCACAGGTGGCAGATAGTGGAACGGCCTTCAGTGAAGGTTAGCTGTGAAATAAGCAGACACTCGGGTCTGGTATATAAGTAGTCGCGAACCAGTAACGACAGTACTACCAGGATGTGGCGGGCTGAGTTCTGGCACACCAAAAACCCATAAAATGTCGCAAGGCCTGACAACAGCAATGTGGCATGGCGACCGTGAACCGCCATTAAGTAAGTTAGCTCACCACAGCTGCTTTGTGGTTAGGCTATTCGCTAAAGCGCTAGAGAAGAAAACTTCGGACAAACAATCTGAGCGGCTGTTGGGAGCCCGTCCGTAGCCACAATTTCCAAGATACTTCATGACACCTAAGCACCACATACCAGGTGTGATTACTACATCAATCTTGCACGGGGCCTTAGTTGTCCAAAGCCTCAGCCATTCCGAACAACAGGTATGCAGTAAGCAAGTGTAACGACTTCAGATGACAACGGCTCCAACTGCGGACTTAAACTAGGAGCATTTCGGATGAATCGTCTAGTAAGATAACAGGCGGTTCTGAAGAAAGAGCAGATACATACTTGTATTGGATGATATACGCCATGATTCTCTCATGTGATAGCATAGACTAATCACACTTCAAGGTTTAACCATTAAGCAACTCAGTAGTCGAGGGGTCATCAAACATTATTTGAGTTCTACCGAGTTTGGTGTCAAGTAAAAATCAGATGGACTGATAAGTGTCAGGAATGGGAGACTGTACCTTAGCGAGCAAATTCGGAGTAGAACATAGTAATCCGTAAGGCCGTGATCTACAGGGTGCCCCACAAAAAACCCCTAAGTTTGTGATTGTTACGGCATGCCGTCACGATCGATGGCGGAGAAAACAGAACACCTGGGCCACATCCTAAGTGAAGCCGCCCCCGTTGGTTCGCACCCGCATTCATGTCGCCCATGCCATGTTCCGCTCAGTGGTGAGGAGCACCCACACAACGTGGGTGGTGGTCGCAGAGCAGAAGGTTCTAAAATGCCCACCTGCGCACCATATGCCAGGAATATTCTGGAAAGACGTGTAGACCCATGCCACAGCTAAGCAATTTCCAGCGCGAGGTCATCGTCCTATTCCGGAAAGAACATCCAACATGGGGGTTGCAGAAATGTCAGAACATTTTGCCTAAATTTTTTGGCGTCATTACAACTGACCAGTTTAGAGGTTTCGCGGCTGCATTCAAACAAGGTGGATCACCTGTAGCAAAGGTGCGTAAGCATGGTAGTGGCACTTCTTGCAGGCACGATTCCCCAACAAGGCGAGCAGTCTTGGAACTTGCCGTAACTCCACCAGATCATCACAGAAGACATACAAGTCAACGTGAAATTTGTAAAGAACTGGGATTGTCAAAAGGGTATGTGCACAGAACAATTGCAAAATCCAATTTAAAATGCTTTCGACGTATTCAATGCCATGTTTTAACTGAAGCACACCAGCAAGCTCGAAAGACAAAGTGTGATGCCATACTTCAGCGCTTCGGTGAATGAGAAAAAATGGAAACAAGTGTGGTTCTCAGATGAATCATCATTCTGCTTGTCTGCACCACTGAATAGGCAAAATGAACGCATATATCGTGCAGTGGAAGTCAAAATTGATATTCCTGATGAAGATTTGCTGGTGGAGATAGACAAGCAGCAAAAATCTATCATGTTCTATGGTGCTGTTTCCTGGCAAGGCAAAACAGACCTCTATTTTATTGAAGGGGATGCTGCTGGGCAGGAAGGTGTTGCACCGAGTTGGAGAACGAAAAAACTGTAAATAAAGTTGTTTACAGAGAGGAGATGTGCCCATAAATGTTTACAGATATTGATCAAGTAATGCAGGGAGAACCCTGGACGTGGCAGCAAGATGGTGCAAAGCCACACACTGCCAATGACACTGTCGCCTGGCTCCGAGTTAACACTCCAGATTTCATCACACCCCAGCAATGGCCATCCAAGAGCCCTGACCTGAATGCAATGGACTTTTGCATTTGGAGTGTACTCTTACAGGAGGTTCAAAGACGAAGAATAGGGATCACTGACATTGAGTCAATAAAACATGTGTTGATGGACACATGGAACAATATCCCTCTTGATGTCATTCGTCGAGCAGCTCAGAGCTGGATGGATCGCTAACGTCGCTGTTCTGCAGTTATTGGAAAGCATTTTGAGCGGTATCTGTAACTTGTTATTAGGTAACAGTTTGTTAATTACACAATAAAATTGTTAGTTATAATTGTAATCAATTATTTTTATTTTTATAACAGTATAAACATTATCATAAATTTAGGGGTTTTTCGTGGGGCACCCTGTAGATAAAGAGTTGCTTGTCTCGGGCACCCTCATTGCCAAAATTGGAAGTAATATATTTTCTATCACATAGTCTCAGTATCCGTTAAAGAAAATAAAACTCAGATACTAAGCGGCACGACTGACACAAATTTTATGAAATATCCGGACCCGCGTCCTCTACAGTTAACCATGCGCAAAAAAAAGTGGGACATTGGGAATGTAACGACGGCTTTCTAAAAGGGCACAGTCAGCCTGGCCAAGGTTGCAGCGAAAATACAAGGAAGCAGAAAACTGGCATTGGGTGCAAGAAGTCAGCTCAGACTTAGCAGGACAAAGTAGTTGAGTCAAAACAAGACAAACTGAAACTTTTTATGAAACCGAGTTTTAGACTCGAAGGTATTTATTTTTAAATGAATAACGTCTAAGATCTATGACTGGCCGGCAAGCATCGTTAAGCAGACGCTCAACCTTGCCTCCTTTATAAGAAACTAGATCATCTGTAATCTTTCGTGGACTATCAAGGATGAGTATAACTTCCGTACCGTCAATGGTGATGCCGCATACCTACAACCTTGGCAAAACTTGCCGCCAGCAATCAATAAAAATGGCCACTTTTTACACAAACACAGCAAGCCATTTGTGGATATAAGCTTGGTATGGAGTCAGAAAAGACATTTGCCGCACCAAAAGACCAAGTATTGTGCCTTAATGCTGAATAGTCGCGTTTACTGGCAGCCTGTTAGCGAGAAGAATAAGTGATAATTAGCATACCCTACACCAAACACTTATGCAGTCGCGCCTGGGTATACTTCTAAGGCCACGGCTCCTTTAATACAATTTAGTAGGCAGCCCCGATAATACTTCTTCGTATGCATTGTACTGTCTTTGTTAAAAAAACGGGGTTTAGGTAACATGAGATTATATCTAAAGATATCTTACTTGGCCTGGCTATTTACTGACGTTACAAAAGTTACACGTCTATAATATACTATTCAGAAAACATCTACATAAAGAGCGAAAAAAATTCAGCAAAAATAATAGGCGGTAGGGCGTCATAACGAGTGTCCCACTACCGAAGAGCCGGTTGTATTGCGAGTGCTGGGACATGTAATCATCATGGTGAACAGACAGTATCGATTCGGTTTTTACAAGGGAACTATTTGTTGGCTATTCAGACGATTTGTCTGTCAACGAGGTTAATTGACAGTTACCACATAAGCCACGAAAACTGGTCCGCACAGCGTGCCATTTTCAAATGACTACCATGAGGCTCTTATGTGTGTTAACGTGTCTGTGTATTCAGCCAAGGGTACAGCTCTGTGCTGAGTTCACTAACCGTACCACCTTGCATTAACTAAGTGTCGTTTACAGTAAGACGATCATCACTATTATCTGAGCTCTGATCGAGCCGAAAGCAAAACCAGGTGCTTCTGAATACTGAAGTGAACCGCCAGCAGTTGTAGGTAAGACTTCAGACGAGGTTACATTTATTCAAGCCGACCTCGATTGCGACAAACACCACGTCCCAAGAACCAAATAAGACGCAAAAATGCTACCCAGTGGAGATTGAGTAGAAAGACTATGAATTAGTTGAGGGTGAAGGTCGCGTCAATAAAAGATAAATCGACGGTATTCTAACAGCCGGGCAGCAAAAGTGCATGCGATCATTTGTAAAAGGCAATACTGACTTTAAAAAGAATTTACCGCTTGTAGCGTTAATCCCGGCGCTTCCGGTAGCCATTCCGGTGTGCGTATAAATCGAAACGGTGGCTGGCCTTAATTGGCTCAAGTAAGAGGGGAAGTGCACACTTTAAAGCAATTGACACAGGAGACGATGGTATGTATCAATAACACTACCGTTCTCCAAAGTAAGTAGTTTTTGCACCTTACGCAAACTGATGTTTGGAGGCGCAGTGCGGAACAAAACAGGTCTAGTGGGCTCACGCGGGGACAAGACGCAAGTTAACAATGTGCACTAAAATATAGCTTATTCAAACAAACAAAAATATCTTCCAGTTTTTCACAATTCATGACATTTTGCGTACATTATAATAACAAAAGAATAAACTGGGAGGCACTATACAGGGTGTTACGTCCACGGTCCCACAGCGGATCAGTAGCAACATGACTACAATGACAAAAAGGTGCTAAAAATTGCTTTCACCGCTGACATGGTTTCATTCGACAGGCTAAAGCCGGTCTACGTTGAATTCACAGCCCCGCCCGCTGATCCGTGCACTCTTGTTGCAATTTCACCCTCCGCTTCGTCTGTCACTTCCAGTCTCACGCCACTGCCACCCTCGCAAAGCCACTTCACCTCCACTTTTGCTTAAATGTACAATGCGTTTTGTATTGCCTTTTTGAAATACAACCCACCGTTTCCAGTTTACTCTCACGTGACGGGTGGTTGAGTGGATTTTGTGGTTATTGTGCGTTTTTTTAACTTATATCAATGTGTTCTGACTAGCCGGCGCTATACGCGACCACTCTCGGTCTCCAGAACATTCGTTAGTCTCACTGCAACTAAGACAATTCAAAACCTACGTGAGTTCGGAGAAGGAAACTCGACCAGCAACTCGGGTAAATCATCTCTCTCATCACTGTCGGATCCCGGCTATTTCTGATGGAACTCGAACGTTTCGGTGAGTTTGTATCACCTTATCCTTGATTCACTTTTGCTTGTCGTCGTAGGCCGTAGAAGTTTAGCCCTGCAACTTAGGATTTTGGCGTTGCAAAATTTTGGCACAATTTTATTGGATCTGTAGAATTTAAGACATTTAGGCCCCTGCATAACGATAAGAAATATAGACAAGGAAATACCAGTATGAAATATGCATATATGAAGTGGTTCCGAAAATGCAACTAATGCATGTCATCCTATCCTACTAGTCGCTATATGTATAAACAGGGTGTCCCAAAAAATATATTCACATTTAAGTAATTGTAAATTTGGTGTTAATTATAATTTTTATACTAGCGCGGAAGCCCGGCTTCGCCGTGGGCTTCCTTACATGTTGTTTTCCCTTAAGTAGGCAAACCGTATGTGAGAACCTCTTAAAATGATTATGTTCAGTCCAGTTTTATTAGGGAAATATAGGTTAATTCCTTTGATCTCCCTCTTTGTGCATAGCCCATCGTATGCCCTTGAGGTTGTCGGGTCTGCAGACATGATAACGAAACACGGGAGCCCAGCGATTATCAACAGTTATTCTAAGCAAACAGAGTACTGAAAAGTAGCGAGCCGTATGGTTTTTTAAGGAAATTTCTGCCAGAGAAGTTTGGTGGCAAATCCTACTTGCTGACGAGCGGCAATGTAATTAGTCTAGCACCATTACAAATAACATTTTTTACATGCTTGTCCAACTGCATCTTAATTGGTCCACAGGTGGTATTAAAATAAGAGCGAGTAAATAAGTATGTATGCGACAGAGAGTGGTAAACGTGGGCATCAGGAGAGTAGAATTTTGAAATTATACAATAGTGAGTAATAAGAGATCATATGAAGACAGTAAATGAGGTACCATACAGAGTGGAGCTTCTAACAAAAAAGGAAACAAATACGAACATTAAGATAACAACGATAGGGCAGTTCAGCGGGAAAAGCTGTACGGTAATAAGCAATGGGGCAGAATTTCGAGCGACTGCAAAAGCACATGGATATTGTCACATGTAATGTTCATTACGTACCGTAAGGAAATGGAGGGTAGAGTCGTCAGACTAACGCTTCCGGATAAACAACATTCCTCGTAACCCCGTTGGGTGCTTAGACGTACAAATTGGTTTTCGAGCCAACCCGAGGTATCGTAATGTACAGCTGACCGTGAGAAAAGCACCATTTTTCCAGGTGAATTCCAGCCACCCTGAAGGTTTGACCTTGGGACTTGTTGATGGACATGGGGAAGCAAACCTTCACGGGAAATTTAAGTCGCCAGAAATTAAACGGAGTATCAGATGGCACGATAGGAATGCGGGTGATATAAGCAGTCTCCGCTTTTGCACAATCAGTCATAATCGTGGCCTCTATACGGTATGATATCAGCCACTTCACAATTATCCTGGTGCCATTGCATAGCCGCGGTTCATCAATAAATAAATAAATTGTATATTTTAGGCGCGGAGGGCCTCGTCATTGCAAACTTAGTACTGTGGAAAAATAAAGACAAAGTTGATAAATGCTGCTCTCCATGAAAAAACCACATAGTCAGCGGGAGCGTTTAGTAGTGTTGGTAGATTAATTCATTTTCACCAACATATCGTCGTTTTAAAATAGTAGTCAACGCATGGTGAACTAAGGAGGAAGCAGTGAAAAAAACTCCTACCATTTAAGCTGGGGTGGAGTTCAGCGAACCTCCGCTTAAAACAGCAAAACGTAGGAGAAAAAACTGCTTCAACAAAATTAAGGGTGTTCGTTGAGAGGATTGGCTGTAGTGCAAATGAGACAAGACTGTTGATGAGAACAAATGAGGGTTGGAAACGCTTCTTGCAATTGGAGAAATCATATAACAGCAGAGGCTGTCGTTCACCATTGTTGCACTGCCCTACTGGCTTCATGCTCAACAATCAGGGAGGTGAGACCGGAGGAGGCCATAGCAGAGGTCACCTGATCAATAACGAAACGCCGGAGATGTGACCTTGTAGACTGCGGAGTTTAGCGACGAGCTGGCGAAAATAGCATAACCGCCACGAGCATGACTAAAGACCATGAAGCCTATCGTCAGGGTTGTAAAAGGGAGAATGGAGAAAACGGCAATGATGACTGGACAGAGAAGTGGACGAAACATCGTTGCAAATATCATTCAAAGGAGGAAGAAATAGACATATATGGAAAAAAAAATTGATGTAAACATAACCACCTCAGATACCAGGGGGACCCTTTTCAAAGGTTGTGTGTTTGGGAAGGAGACGGATAACAAGGACTTTATATCTTCCGAAGTTAAGTTTTACGTAATTTGACTTTAAAAACTGCTAAGTTAGACAACAGCCTAATTTCGAGGGGAATATTATTCCAGAGGAAGCATTTTGTAGGCAAAGAAGTGAGAATGGTTCGAGGTGGAGCTTAAAGGGGGTGCAATAATCCTGGAGGAATTACGAGTGGCATAAGTTCTATCTGCGGGAATGAGAGCACTGATTCGTGGAAGGTTAGGGGTAGAGTTAACGCGAAAGAGGAAACAAAGGCCCGCTTCGAGTCTTCTGACCCAAAGAAATGTCATGTTTGCTAACTGACATCTCTCCGTATAAGAAGAAGTGGATCGAGGAAGAGCGAATATTTTGCGAGTAAATACCCTCTGTACATTTTCAATCTTACCGCGGTCAGAAGCATTCATTAGACCAAAGAGGGACAGCAGTATTCTAGGATGGGTAGAACATACATGCGATAAAGTTTTAATTTTATTTCCAGCAGGAAGAAATGTTGTGATATAAAACCACATATCTGTGCAGCCTTCGCAGATATTCGATCCGCATGAGGCGACAATGCTAGTTTATTTGTGTAGCTTAGACCTAAGTCTTTTATAGAGGATCGTTCTAAAAGTGGAGTATTTTGAAAGACTAGTGGACGGGGAAGCTTGGCAGGATCGAAACACATTAAACTACACTTGGATGGAGAGAATTCCATCTGCCAGGTAGCACTCCAACGTGAGAGTGTAAGTAGGTCCGCATTTATTTTATCAACGCATATAATTGCCGTGTCCTTAGAAAATGAGTAAAGGCATTTGAGGTCGTCTGCATAAATGAGATTGTGTAAATTTTTTTAGAACAGTCGAAATTTCGTTTATGTATAGAATGAAGAGTAAAGGACCCAAGACAGTACCTTGAAAAACGTCACTCGTGATCAGCTGAGAAGTGGAGTAACTATTACCTACTAGGACCTTCTGGCTGCGGTTAGACAAGAAGGAACCGATGAAGTCGAGGAGAGGGGGACGGATGCAAATGGCTTCCAATTTTACCAGGAGCCGTCTGTGTGGTACCTTGTCGAAGGCTTTGCTCAGGTCAAAGTAGATAACAACCATGGATTGCTGCTCGTTACGGAGGGAAGTGACGTGGTTAAGAAAAGCTAAGTGACACGTCTCGCATGATCTTCCGGATAGAAAACAATGCAGCGAGTCACTTACATGCTTATTTTTAGGCAAAAATCGAGAATTTGATTAAAAATTATCTTCTCCTGAAGTTTAGCTAGTGCTGGGGTTTATGAACACCGCGGTAGTTATTTATGTCTGAACGAGATCCTGATTTAAAGACTGGACGAATAATTGATTTCTTCCAAGTGTCAGGAAAGTAACCATTTAGGAGATATACTGAAAATATATGGCTAAGTAATTTGGGAAATGTCGACACACTTTTGATAACTGAATTGGGGATACCATCAGTTTTCGAAGAGTGCGAGTTTTTTAGACAAATTATCTGCTTACGAATTAATTCTATGGAGAAATCAATGTTCCCGAGAGTATTGTCGGAGTATGGTTGAAACGACGGGACCGGTTCGGATTCTGTCGTAAAATGCTTCGCAAAGAAAGCATTGAATTATTCAGCCTTATCAGACTCATCTAGTACAAATGTTTTATTTTCATTTAAAAATGGGGGCATTTCAATTCCTCGTTTTGCGAAGGACCTACGACGAAACAGTTGTGCAACCGATTTTGCAGAGTTTGACTAGCTCAGGGCGCATGATTCCCTGTGCTGGTTACGTGAAAGACGAATCTTTGACGCTAATTCGAAGATCTTTGCGATCCTTAGATACACAGACAGCGAACTAGTAGATCTATCTTTGAGCTGCCTCTTCAATTTCTTTGGTCTGGGCAAACGAAAATGAGGGACGATCGATTCTGGTGTGTAGGGTTTCGCAATTTTAGTGGGCACAAATTCCAGCATTTTATTAGAAACGACCGACATGAGTTCAGAAAGATATGCAGCGTCGTTAATGCAGGAGAGACTCCCAATCTAATGAGTCAAGAAAATTGTTGTTTGAGCTAATATCTGCGAGGTCATACGCATGAAAGGTATGACTAGCACTAGCCTTTTCTGTAGAAAGAAGCGGGAGGCAACAGTGAATTAATGTGTGATCACTTTGGAAGATGTCCTGCTTAAAATCAACGAAGAGAGGGGCAATACCATTTGTGAAAATCAGATCTAGGATATGATTCCGTCTTGTTGGGGAACTAACCAGTTGAGACCAGTTAGCAAAATTAATGGTATCTAGGAAAGGCTGAAATGTAGGTGGACAACAGTTTGAAAGCCAGTCAATTTCAGGAAAATTAAAATTTCCAGCAATAATTTTAACTTCAAAAGTGGATTCTGAAATAAACTTGAATATTTCATACAAATTTGCATCTTCTTCAGATGAAGAGTTAGGAGGATTATCTACACATCAGATAATCGCCTTTTGCCGGGGCGACAGGATAATAGAAGCGCAACAGTAATTTCCAGAGAGGGATGTGCTATTTAGATATAACGGAAAGTGCCTAAATGACGTTCTAATATAGAGAAGACAACCACCAACACGCTTATTAATGCGATCATGACGATAGAAATCATACTCATCTATGATCAGTGAGGAGTCAGAAATGATTGGATGGGTCCAAGATTCTGTTGTGCATATAACATCGGGCATCATCTCGAAAGCGATAGCTCGAAGTTTAGCCATTTTATTTATAACGGACCTGGCATTAAGCACTATGACATCTAGTGTGTTTCGAGTGACTGGACTATGGCGATCGTTATTCATAAAAAAGAATTTGAGGGTGGGTAGGCAAACTGTAGGCCGTTATTATTTGTGGAATAAGTACTGACGGGGATGGAGCTGTTAGCATGCGGGTAGCCAATAATGGATGGCTGATAAGGTCTGATATATCTAGGGGCCTCACTTTCTGGCAGGGAAAAATGAGGAGAGGGTAAACCAAAATAAGCTCCTGGGGCGTTTGGGAGGAATGGGGTAGGCGAGAAGGCATGTAGAAGTTTGCAGGTTTAGGTGGTAGAGGATGGGTAAAGGAACTGATAGGGGTGGACGGTGACATAAAATTAGTGTTGGGGCCGCTCGCATAAGGACTAGTGGTCTTAATCAGTGAATGTCCTGTACGGCAACTCCGATTAGATTTAAAGCTATACCAGTTTGGGTTACTGCCGTGCAGATTAAATTTTTCGTGGTTTGGGCACGGCGTGTTCAATAACGCATTATACGGGGGAAGAATATGACTCCCACGGTCAAAAGAAGAGCTAGGTTGTGGTGAAGAAGCGCTCGGCCTAAACGCTTTCGACGGTGTTGGCTACATTCTTGATGAACTTGTTGCCAAGTTAGAGGCAGCGGAATTTATCGATCGTTGGACAGAATGTATTTAGACTAGTATTAATCGTAGTAGATGAGCAGCGGCGGGCCTTGACGGTCCCAACATCAAGAGGGATGGGTTAACTGGTGTACTTACGGTTATGGGACTATGAATAGACTAATAAATTTAAATAAAATGGTCGAGCACAATTGTAAACTACCATTTTTTGTACACTAAGAGTAATTGCCTTCCGCCATATTTTTGTGATTACTTTCATATTTCTATTACGAAGAGGTTCAGATCTTCCTTGAAATTCTAATTAAGACTTTACGACTTTCACTGGCTTCAGTCAATTGACAATTAATAATGATTTTATTTTACTTGCTCGCCAAAACCTTCGAAATAAGGTAAATCTTAAAAGCATATACCGAAAGAATGAGCTTTCAAAAAATTTTATGCATTTTTTCTTGTGTGTGTCATGGTTTCTGAACCACCCAAATATGTCAACTCATTGCCGAGAAAATTGAAAGTCCACAAAAAAGTCATGAATGAATATACCTAAGACTCATTAAAAATTATGTAATTCGTTATTTCTTGAAAGACAGCTTTAGTTCGATATTTTGTCGTTGGATGTCTGCGTACATTATTATATTTAAGATTGAGTCAAGATCAGAATGGGAACTTTTGTCCGGTTTATTGATTCCCCTAAGAATTATGGCAAATATTCCATTGTGAATGAAAAAACTAACTTTTCTATATAAATCGGGACAGTTTTCAGTATATTTGGTTACTTTTAGGCTCAGTTCTACAATAACAAGTGCACAACAAAGGGGCAATAAAATAAACGGTGATTTTTACGAAAACTGTATCGCATTGTCCCGTGAAACCTCACTCAAATGTAGGTTATCTTAACTGTATTCAACTTTTTATTGACTGTACGATCGATTTAGTTACTATACACTAATAAAGTCCTAATTCGCATTCCTTGCCTGCAACCTTTCAAATATACAATATATATTTTTAATTACGTTAAAGCAAGAAACAGCTTTAAACATTTATCACTTAATTTTATGGCACAAAACTTGGCAAATTAGCAAAATAGAATTTTTTAACTTACTTCGCTATTTCTTTTTCCGAAAATAGCGCGTTATCTCATAATAACATTTACCCCAATTTCAAGGACGCAAAACAAAATTTTCCGTTTTGCGAACATATATGACTCAAAAGTTCCTGTTCTTCATGAGTGTACTTTTATAGCGCAATATGAACTAACAAAAAGTTCTTTTCCGCAACATTTAATAGCATAGGAAATTTCTCGGATAACAGCAAACGCTAGATTTCATCCATTTTCGCCTCTGTTTTTTTCCAGTTTACTGATCTGAACGGAATTAAGTTCTTTTAAACATCATTTTGCGCCTCAAATCAATCCAATGAACTAAATAATCAACCTAAAATGTGTATCAAGTCCCCCAATCTCCTACCTTTCATCAGCTATGTAATCTACTGTATGCATTACCACACATTTTTGGAGTGGAAGTTCATGCACAAACTCTTGCTCCATGCGTGCCGCTTGTACGACAAGACCACTCCTAACAGAAACTACGCATGACTGGGCTGATTTGGTGGTGAAATATATCCAGCGATAAAATCATTTTTAGTCATAATTTCGATCAGCTTACAACAGATGCATATCAAACTGACCAGTCGGTGGTTGGTGGGATAGAGCCGTGATCCTCCGCTATGTTTTAGGAAGTTAACCGGCTTTGAGCGATTTTCCAAAGATTATACAGAGTGGTCCCTCTAATTCGTCAAGTGACTTGGCCAGATCTAAGTTCCTTAACCCATGCCAAAACTATCTTCGGTGAAAATACGCATATACCAGGTCGGGATATAACCTTATCCTCAAGACCAATTAAATTAGTCTTTGAGAATGATATTCAAGCGACGCTTCTATAAGGAAGAAGTGGGAATCTACGAAACTCATACAAAACAGCATTTTTTTCAGACGGACTAAGAACCGAGAGAAAGAATGAAAATGCGGGCACTGAGGAGGGAGAGGAAGGAGAGGATAGAAGGAAGTAAAATAGGACTGCAAATAAAGGCTTGGCAAATAATCCAGATAAAGGCGTCACATTCGTAGGGAAAACCCTTCTCAGTGAAGGTCAGGTATCCCCAAGGCGAACATCAATACAGTTCACCGAAGCGATTGACGATAACCTGAGGAGACGAACGACACTCAGCAATGTACTCAAACGCACAGAGCCTGGTACATAAAATGAATAGAACAGGTAAAGCTGCGGAGAGGAAATCGCTTTTTACATTCGTTAAAATAGAAGTGCGACCTCTTAGTTACATATCTTGACACCAGAAGTTGAAATTTTGTCTTCAACCGTCTCAACTAAGTTCGCTCGGCCACTGGCATTTGCAGTTGCATACCACCCCTCGGAAGTAAATTTTCTTCTCCTGACTGAAGTGAACAAGGTTTTCTTGAACAACAATCTCCTTGTCGTTCGAGACTTTGACGCCCCCAAATCACCTGACAAACTTGGGCTGCTTTGGGTTTGCCGGATACATTCGGTCATAGTTTGCTTCAGATGGCAGCGCAAATTTACTCTGCAAGAATTTATCCTTCGGAACACGTTTTATGGAATGAAAACGTTCGAATTGTCTGAACCTTGCGTTCATCCGAGGTGAAGAGAGTATTCTGAAACTAAAAATTCTCCCACCGATGGTTGCTAGTGACCACATAGTACTACTTTTTGCGTATGCCACGTTCTCACAGTTTGACTCACATAGATCACTGGAAAAGAACATCTGGAAGTGAGATTTCCCCAGCATGCGAGCACAAATCTCCGCAATACCATGGACAACCACAATACGTGGGACCGTAACCGAATACTAGATTACGTTGAGTTCATTGGTAAAAATAATTGACAATCTGAAATGTCCATTGAACGAAAGAAAACAAGCACCCATCCGTTGTGGATAAACCGTGAAATTCAGACCTCCTTCAAAGGAAGAAATAAAATGTTGAGACCTTTTCGAGTAACGGGGAGTGCCGAGCACTCGAGAGTGGTTATTCCTTAGGCTGCCCAGTTTTGTTCATTATCTACATCAACGATTGCGTCAGCGAACTGGATTGTGGTATCGCCATGTTTGCAATGATATCAAGCTCTGTGCGTCATTCAAACTGTGGCTCAAAAAGAGAACTTGCAGGCAAATCTGAATTGGCTTGAAAAATGGTCAGAAGACTGGCTCTTACCGTTTAGTGAGAGCGAGTGCACCATCATACGAATCGGCAAACCCAGCTTTTCGAACCTTACATTTATGAACAAAACGGCGTACCATTGAAAGAGGTAGAAACCCAGAAGGTCTTGGGAGTCTGGATCACACCCTCGCTTAAACCCTCCCTGCTGTTCCTGTTTTCAAATGACAGGTGGATGGCTTAATTTTTGATAACCGATGACGCTAACTGTACGACTATATCCAGTCAGCCATGACCTTTACTTCATGATTTCGATTTATATGCATCGCATCATTACATATTTGTTGTAACCTGGTGCTGTCAGCCTTATACATGACTATATTTCATGCTGCGTATATTAATGAATATATTTTCGAAAAATAATATTACAGCAAGAGCTACTTTTTCCTTACATAACAGGAAGGTTAGACAAGAGTGTTAATCACTGACAACAAGGTTATGAAGAGGGGACAGTAGAGGTCACGAGATCATCACCGAAATGGTGAAAATGCGATCCAGCGGACTGAAGAGTTCGAAAACAAGCTAATGAAAGCAGAAGAGCCCACCACGATCATCGACAGAGACCTCAAAGACCAGCATCTGGGTTGCAACACGGAGAATGATTGTGAAAATTTGGCGATGATGGTTAGACTGAGTACGAAAGGAAAAACCGGCTACAAACAACGACTCTGAAGAGGATGGCATGAACATATATGGAAAACAATCTAATATAAAGGGAACTGCTTCAAATACCGGAAGGACCCTTTTCAAAGTCCAAAAGTTGTATGCTTGGGAAGGAAACGGATAATAAAGTTTTCGCATCTTCTGAAATCAAATGTTCACATAATTTGGTTTTGAAGGCCGCTAATGTAGACGATAGCCTAGTTCGAGTGGAATATTATTCCAGAGTAAGGCAGATTAGGATGCAAATAATGGAGAACTGTAAGTTAGGAGCTAAACAATATCAGTATCAGTTTATTGAGGAAAAGATAGGCGAGTGCCTTTGAACTCCCTGTTGGTAACAGGATGATAGGAAATCAGTTGATACGAAGAAAAATGTAAAATGTACGACAGATATATGTTCCAGGAAAACAACCTTAAAAAAATATGACAAAAAATATATGGCTACTTGCAAATCGCGAGTAGTATAATTTGAGATAGTGTATCTGATAAGCAATGTGATTCATTGTAAAGTGATTCATTGTAATCTGATGAAGGAGGTTTTACCTTCATTGTGTTTGCGCTTGATACACGTCCAGTCTACTCTTAAATACATTGACACAAGTGGAGAAGAGCGTTCCACGCTGAAACTACTCTGTTGGTAAAGAAAAATTTTCTTCCGTCGATCCTTGCTTTACTCGGGCGTAGTTTTAGGGAATGCCCACGCAAATTTGGCGTTAGCCTGGGCAAAGAAATCACCAGGAACGAAACAACAATTCAGGTTATTCATAATACGAAAGGTTAATATGAGGCCCCCTCGGAGTTGTCTGTAGGAAAGGGGAAATAGGTCGAGAATGGACAGTCTGCTTTCATAGGCCAATGTTCCTAGACCTTCGACCATCTTTTTCGCTCGCCTCTGGACCTGCTCTAAGACAGTGCAATCTTTGACAGTCCATGGTCTTCATGCCTGTATAGCGAACTCCAGGTGCGGCCGAATGAAGCTTCCAAAGATTTTGGAAAAGCTGTCTTTTTCAAACCCCATAAAGGCTTGTCTAATCAGCTGTAACATAGATCTGGCCGATTTCGCCACCTTTGTACAGTTCGGCGTTGGTTTGAGTGAAGAAGTTATCCACACACCCAAGTCATTCTGACTCTCAACTTGTTGCAGCGGAGTACCATTTAAAGAATAGACTTTCGTGCAGGATGCTCTACAACTGCCGATTTGAAGAAAGTTACATTTGCTTACATTGAAAGGCATAAGCCAAAGCTTTGACCAGTCCTCCAATCTGTTAAAGTTGGCTTGTAGATGGTTTTCGTCTGCCGTACCTCGGACAACTTTCCATAACTTGATGTCATCGGTGAACAAGGTGACTTTACAGTCTGGATCCCTGACACAGTCGTTGATGAAAACGAGTAACAATATGGGACCTTAAACTGAGCCCTGTGGGACGCCACTCACCACAGGTAAACCCGAGGACTGCTGGCGACCGACTTGGACTCTTTGTGACCGTCCTGTCAAAAAGTGTTGGATCCATTGGAGGAGGTTCCCGCGAACGCCTGCGCTGCGCAGCTTAAGCAGCAGGCGTTGATGAGGGACGGTAGCAAACACCTTTTTGAAGTCAATGTAGATCGCATGCACCGTTTTGCCCTCGTCATGTGCTTTGGTCCAGCTATCAAGTGAGAATAGCAGATTGTTAAGAGAGGACCTACCACTGCGAAAACCATGTTAGGCATCGGAAGGGAGGTGATTCTGCTCGAGGAACTGCATCAACGCCTTCTGAATGATTTTTTCCATGGTTTTGCAACAAATGGAGGTAAGGCTCACCGGCTTGTAGTTATTTGCGGACGCTCCGCTTCCACTCTTGAAAAGTGGGATGATCGTCGCTGTCTTCCAATCAGATGGAAGGCAGCTCGTAAAAAATGACGCCTGGAAGATAAGGGCTAGTGGCTTGGCCATTTCAGAAGCTAGCTCCTTCAACAGCTTGGCCGGGATTGCATCGGGGCCTTGGGAGGTCGATTCTTTCAAATTAAGAAGCTCATTCTTAATTACATCTTCTGTGAAGAGGACTGTGTCAATAGATGGGATAGAATTGTCTTCATAAATGTGGGATAGAAAACCAGGTTCAGTCATCTCAAAGGACCGGAAGAACTGAGAGTGATGGTCAGCTTTATCCTTGTTCTCTGAGATTTCAGCACCTTCGGCAGTTCGCAGTAGGGGGATAGGATCTTTATTCTGCGTGCTCTGTCTTAAATAACTGTACAGGACTTTGGGGTTAACCATGGCTCGGTTTAACAGATCCTCTTCGAACTGCTTTCGAGCTCTGACAATGAGACGTTTGACCCGGTTCCTCTGCATTTTGTACCTATTAAGAGATTCAGGTGACATATCAATTCGGTACTTTTTAAACAGGTTTCCCTTCTAGTTAACTTCGGTTTTTAAGGATGGATTCAGCCAGCGAGGCCTGTTCGTAGGTTTTTGGTGAGTGATAGGGCAGTGGCTAAAGATGAGGTTATGGACTATCCCATTTAACTGTTCCCAAGCTTCTTCGACGTTGTCGGATAGTGTGGATGCCTAGTTTATGAAACAGAGATAATGTTTCATTTGATCGAAATCACCGCGCCAAATATTAGGACGAAGGTCTTGTGGTTGGGCAGGCATAGAAAATAAACTGTATTCCCACATGAGAACTACATGGTCACTCTGGCCTAGTGGGGGTAAGAAATTTAACAATGTCGATATTGTCGAGCGACTTAGTGAGCACAAGGTCAAGGCAGTTCATCCACTGGCCTTCACGAATTCTTGTGAGAAATGTGACGTGCTGGGTGAGAAGTAGAGATGGGGTTATATTCAGGAGCTGGTGGTCGAATGCCAATTGAGGGCTGTCAGCTGAAGAAGAGATCCAGTTGATGGTAGGAGCGTTGAAGTCCCCAACAATAAGGGTATTTGATCGCGTAGCGTGGGTTTTAAGTTCATCCAGCAATAGGGCATCGGCCTCAGGATTGTTCTCGATGGTCGATAGACAGTTAAGATATCAAGGCTTGGGAACCCGTTGCTCTAACAGTTTATCATACCGCTTCTTGGCAAGACAGATTCACCGTTTTTTCCAGAAACCTACAAACCGTTCTTCACGAAGGTTGCTACGCCACCGCCCTTTCGGTTGTCTCTGTCTTTCCGGAACAGTTGAAAGCCGGAGATTCCAATCTCGCGATTGTCAATCTGGTCCGACAACCATTTTTCTGTTATCGAAATAACATCGGGAAGGAGGTCGGATACGTTGATCCTTATTTCATCCATTTTTGAAAGTAAGCTTTGCGCATTGGTATACATAAATTTCAATTTTGAATTCTCGCGTGGTCCTTTTGTAGCCCCAACGCAGGCTACTGGAGTAGATGCGCGGTCATGCGAATCGGTTTGGTCCATGAGGGGGCAGAATTTCTTTCGACTATCTGGTCCTTGAAGATCACGAAATGAGTGGTGAAATTAGCATGGATGAATTACGAGTGGCATAAGGCCGACCTAACGGAGTGAGGACATTCATTTGTGGGAGGTTAGGGTTAGACATAATGTGAAACGGGAAGCAGAGGTCGGCATCAAGCCTTCTAACCCACAGAAATGTTATGCTCGCTATCTGACTACTACCCGTATAAGGAACATTGGATCGAGAAAGATCAAATATTTTTCGAGGAAAGATCTCTAAAAATTTACAACCTTACCGTGGTCAGAGGCATTCATCAGACAAAAGAGGTTACAAGATTATTCTAGAATGGGGGGGATCAAACACGTGCTACAGTTTTGAAGTAATTTCCCGAAGGAAGAAATAATGTGTAATAAAAATCACACAGCTGTAGACCTTTTTGCAGAAATTCAATCCGCATGAGGCGATAATGTTAGTTTAGTCGTTCAAGTAAGACCTAAGTCCTCTATGTTGGATCGCTCTATGAGTGAACTATTTTCATATACTAAGTGTCCGGGAATATTGGCGGGGACAAAACATATGAAAATATACTCTATCTGTCAACTTTAGCTCAAAAATGAGAGTGTAAGTGTTTCAATGGCCTCCTAAGCTAGATTTGTGCCACCTCCAGTTTCTTTGTGTTAATTCAATAAGGATAACAACCAACAAGGGAGTAAAGGAAAGGAAGTTCTTTACTGCCCCTCGAACGGGGCTCATTGCTAAGAGGAGCAAACATACTCGACCTAATTTTTTTAGGGGATGCAAACCACTTTCAGTGTCATCCTTAAACGCACTTGGGAGTTCAGACCATCTTACAGTTGTTAGTGAACTAGAACTGGAGGCGGATAAAACATTTTCCCAAAAGTATAGTTTTTATCATGACTTCCGATCAGCAAACACGGCGGACCTACTGGCACATCTAAACGCTCTCGACTAGTCTAAAATTTTCCAATGTTTGGACGTAAATGTTTGTACCGATGTACTGTACAAAGTGCTGGATCCACTCATCCTCCACTTTGTCTTCCAATAGAAAGTAATACATGTCAAGGATTAAGTGTATCTTCCTCTGTCTTTCCGTCGTAGGTTGTGTAAACTCTCTCGTCGTTTGCATCGGCAGAACGACACTTCCGTTCTGCCCTGGATCACACTGATCTTTGAGCAGACTAAGAAGCTCTCCGAAGAAAAGCAGATAGCCGATGAGGCCCACTCCGCTGAAAATCCTTCCCTTAATGTTGCAAAACTCTTTTCGCGTACATTAAAAGCGCAGAGGAAAACGCAACACCCCATACTTCAAGATGCCTTAGGAAACCCCATAGCTGACGCTAAGTTGACCGCCGATAGCTTCAATGCGTTCCTATCCAAAACTTTTGGTGAAAGCTCGTTCACTGCACCTCCGGCTATCCGGGCTTGGACGGGTGCCGTACTCGAAACCATAAGTTTTACCCGCTGGGACGTGACTGTAGCCATTCTTCGTTATCGTCAATCTTATAGTCCAGGACCGGATGGCGTCCCAGTTAGCCTTCTAAAAGCTGAAGCGAATGATATCTTTCCGTCTATTCTTTGTAAGGTATTTAATCTTGCTCTTGAGAGCAAAATTTTTCCTTCGTTGTGGAAGGAATCGCACATAATGCCTATTCGCAAGCATGGCCGATCGACGTCATTCGACAACCTTAGGCCAATAAATACACTTCCCACAGCCTCGAAGACCTTGGAGACCTTGATCAACGAAAAGATGATGCATCACTTCTACAGCGAACAACCTGCTCAATACAGCTAAAGATGGCTTTCTCGGGAAACGATCTTGTGACACCTGTCAGCTCTCTTTCTTTGATTATGTGCTGCAATCTACAGACAGCGGTTTTGCCATTTATAGCGTCTATTTTGATTTTACAAAGGCCTTTGATCTGGTCGATCATAACCTCCTCCTTCTGAAACTGGCTTCCTTCGGCATAGGTAGCAAGCCTCTGAAATTCATATCTTCCTATTTGGATGCTCGAACACAAGGAGTAAAAAATTTTAATGTTATCTCCAACCCCACACATGTGACGAGTGGAGTTATATAGGATAGTGTACTGGATCCGCTCCTATTTTGCCTGTTTGTAAACGACGTTTCAGATTGTTTTCAGTATGGCAGACCCTTCATGTAAGCTGATGATTTAAAGGTCGCTTATCGATATAAACCGGCAGATCGCAACATCGTGCTCGAGCTGATAAAAAAGGATCTTCAGGCCTTCGCCCAGTGGTGTTGCACATGGCGCCTCACCCTTTCATGGCACAAATGTTCCGTTCTGGTTGTCGGCGACGATCACAAACCGGAATTAAGCATAGACCATCACGAACTAAATGTCCCAGGAGTTATCAAGGATTTGGGCATATCCTACTCTAAAAGTCTCAATTTGTCAGAGCACTGTGCCCTGATAGTCTCGAAAGCACGCCAAACCGCCGGATTTATCCTTAGAAATTTTAAGACTATCAAGGTTAGAACTAGCCTTTATAATGTGTACGTGAGGCATGGTCTTGAATACTGCTCGCCCCTATTCCGTATTCTGCGCACAGGTGAACGGAAGAAAATCGAATCTGTGCAGCACTTCTTCACTAGAAGCGTTTTCACTACAGAAGACCGTAACTTAGCCTACCAACAAAGGTGCAAACTTATAAAGCTGGATCCCCTGTGGCTTCGTAGATTGCAGAAGGGTCCATTTTTACTATTTAAACTTTAGAATGGTCAAACCTTTAATCCTCTTAGCACAATCAGGCAGCTCGAGCACTCTCGATGCGCCAGTCATCGAGACGTATTTTTATTTCTTCCTATGGCACGTACAGTTAAGTACCGGCAAGTCTTTTCAGTTAACGCCATATCAATCTGGAATAATCTGCCCAAAAGTATTAAAACCCAGCAAAGCTACCCTACGTTTAAGAGAGCTGTAACTAGTTTTCTACATTGAGGACAACTTTCACGAATTTTGGGAGCTGACTCGGTGGCATCTCTCTTTCACTCTGATGGCGTTCGTGGACTTTGAACCCCGCCAGGCTTCATGCTGAAGATAATGCTGCTGAAGCAGCAGCCCGCAGTCTGCTAACCCTTCAGCCGATAGCGTGCAACTTTTTCCAACAACCATTGAAGGAAGACTGAGAACACTGTGCTCTTGTGCCAACCCTCTCCGTCTCGAACTAATGTCCTTAAACAATATGCAACATTTCTCCTGCTGATGAGTCAACTCAGCTTACAACTGTACACTTATTCCGTTTGTATCATACCTTTGAAGGCAGGTTTTTTCACTTGAAACAAATTCCCTATCTCGCCCAGTATTGACAAAACAAAAAGCCTGAAACAAAAGCAATACTGGCCGCAGCATAGGGAGTTTGTTTTAGGTTTTTTCCGGTCTTCGAGGTGTTGGAAGGCGCCCAAGAGGTGCATTACCAACTCTTTACAATTGCCTGTAAACTGGCTTAATAAACACATTATTATTCTTACCACTCAGTTTGAGTCCCGATTAAGACTGAATTTGAGGCACAGAGGAAGTATCTTACGGTTAGCATCAATGGCAAGCCCATACTCCTTCGGCTTGAAACAGCCTCAGCCATACTTTTTATCTCCAAGCGCACCTGGCAGATGATTGGACGGCCTCCGATGATCTCACTGGACAAAAATGCTATGACTGGGTCCGAAAGATTTCTCCAACTCATGAGTGAGATGGAATGTTGCATTTCTTTTGATGGCCTTCAATTCAAAGGAAAATGTTATGTCACCAAGCGTACGAACCTGAACCTACTTGGCCTCGACTGGATCGAGAAATTCAATCTCCTGGAATGGCCACTAAATTGCATTTGCAATAATGCTCCATCAACTTGGTCAAGTCCCACTAAATCGGATCAGCCGGTGGCAAAGCTGATTTTACTCTATTGGAGAAATTCCCCTCTGGTTCGCCTCAATCCCTTAGACGATCAGGCCGGACGAGAACGCAAATGGCACCGTTGCAGGTGAACTGGCGTCTCAAATCCTACAATTCATACCAAACAGGGGAAATTTTAGGATTATTCCTAACAAGCGGCCCAGGCGAATTGTCAGGTCACGCTCTCGGTCCGCCCACAACCAAGGGCACGCGAGTCCGTGCGCGCACCTCGATGTCACACAAGGCAGCCAGGACAAAGGGGCCCGGTGACCAATCGAGCCGCTAGACAATGAACACACAATCTGATTGGTCAAATATATAACCTTGAATAATATGTTTATTATGTCAGTTTACAGGCAATTGTAAAGAGTTGGTAATGCACCTCTTTGGCGCCTTCCAACACCTCGAAGACCGGAAAAACCTAAAACAAACTCCCTATGTTGCATGCAGTATTGGTTTTGTTTCAAGTTTTGTGTTTTGTCAATGCTGGGCGAGAAAGGGAGTTTGTTTCAAGTGAAAAAACCTGCCTTCAAAGGTATGATACAAACGGAATAAATGTACAGTTGTAAGCTGAGTTGACTCATCAAAAGGAGAAATGTTGGATATTGTTTAAGGACATTAGTTCGAGACGGAGAGGTTTGGCACAAGAGCACAGTGTTCTCAGTCTTCCTTCAATGGTTGTCGGAAAAAGTTGCACGCTATCGGCTGAAGGGTTAGCAGACTGCGGGCTGCTGCTTCAGCAGCATTATTTTCAGCATGAAGCCTGGCGGGGTTCAAAGTCCACGAACGCCATCAGAGTGAAAGAGAGATTCCACCGAGTCAGCACCCAAAATTCGTGAAAGTTGTCCTCAATGTAGAAAACCAGTTATAGCTCTCTTAAACATAGGGTAGCTTTGCTGGGTTTTAATAGTTTTGGGCAGATTATTCCAGATTGATATGGCGTTAACTGAAAAGAATTGCCGGTACTTAACTGTACATGCCACAGGAAGAAATAAAAATACGTCTCGATGACTGGCGCGTAGAGCGTGCTCAAGCGGCCTTATTGTACTGAGAGGATTAAAGGTTTGACCATTCAAAATTTTAAACAGTATTTAAGACCAGAATATGTTGAAGGGTGGTTAGAACGCCTCGTCTTCTTATTGTCTGACCTTAATTTGCGGGATTGGTCTGCCGGGCAATTATCTTCCCTATCCCCTCGTCTATGGCATTTCTGACAAACGTGCTTCTTGAATGGACAAAAGTGAATGAACTGCCAGTGTTGCGTCCGAACGAAAGGTCGGTGGATGATTCGATGTTGGTTGGCCATTTTGTACTAGGATATCGCTTGGTAGGTTGTGGGCCTGAAAAGGGTGTTCAGCGAACTTATTATTGTTTCCGATCCGATCAGTCAGAAAGGGATTGGTATGAATAGACCCAGAGATGATATTTAGGAAAACGGGTGTGTTCTGAAACAAGAGAGGAACATCAGAGCCTTCGTCAGGAATTCCTATCACATCCATACGGTCAGAGTCTACCGAAATCCATTCGTAGTCAGACATGAGCGAGGAACGAATCGCAGTATAACTCTTAACTAGATAGAAACTAGTACGAACAGAATAACGAAGGGTAAACTGTGACGTAAACTGAATACTAAACGGAAGTAGGATATAAATTAAGAGGTGTAGGATAGCGTGGAAACAGAAGAAATGCGTACAAAGCGTGAAGAAAAGTATAGTGATCAAACTGTAGCGTAAGGCTAGAATTCAGCACAGGATTAACAAAAATGTGTTAGTGCGGTGCAAAAACTTGAAATAAATTGGAATATGACTTATCTTCGACCCGAAGGCAGAGGCGAGTGGTATTCCCGAGTCGTTCTAGAAAAACAAGTAGTGCGCCATTAGCCCACTGAAACATACATAGTTCAGTCTGGGTCGCTACACCTGCCACCACACTGCCAGGACATTGATGGTGGCTTTCTGAATGTGGGGTCTTGAGACTTCTGTGGAGACATTGACTTCGTGTGGGTGAAAGCCTGAATATTGTTGGCGGCAAACGAGGAACTGGGTGGCAGAATCATACTGAAGATTCTTAAGCCGTTGACACTCGGCAGTAGACTTCTGCAAAGTTGACTTGGGAACCTGTTCAATTCCAGAGAGCAGACGAGTCCTGCTGTCAACCTCGTGAGGTGACTGCAAAGCGCACACAAAAATAAGTCACTTGACTTGGCCTTCTGTCAATTCTCGGAGCTTGAGCCTTTCAAACTGGCGGTTGATTATACTGGCGAGTGTCAGAAAATCATCTGCCTCGTTCTCGACCAGCTTGAGACACTGATATCGAATGCTTAACAATAAGGACTTCTCGCTGAAGATCTCTGACAGGCAGTTGACAGTTTCGTCGAAAGTTAAGTCACGAGGGTTTTTCGGCAGAATGCTATCCATGTACCACTCGTAGTCTTTGGTGCTCAGTTTGCCTAGTAGCTGGCGCACCTTGCAAGCATCATCCGATTTGGCAGATTCAATGGGGAAGATGTCTTTTCAACGTTTAAACCACGCCTCAAATATCACGCCGAAGTCGGGATCATGATAAAACTCGAAGATGGAGGCAGCAACTGCGTCTGCTCTCATGGACTGGTATCCAGAGGATCATGGAGAAGGGAAATGCAGGCTGAACCCCTGCATCATTGAGTACACCATTTTCAGTTGAGCTGCCTCAAACTCAGCTTGCTGTTGCCGCATGATAGTCAGCAACTGTTCCGCGGGGATAGCCATAGTGAGTTCTGCATCGCCATTTGTTTGAATGACTTCCCAAGCTAGATTTGTGCCACCCCCAGTCTCTTTCTACCAGTCCAGCAAGGAGAACAACCAACAAGGTTACAAAGAAAAGGAAGTCTTTTATTGAAGTTCGAACGGGGCTCATTGTTAAGAAAGGTTGTAGGTGGGACCAATCGGATTGCGCCTTCATGCGCCTAGCGGCTCGACTGGCGATCTGGCCCCCTTGTCCTGGCCGCCTTGTATGACCTCGAGGCGCGCGCACGGGCTTGTGCGCCTTTGGTTGTGGGCGGAAAAATAGCGCGACCCGAGAGTATGCCCGGGCCGTAGGTTAGAAGTATTCCAAACAGGAATTAGGTCTGCGTTTATTTTATCAACACAAACATTGGCCTTATCCTTGGAAAATGAGATGACATTATGCGACTTTTTTGCCATATTCAAATATCATTCATGTATCGGATGAAGAGTTCAGGAACAATGGCAGTGCCTTGGAAAACGCCGATCATGATCAACTGAGGCGTCAAGTGTTTATTACCAACAAGAACCTTTTGACCGCGGTTAGACGAGTAGGATGCAATGAAATCGAGGAGCTACAATATATTCTTAAGATACAGATACCTTCGTAACTGGTGCCCACTGGGGGCTTATCCTTAAATACGCAACTAGTAGGCGTCTACACACCCGCCATTTCCGTCGTACGATAATTCATCAGGTTCGGGCACACAGTAGAATATAATTTGATGTAAAAACAGTGTTTTGTGAAGAAAGGACAAAAAGAACGGGATGCTTGAGGAATATAAGCATCAGGTAGAACACCGTTTTTAACGGTTAAATGATGGGTCCAACTCTGTGAACTTTTACTTGCAAACTAAAAGGAAAATCCACACCTATTATTCCGACTTAAAAACCTGCATTGCCTCTGGATTAATAAGTATACTGATGCATTTAAATTTGCCATTGACCTCGACAAAAGTCCGTTTTTCCAGTTTTGTGACGTCCATTATGGACTGACTTTTCAGGAGCCTTGCAGATTTCGCACAGAAGCACATGAATAGGTGCTTAAACGAGTCTTCAATCCTTGAACTGTTAGCCATGTCTGACAGTTTTGAGCGCCAAACCAATCATTATGCAGCCTGAATAAATAATTGG
>JAYGXS010000004.1:45290595-45349694 GCA_036362985.1 Ligula intestinalis | reverse complement strand
ACAACCTTCCAACTTCTGTTCTTGTTAACCTTTACTCTAGTTGGGTAAGTGGTCCTACCAGAAAATTTACTTAATGACCTCGACCGAGGTCAGTGCACACTCCCCCTACATATACGCGCTCGCCGTTGATCCGGTGGAGGTATTCACGATTATATTAAAGCGTACTTCAGTGACCCCGCCCGAGGTTTGAGTACGCGCCCCAACTTACCCCCGAACTTTTTTTATTCTACAGGAGAATTGCGAACTTATTTATTCCCTAGCATGTCCCACCCGTCCTCTCCCCTAAAATCGTGAGCCTCAAAACGAAGGGCATGCGAAGCGTGCCCCTCGGGCGGCCCCACGACGTTCTCCTATTAAATGTTGCAGGTGTACAATGCTGAATTCTTAAAACAAAATCTGCTCTTGTTTTACCGATGTCAATGTGGTTACTAATACCTGCATTTTACTGTTTACAGAAACCGAATATTATCATATCTGCCTTAATCAATGTTCGTTCAATCTACAAACTGCAAAAGCAAAAAATTTCTATCCGTGGCTTCCAAACGCGTAGAAAATTAATTTAGTAACAAAATATCCGATGTTAGCCCAATTATGATTGGTTTTTATTCAATAAACAGATATCAATGGAATTCTTCTTTAAGTTACACCATTTCGCGGCTCAATTCGATTTAAATCACCAGACGACAAACCTTAACTAGCGTTAAACCTCCTGCTCAAATTTAAATTGGAACTTATCATGAATCTAACGATCTGGGTGTAAAATTGTACCCATAAAACAGACATTGTCTCTTTCTGGAGAACTTCTTTAACTAAGAATGGAATAGGTATTATTGCTTAAAAGGCAGTCGACAGATGTCTCGATTGCACAAAAATAATTATAATCCCAAATTCGATTTGATAGTGGCTTTGGTTCCACCATTCACTGGTGACCGTTGAAAACCTCGTTTCCTTTCAGAGGCTGTTTTTTAAGTGCAAAACTGGCCAGAAATTGAGATTATAGTACCTATTGCCTTTGTTTACCAATACATAATCAGAAAACGAGACTTAGCCACCCGACATCTTTGATATATGGGCATTTCGCCGAGAGACACACAGCCTAGTTATGTCAAGTAATTTTGTTCGAGCCTGGCACATGTGGTAATCATTCCGTACAACTCATTCACCTTTTCTTCTGTAGCACCCCAACGACGTGCTCTTATAAACTGTTATATTACAGTCGTTCTTGGATAGGTGACGCGGATTCGCAACTGGAGGTTAATGACATCTCCAATCCCTAAAGCACAACGTAAACCTAAAGACTGCAAACCTCAAGCATCACCATTTTCCTTACTGCTGACTCAATATGAACCTCCGTAGAATCGTTGACTGACCAACACCGGCGACAATGTGCGTCTCAGGAAGTAACTATGAAGCAGACGCGATCATAGAAATCGCATTATGTCTTAGAGGTTGACTATGATTTTACTCAATTTATCAGAGACTACAATGAAGCCATTTCCGCATCGGGAAAACACTGCTTTCTCATACTTGCTGCTTCACCGAACTGACAGAACGGATGCAAACCAATAGGTCAGACATATGAGAAGAAGAAGACTCGATCGCTGGGACAATACGTTTATTCGCCTGACGTTTTGACATCCGTCGTGGATTCATCATCAGAGACACGAGTAGGAAACAGGTCAGACATATGTTTAAATGATTTGTGCCGCCCCTGAGCACCACATAAGGGTTCGTGAAGCAGTTTTCATGTTACTCTATACAAATAGACGTCAAACGTTTTACCTTTGGGCAGACGAGTCCCAGCTGAATACTAAATAGTTATTATTCCGATTAATATTTCGAGAAAAACTTCCATCGCGAATCAGTTTAAACACTAATGTTTCCTAATGCAACTCATCCGTAACTAATACAACATGGCAAGTGGGAAGGTCGCTTAGATCCTGCCAGGCGTCGGGTGAGGTGAAAAGTACGTTCAGGTTGAAAATAATTCTGTTATTTGCATACAGGTTGCGCAATTTAAAAGGAGTGACATTTTGGCAAGTTATTAATTAGTGTGCCTCGATAATATTGGTGGTTACTATGAGTATTTCCACCCGTCGTCATAAAAAGTTAAGAAAATGTTTCAGTTCGTCAAGTTAATATGTGCGAACTTTAAGCTGTAGGTGTTGTAACAGAATCCTATCTCAAGCCGAAATTGCACAGTAATCACCATGTGAATGACACACTTCCAGAGTTTGTTCTTTAAAATCTATAATCCCTTCTGACTGCTTAGGACAGTTACATTTTATCGTTTCTGCGTTTCTATTTCCTGTAAGAAACAATGAAAATCAGAAACATTTATAACCATTGTCGCAATCTTGGCATATTTTCAGAATACGTTCGATTTAAACGCACTCTACCTAATAAAAACCGGAATATTGCTTGTATGCAAATATGGATTTCGTGTTTTAAGTGCCATTATATCCGACGTTCACCACCGTATTTGCCGTTCCGAAGGAACCATTAGCGAATTCAGAAGCCAGTATTGTAGGTGTTTGCCTGCAAATCTTTTTGAAGTGGTACTGTAGGGAATAAATGCCACCACAACGTACGCCAAAATGAAGAAACGAGCTAATCTTCAAGAGGAACTCAAATCTCTTCTACCTTCTACTAATAGAAGGATCATGTCGAAGGAATATATCATCCGTTGACAAACAAACTGACAAAAGGAATAAAACTCAGCTAAGGCGATGCGACACTGACTAATATCCTAACCACACTTGAGTTCCTCCCAATGTTCCCCACCGTCGCTGGCGGTATGTGTGCGGAGATAGGCAGCTGCGAAACAGGTTACCTGCAGTAAAGAAAAAACCCTAGCTATCTGGGAGAAAAGGGGTGGCTCTCACTGAAGACTGATGACAGCATAATCATCATGCCTGCTGACAAAGGTGGAACAATTGTCGTAATGGGTAAGACCTACTAGGTAAGAAAGGCAAGCCAAGTCTTCAATAAGAGCGAGACGTACACACCAGTCGATGCGGAACCAACAGAAAAGCAGACCACGACTATGAAACAGCTGGTAAACGACATTTCTCGGTTGGAACTCATCATCCCCGGGACCTCGGCGATCTTTGCATTGCACATGCATATGGCCTAAGGATGTACAATTCTGATGCGGCCATTGAAGATGCTTGTGCCACTAATTGGATCGTCATCTTACAACCTCACCAAATGGCTATACAGAAAACTAAAGCATCTAACTGATGGATTGAAATACAGCGTCAACTATTCACAGCCATTCCTACAGAGAATGCAGGGCCTTCAAGTAAGTCCTGATGAATGTACTATGTAGTTCAACGTTGTTACTCTGTTTTCCTCTGTACCGTACGACTTCACCGTCCGTAGCATAGAGCGACACTTAGACGAAAAACCTATTCCTAAACAACACACCTATGACGTTCTCTGTCTCAAGAACCATTGTCATTTCGATTAAGTACTATCAGCGCTTAACGAGTACCCCAATGTGCTCGCCAATCTTGGGGCTAATTGTTGAATTAGCCTTACAGTGACTAGAAAAAGCAATTTAAAAACATGTCAAACCGAAGATGTGGCTTCGCTATGTAGATGACACATTCGTTGTCATAAAGAACTGCGACGTCGAACAACTGCACCAGAGTCTAAATGGGGTCTTCCCAACAATATAATTCCCTTACGAAGCGCCAACAGGCGAAACCTTCCGATTTCTGGACTTCAGAATAAAAACACTCCTATAACATGCTGGCAACAAGCATCAACCAAAAGGACTCCACTGCAGAAATAATGCTTAACTATGTGAGTAATCATCTTGCGACCCATAAAAGAAGCTGTGTTCGTACTCTTTTCCAACGGGCCTATCACTAGTGTAGAAGTTATTATTTGCTCAAAAAGGAACTAATGCAATTGTTTAACTTCTTATAGTCCAATAGGTATCCAACAAGCTTTGTAAAAATTGTCTCGGAAATCAGAGTCAAGCACAAAACCTCCTTCTCAATGGAGATACAGTGCCACGGAAGAAATTTCTAAAGCAACTCTCGACGAATAAATTATTTTGGCATTTCCGTCGCCCATAACCTGGCATCCTCCCTACACCCAACCTCATGCCGAGTAAAGGACCACCTGCCCGTAGAAAAATTAAGTAGCATTGTTTACCGCATAGCGTGTGCCAGCTGTCCTTGTGTTTACTTTGGCCATACAGGCCGACCTCTCGGGATTCGCACCAGAAAACATAAGCAAGCCGTTCACCAACGGGACCCTTTATCACTCGTATTTGCACACTCCCTTGAGTGTGATCACCACTTCAATTGGGACGCCACCGAAATGATCGCCATGATTAACAGGAAACAAACGAGAGAATTCCTCGAAGCTTGGCACTTGAGCCCGACCAGCAATAACAGGCACGTCCATTTTGATTCACACTACGATGTTCTGCTCGCATGGCACACTGACACACACACCGGTAGAGTAGAAATTCACTGATGCGGCATTCCCTCGACAAGTGGATCCTACCTAACTGTCCATACCCCTCCTCCTGCCCCTCCCCCCGACATTAACCGTGACACCTCTATTCTCGCGCCTACGGTGAACGTCTGCCTAACCGCCTCCCCCCCTCCCCCCCCAACCACACATTCCACGCTTTTCACTTCGTCTGAAAACGGGCCGGCGCTGCCTGCTTGAAAATTCACGAATAAACCTTGCTTTTCCGAAGAACTTCTTTTTTCATGTATGAGCATTTTTTTGGCAAACTACTCTTAATGGCATCGTACAATATGGCTAATAAATATGAAACGAATAGTACATAAATAATGGTAGAATCTTCACAAAGTTGAGCAAACAACAAGATAAAAACATTTAATGTAGCTGGTTCCCCTGCTGTAGAGTACTTGGCAGATTGTGTCGCATGTTGGTTTGGCTGCCACCCTTAATAGCGTTTAAAAGAGCACACGAGAGTACGATGTCCGAGTGGCAGAGGTGGACGAAAGTTTTCACACGTCTCGCAGGTCTCGCATTTGTGCATAGTTCTCATCACCCTGAGCTGTTCAAATAAAAAGTATTTGTCATTCGTTTTAAAAACTACTACGCAAATTTGTAACGCACTGAAGGCATTTATGTAGTTGATATCATAATTTCCCTTCAATCTCGTTTCTGAACCTAAATTGGCTAACAAGAAGACTGGTTACTCTATAGTGTATGGGTCTTAACTACAGACTTAAAGTAAAGCATTCAAAAGTGTGTTATATTCCAACCTTTTTAAAGTCCCCATTTCTTTAACGCCTCAGTTTTTCATCTAGTTCGGACGTTCAAGGTGGTGTGGGCGTACTTCAGCGGAGTAAAATACAAGAACGAAGGGTCATTGAACCAAAGTTTGAATTACTGACAGTATTATCGGTCTTATTCTTCGCCAGAAATATTTTGCAAACAATCTGGTTTATATCAAAAAATATTTATATGACCAATAAAGTAATTGCGTAATTCAGACCTTTGCATGATCATTTGGAGTTTCAGAAACAAGTATTCTACTATAAGCTTTTTTTTCAAAAATCCCTGAACGCAAATAATTTATCGTTCACTTTGTTTTGACTGTTAAGTAGTGAGGCCTAGAGCGTTCAGATGCTATAAGGCAGTTGAGCTTCAAGAAATATATTTAAAAAACCTGCGTATATTTGCATGTGGAGAAAACTGCAGCAATCCTACGCAGACGGACAATACAGCCCTCCTTGATACAGCTTTGTATTTAGTTCCATTGTGCAATGTGGAATCCGAGCATACACCCAAGAGGGACCATTAATGGAATTCAGTCCCAACTACCTAGTGCTTTTCATTTAAATTAGACTGCAAGTTAGGCCATTATTAGTTCAGGTCTCGCATGTATTGCTATTCCTAGCTGTTGTCTGTGGGTAAATTGCAATGTCAACAAACGAACGGCCGTCGATTCAGTTTGTGGATGCTCCATTTTTTTTGTTATATTACTAGGATTAAATTTTGTTTTATTACTAACAATAAAATTAAACGGTAAGGCAATAAAAAAGAATATTTCATTTTGATTATCTAGTAGCATTTGGTGCATATAGTGCCCACCACCATAAAAAGGTTCTAAAACTAATATTTAACGAATGCACCTCGTTGCTTCATTACGTTTCGCCGAAATTCTACCATTTTTCTCAGAAAGGGCAACTTTAACGCCAATTTTCGCCGTCTTCTAGATAGTCCGGAAGCTAGTAAATTCATATTCACAAATAGCTTTTTATACACTTTTCAATCTTATTAAACAGCCAGCACTATTTTATTAATTTTTGTTGATACTATAGTGAAAGCGGACGAATTACTTAAATATTTGAACGTCACATTTTTCAGAGTAACTAAAAAAGAAACTAATCAAGATTCTGCGCATTCAAATAAATGCATTTTGGTTCTTATCTATTCATTTGCTACTCTCTCGCCTGATGGATTTTGAATAAAAATGTGGGGCATTTGAAATGGGAACTGTGCGGGTGTAAAGCACTCAAAGTATGGGAGCACGAATCAGACGTGCAAACACAACTGAGAAAAATTGATTAACGTAAAGAGTTACCTGTGTGTCAGAAATTTCTACAGGATCGGCACAAATAATCCAGCGGACGCATTCGGAACATGGTGGTGTTGTCAGTGATCCTTCGTAGGTGTAATACCGAGACAAATCTTAAAAATGAAAAAAATGACCCTATTCATTTGGGGTATCAATGTTTGTTCCAGTGTTTGGAGAACATTACCGTGTGGATGCATACTGCTAAATCGTCCTTAAATAAGTATTTAAACAGCAGTCAATAAACATCCATATAAGAGTCTGATTCAATGTCTTAGGTTTAATTGAATACAGAACAAAGATAACCGATTGCATCTTGCACGGCAGCCAAATCGTTTTTATTGATATTTGCTGACTATTTAACGTTAGAAAGGTTGGAAATCGTTAAAAAATTGTCACATTTCTATGGGTACAAAACGTTCTGAAACACGAATGTCCTTAAAAACTTCTGGCATCAAGCAAGGACTTCCATACTAGTTCTGATAGTTTCTACGGAATAATTTAAATTTACTGCAAATAAATTTTAGTTAGGGAAGCTAAAGCTGTTACTTGTTGCCAGGCAAATTTAAAAAACTGATGAAATTCAGTTACAGAACTCACTTGGTAAGATTGCAAAGATATCAATTGGCGTGTCCAGAACACATTCGCTGTCAGTTTTCGCTTTTTCTACACCTGTCACCAGGGGTTGGAAACCAATGTTTTCTTTGGCTCCAGCCTGGACAAAGCACAATGTTGATATCCTTATCTTGCACAGAAATCAAATTGTTAAGTTCAAGCACGTCCTATTTTTCTTTCTGCGTATCGTATAAAATCATATAGGTAAGCCTTATTTAGGTATTGCCTCAAGCTTTTCAACGCGTATTCTCAAGAATTGTTTTAGTTGGTACGTTGATTAATTGAATTCGACGTAAACAAACAGAAAATAATTCAACCAACTCACACGAAGAAAGACTCCAACTACGCAAAGCCCCTCAGGATCCTCGAGTGCTTCCTTTTGGTCAGAGTAACGTTCGGCAAGGAATACTAAATGCATTTCAGCGGAATGGCTGAAGCCGTCTATATGATGCTCCGAACCCCATTTGCTTTCATGTCCCCAGTGAAAATGAAATTGTTGCAGAATATACGGTTCTCGTAAAGGTCCGCCTTCTATACACGCACCTAATGCACGGAAAAATATCCAATGTTCTAAGTGAAATATAATATAACGTACAAAAACGAAAATAATAGTTTAATCTATAAGATGGCTGCAAAAATACCCAAACGCGCTATATAACGAGATTGCCTATCGGTGAGACAGAACGTTATGTCTCACCGATAGGAAAATGATTTAGAAGTGCTGTTAACAGCACTTCTATATCAAATTCCACCTCCTAGAATTGAGCGATGAAACACTGATAAAAATTTCATCCTGATCAATAAAACAGCGCTTTTTTCCTTATTTCAAATGCTGTTAAGTGAAAAGAAAAAACTTATTTTGGAACTGCGGCGAAAGTATTATCTTTCATTTTCTTAGAGTTTGATCTATCAACAAATCTTATCAGATGGCGTTCGCGCATAGGTGAATGCAATACGTATAATTGCTTTATTTGCGCGTATGAATGGAAGGATTAGATGATAGCTTCTTAGGGACTAGTTATGAAAATAGGTTTGGTTTTGAGATTTTCGCAGGATCTGTCAGGATCCTTCTTGAATAGCATGCGGACAGTTGTGAGGGAACTTGCTAAAGTATTTTAGAATTGTGCTAATTTTTCTTTAGATTGTAAGGAATATATTCTTGATACATGGAATGCCGATATGTCCGTCTTAATTACAAAAAGAGTAAGGGACTCAAAGGAAAACTGAGCCAAGACATTTATCAAGCCAACTCAACTTACTTTTTTCTTGCGGAAACGTGATACTAAAATTGTGCTTTCCCTTCTTGATTTCTTGAAGACCGGATTCCAAAGGTTTCATTGAAAGTTCAGGAACATCGAGTTTTTCCTCACATTTGTCTGTTACAATGTTCACTGGAGATTGCTTTCCTCCAGCAGCGTGTTTAACAGTCAAACACCACGTATGAGGACCATTTGTAGGGCCGTACCCATAATCTGCAATGGGACCACTGCTATTACCTGCACCCATTGGATAAATACGAAGATAAATGATGCTGCATTTCGCACGGACACAATATACCGGTTTTCAAAGAACCTTGCGAAATAGAAAATTCAAACAAAAATAATAAATATGTGTTACATTGGCAATATGTAGACATTCTCTGCTTTGTCACATTATCATATCGGCAAATAGGCATTTTTTTAGTTCAGCTGAGAGTCGTTCAGTGTAAAAACCTGCATTAAACTCTCAATACACTTAATATGACTGAATTGAACCCATGTACATTACAGCAGTTGGTGATATGAGCCGCCAGGTTTTTTGCAGAAAACTGTAACTAAAATGAATAATCTGCAGCTCTTGAATGAAAAATATGCATCATCTGCAGGCATAAGTCCAAATAGTGTGGGCTGGACCCGTTGTAACGGGGGACGATGAACACTTTTGATATGGCAACTTTACACAACATATCGGGCTTGTCAGGTCCTTGCAGCTCCATCGAACTGATTCAGATATGTGTATGAAAGAAGCTTAAGCACGTTCATTTCATATATCCATAACGTCCACGGTTACTGAGAAACAGAATAGACGGAAATGGCTATAGTTTTCATTAAGTACGTTTGTGGTTATAATATTTATTTATGCATCACCCCTTGAGTACTGTCAGTGTCTCCAGATTGCATTCCTTATCCCCTTAACTTTTTGGTAAACCCTATTTTTATCCATGTTGATAATAACTCCTCCCGTATCTCCCACGTGTAATGGTTGTCTATTTTTCACTTTAGGTATAGCAACCATCTGTAGGACCTGCCAATCGCTTTCGAGCAAATTGTACGCATTAACTTGACATTGATTTCATGAACGTTTTATGTACCTCATCCTTTAAGGGCAGTTTTTTCATAGCTCCGAGGAACTACAATCGCGGCTTCAGGAGACTTTCCGAAATAACTTCATGTCCTGTCCAGACAATATACCAGCCAAGTTCTTGAAAGAATTGGCAAGCGAACTCTCAGAGCCCATAGCACATATCTTTCGTTCTTCATTTGAACTATGAAAACTGCCATCCGAATGGAAAATGGCAAATATTAACCTGATATACAAAGGCGGAGCCTGAACGAAGGTCAACAATTACCGGCTCCTCAGCCTAACTTCCATTTGTTGTAAGGAGATGGAAACGATAGGTAAGAAGACGACAATGGAGTTCTTGGAGGAGAACAACCTACTGTCAGGGCTCCAACACGGTTTCAGAAATAACCATTCTTGCCTTTCCAGCCTTCTACTCTCCACTGAGCAGTGGACTCGCGCACTGGATGAAGATGGTAAGGTTAACGTCATCTATACTGACTTCAAGAAGGCATTCGATAGCGTCCCACATAAGCGTCTCATGCATAAACTGTCAGAAATTGGCATAAGAGGAAACCTGCTGGCATGGATCACAGATTTTCTCACAGGGTGATTGCAAACTGTGTGCATCGGTGACTCAAAGTCAAACCCTACATCTGTTCTGAGTGGCGTCCCCCAAGGCTCTGTCTTAGGGCCACTGCTCTTCCTTATCTATATCAACGACTGTGTCAACGACCTGGGTTGCAGCGCTATCATGTTTGCCGACGACGTCAAACTCCGGAGAGCCATCAGGTCTGACGCCGATAGGAAAGCACTTCGAGAGAGCCTCAATCGACTTAGCTGCTGGTCTGCTCGTTGGCTCTTAAATTTCAACATTAGTAAGTGTGATTTTAAGACTCCGTACTAGGAGGACTGATGAGGAGAACGATTCCTTCCAATGCCTCCTCGATGGGCACCACTTTCAAATGTGAACGAACAAAAGGATCTCGGTGTTCTAATAAATTCCTCACTTAAAACATCTACTCAGTGTGTAAGACAGCTAAACGCGCGACACAGGTGCTGTTTGCGATTAGGCGGGGATTTGTCAACATTGACAAGAAGCTCTTCAGGAAAACCAACGGAGCATTTGTTCGGTCCCACTTGGAGTATGCTGTCCAGGCCTGGCGTCCGTGGTTCAAGAAGGATTACCTGCATCTGAAACGAGTGCAGGCGAGGGCTACGAAGATGGTCAATAATCTTGGTCATCTGCCTTATGAAGACAGATTGACCGAACTTGATATTTTCCCTCTCAATTATGGGCAACTCCGCGGGGACCTTATACAAACCTACCGTATTGTTAGAGGCCAAGACTGCGCCCTATAATTTGATGATTTCTTCGAATTGGCTTGGACTGACCATCTGCGAGGTCAGCCTTTTTGACTACAGAGGAAACTGGCACGTATCGACGTTCGACGAAACGCCTTCTCTCAGAGGGTCATTGGAGCGTGGAACGGTTTCCCGGAAGATGTGGTCCTCTCAGATACTGTTGACATTTTCAAACACAAACTTGATTCTCATTTGCTGAGAAACTGTGGCAGATATAATGAACAAAGTGTCAGTAGCAGCACCTTGCAACTGGCTCACACTTATCGCAGATGTTAAGCCTGCATTTGTACATTTGCATTATGCACTATTGTTACGGTGGACCTATTTTGCGATTTTGGTTATGAATAGGGAGCTCAAGGGCGAAAGCCTTCTCCCCTTAATAAATTGACTTAAAGTGACTGTGCATCGTGTCGCCATTCACTAATCCAGAGTCAAATAAGCAGAGTCGTTTTAGTGCTCAAGATTTAAACGCATCTCACTTTCCTGGACGATAGACTACTACAAAGTTCCATTCTGTTGAGGAACATATCGAGCCCTTATGTCTATTCTCCTTTTTCCTGAGTTGTCATGGGAACTCGCGAACCTAAGCGCACTATACTGACGTCTTGTAACCAATAACAGGACTGCCTTAATAGTTTCATTCTGCGTTCAAAGCCAACCTACTCTCGTCTTTCATGTCTCTTTGTGCATTAGTTTTCTCTCTCCTGCATTATTCTGAAAGTAGGTTGTTCACTTAACTCTGCGCGGACGTTCATCGCAGGAATATTTTCGCTGCTTTCCTTTCATTTCATTTTTTTATAAAGGCTGCTAACTATTGTTTTAAAAATAAATGACCGGCGGATGTAAAAAGGCTGCTTGCTAAAAAAATATACGATTTCAGACGTCCGCTGCATAACTGGCCGCACACACAGATCACTCAAGTGCATATTTCCATTATTTTAATTCAGTTCAACATTTGCTTTGATATTTATGACTGCGGCTAAAAAAATAAGCATTTATATATAATCTGTGTATGTATAAAGCTTACATTCAACGATAAATAGATCTCAGACGAGGATATGATAGACGTTCTTGTGGATACGTACCCATAAAATACCGAACATGGGTGTGTGACGGCACGCCAAGACACTTCTTCCCACCGCACTAGTCCCATGCACTCTTTCCACCTTCTGACTTTATTGGCTTGGTCAAGACAACAAGCCTGGTTAAGCGGACAGAAGAGATTACACTATATTCTGCTCAAATTTTCTATCCCAGTAACACGATTCATGCGCTTCTCAACGTCCGAATGCCAAATACTTGGCGCGCAGGTTGTGGACTACGTCCGAAACGACGATCACACTCTCAGTTTTCACGTCCCTAATAGCAAAATGAGCTCAATCGAGCTCATTTTGACCGCCTGTTTGAGCTCAAAACGAGCTCGAAAAAACAAGCTACAAGCGAACTTGCATTTTCACGCTTGAAGCTCGAAAAATCGAATTTCATTTTTCATCCAAACAGTGGTTACTCCTTTACTGTGAAAACCCCCATTTTTCGAAACGCAGTGAAATATTACTATTGTGAAGATTGTTTAGGAATATGTTTATTACTATTAAAAGTGGGCTCAACAATAATATGGTACAAAAAATAATAAAGTAGGTTTCTTTGGGCGCTTTTCAGAATTCTTGGCTACCCGAACGCAAAACTGTGGATTTCATGGTAGCTGGTATCCCGTAAGGCCCTAGCGCATCATCGCCGGAATTTTGCGTCGTACGCCTGAAAGGAGGAAATAAGGAAATTTCCACGCAGGGAAACGTAACATAACAGAGTGACAAGGTTAAGCGTATAAGTTGACTCACCAATTCGGCTTGTAGATTGTCGACACCGCCCACTGTGCCGCTGATGCCGATAGTGGGCACGTTTGAAGGCAAGTTTTAAGGCCTTCGGTATCTCAATCCTCGCGACACTGAGAACTCGGCATCTCTGTTCGAGTACCTCTGCGTTAAAGATTGTCATAGCAAAAAAGGTATTTTGTTACCGGTGACAATAAGATATAGTTCAGAGTTCTCAAAAGGTGTTTGATGGACCAAGCGCCCGTGAAAACTTAACCAATCTGTCACTTCATCCGCCAATAGGGATTTGAAAACCCTATCGGCGGACAGAGACAGACTGCCGCCACATACACCGGAGAGGTGTGCAACCTGGGAGTTGTAATATGTAAAATGGTACCTATCAGTTGACGTCTCGTTGTCATAATACCTAGGTAAAATATGTAAAGGGACTCTAACAGAAAACATGTTACCGACGCCACATTGCAGGCTAGAAAGGTTGACCTGCCAATACGATGACAGTCGTCCCTTTTGCTGCGAAAATCCTCATCACTCATTCTACGCTGGGTAATCTTCCCATTAACTGTTATAACGGGTGTCTTGGCCGAGATATTGCCGCCCAATGACGTCCTGTGTGAGTTTCCCGAGAGAGAACACGACAAGAAGGGTACAATGGCAGAAGTCTTTGAGTGTTTAATGTACAACAAATAAAGAGAAACTAACGTGTGTAACGATGTCCATTGAGCAAATCAGATTTCCTTCTGAGATGGTGGCCAGTCGCATTGAATCTTTGCCTCAGTGGATGGCAGTGGTTTAAAATCTGAATTATCGATCTTTTCGACGGCTTTTGTACATTCGCCCGTGTAGGCCGATCGATAGCTTATTGTGGACACGGCTACTTGCTGCTTCCATGCTAGCCGTTGGGCCCCTCCTAACACCACCCCTCTGAAGGCAAATAGTAAGCTTTGAGTTGGGCGTTCACTTGCATTTGTATTCGTTTGTATTTGTTTCCGGCCTGATCGCCTAGAAGCTTGGGGAGATTGACTGACAACTGAAACCGTAATTTTTTGTCTTGCATTTGGCAGGTCTAATGTGTCCAGTAATAGTTCCATCGATAAGGTTGATCTGATCTTGACACGTCAGCACATTTAGTGTGTTTCAACTGGTTGGCGTGCCGCACCCAAATGTCGGAGCACACCAGAATCTCGTAAACCACGTCACCACACTTTCAGTGAACATGTCCGATCGTCCACTGTTCCTGATTATTCCTCTAGTCCTTTGCAAGCACCGTCTGGCCTGGGTAGAATAATTGTTGTTTTGCACCGTGGCGTCGGTTGAATTGCCTTTTCGTGGACTTCGGATGGGCTGATTGTTTAGAGGCGTGAGTTCGTACCCTTTTGGTCCTAGTGGAGAGGCCTAGGGAGTCGGCGGCAGTCGTGGGCAAGAAGAATGGAGACTTTATTGAGACACCATGTCTTTTTCGCGGGCCGCTGCGAGTTGACCGACCAGGTGTTTGACGGGGCACGGACAATGCTGGCGCTTTCTGTCCTGGATCCTCCTCCTTCTCCCAAGGAATTTTGGCATGAGGTGGACGCGTTGACATCGTATTTGTTGTCACTGGAGTTTGTTTGGCGGGACTGAGCCAAGCTGACTGCACACCACTGCAAAAGCGGTTAAGTGGCAAGTCTAGGAGACCGAGCTTCTCGATCCAGTCAAGGCCAATCAAGTCAAGCTTCCGACGGTTGGTAAGGTAGCATGTTCCCTTGAAGTGAGTTCCCACAAAGGAGACGTCACAATCAAGCTCACCCGTAAGCCGGAGAAATCCGCCAGAAACATTCATGGCTTTTTTGTCCGATGTGATCATCGGAGGCCGTCCAATCCTCTGCCATGTGCGCTTGGAGATGAGGCTGATGTCTGATGCCATGTGCAGCTGAAGGCGTACAGGTTTGCCATTGATAGCAATGGTAAGTTACTTCCTCGTTGCCTCAAATTCTGTCTGGAATGTGGCTAGGATTGAGTTGAAATCTAGGCCTCAATAGGATGAAGGGCGTTTGGAACTTCTTCAGCCGCTGACACTCAGCCATCAATGTTTGCAGAGTTGACTTCGGCTCCTCTTCAATTTTCGATAGCAGACGGGTCCAGATGTCAGCATCACGAGGTGACTGCAAGGTGTTCACAAAGATGAGGCACTCGAATCGGTCATCGGTCAACTCTCGGAGCTTGAACCGTTCACACTCGCGGTTGACAGTACTGGCGAGTGTTAGCAGATTATTTGCCTCGTTTCTCACCAGCTTGAGACACTGGTATCGAATATTGAACAAGGAGGACATTTGCAGAAAGTCTGACAAGCGCTGGACAGTTTCATCGAAAGTGAAGTCACTTGGGTGTTTTGGCAGAATGATATCCGCGTACCGCTCGTGTTATCTGGTGCCCAGTTTGCGTAAAAGCAGGCGCACCTTCCATGCATCATCGGTCTTGGCAAAATCCACGCGGAAAATGTCTTCCCAACTGTTGAACCAAGCGTCAAATGTAACGCCGGAGTCGGGGTCATAAATAAACTCTGTGATGGAAGCAGCAGTGGCGTCCGCTGATGTAGTCTGTTTTGCAGAAGAATCGGGACCAGAAAAATGGAAACTGAATTTTGCATTATGGACTCTATCATCCTCAAGTGAGCCTCCTCAAACTGAGCTTGTTGCTGTTTCAGGATAAACTGCAGTTGTTCCGCGGCAATGGACATGGTGAGTCCTGACACGGCGTCGCCAAAATGTTATAACGGGTGCCTAGGCCGAGATATTGCCGCCCAATGACGTCCTGTGTGAGTTTCCCGAGAGAGAACACGACAAGAAGGGTACAATGGCAGAAGTCTTTGAGTGTTTAATGTACAACAAATAAAGAGAAACTAACGTGTGTAACGATGTCCATTGAGCAAATCAGATTTCCTTCTGAGATGGTGGCCAGTCGCATTGAATCTTTGCCTCAGTGGATGGCAGTGGTTTAAAATCTGAATTATCGATCTTTTCGACGGCTTTTGTACATTCGCCCGTGTAGGCCGATCGATAGCTTATTATGGCCGCGGCTACTTGCTACTTCCATGCTAGCCGTTGGGCCTCTCCTAACACAAACAGCCTAAGTGTCATGCTCACCTTCGACGGAACACCGCTCGCAACCGTAGTGCGCATTCACGTTTTTAGTTTTTTTGATAAAAACCCTAGCAGGAGCATCGAAAACGACAGCTCCCACTCGAACGTTATCTGCAGACTGTCCACAGGAACGCCATGCCCAGATAACCATAACAGTTCCTTTACTAAAGGCTTACAGTATGCCTGGGCATCTGAAGATTTGCCTTTGCTGGAATAAATTCCTATGACAAAAACTTCACTTATGAAGGGCTCCATAACCTGGCCAAGAATTGGCCGCAAGCCACACTTATTTTTACGATATAAGGGCAAACTGTCTATAGCTAAATATATTACTATCTCATTTCCTACAATAGGCATAGAATATTGACTTATCTGCTTAGTTAATTCTTTAACAAGTCCCATGTGGGCATACTCACCGCTGCCCAAAGGTGTAACCTTTGTCTGAGCGCTTTTCCTCCTCAGAAGCGTACGTCCATCACCTGGTAGGTCGGGGCCACACGTTTCAAAATTTTGAGAAGCTTCATCAGGTTTTTAATTGGCGTGTTGCAGTCTATTGCCCAAGACCGCAAAGCACTTTTCAGCGTCTCCTCCTGCTTCATCGCCGGGTGTCCAGTAACGTTGCTTGTTGATGGTTCTGTTATTTCTTCCGCTGACGAATAGTTTCAGGCACTACCTTCCTCCCACGATGATGTGCTACAGTCGGATTCTTCAGATGATTAACTGCAAGACGATTCAAGACAGTCTGACAGTCTAGCCATTCCCCCTGCTTCTTGCTCAATTTTACCTATATCTTTCAGATATCCGCACACCACACGTCTTTTTAAAGTTCGCTTTGATGGCGGCTTCCACATGCTGGAGAAAACGGCAAAAAACAACAGATTTACCGGATTTGCAGTCAGAGTAACGAGAGCTCGCTTGCAGGTGTGATCAGCAGATTGCGCCACGTCACAATGGCGCCACTGTCACACCTGCATGCACTCACGAGCGGCGGACGTGCGTCGGCCGACGGCGAGAGCATGCAACAAATCGATAAGCCAATCACCTATCGATTGCGTCATTATCCTAGCCAATGCCAACCAAGCACGCGTGAAACGCGCGTTTGCGTATTACGCTAACGCGCGCAACTCTATCAGGGGTGTATTAGTTTAAACTGACAGGACTTTCACATAACAAGCATAGGGATATGGCCCGGGTTCCGTTCAAAGGAAGTGCTATTACGGCCATATTATGAAGTAAGATTGCAGCGTGAGTCTCATACCTGAGGTGAAAATCGAGTAGTCCAGCCACTGAACAGCTTTCGAAGCCATAATTTTACACGCATCCAGATAGACTAAGCGTGTCAGATTATTTAAGGTAGGAGGCCCGTGTCGCTTTATTAAGTGCATTAAGCATGGATATCTTCATACCCTATTTTAAAAAAAAACAGTAAGTTTGTTGGTCAGAGAAACCATATAGTTTACAATAGTTAAAAGGGCACCAGAAAGATAAATCCCATATCGCTCCGGCCCAGTTTGGAACATAAATCTCTCAAGGTTCATTTTGCAGCCTTCCATGACGGGAAAGTCCCGGCACTGTGCGTGATACTGTAGCGGGTCGTGCCTGGCTGACTTGCTCGCGTCGAAGTGCGCTTTCCCAAACGCTCACCGATGTGCTGTCTCGACGTCTCAATCAGCCAAGCATAGTTCTCGCATCTATGAGGCGACATATGAGGAGCTTGCACGCGTGCCCGACGCAAGTTGCCTCACTCCCCAAAAATCTCCAGGCCGACCTAGCCAATGAAAGATCCCCCGTCCCTGCGTAGCTGCTGACTTCTCGACTATCCCAGCGTATTTGGTTATTTTCCTGCGCATTTGGCGATTTACGGACGTGTCCCTACGTATTTGGTGATTGGCATTCGCGACTCACTGCCGATAGCCCATTCAGTCCAGGCCATGGTTACTTCCCAATTCAACGGAGATGTTCCCTTATGAGTGCCAGCACCCAGATCACCTTCCAAATCTCCAACCTTCCTTCTACTGCCAACGGTTCTTCTGGCTCAACTCATACTGATACGGCATACTGATTTGCTGTTGACGTTTTACTGGATCAGCGGCTTTCTTCAGTCGCCCCTGCATCCTGGCTCATTCCAGCCCAGCGGTCCACGCTGTTTTGCAACCTCACCTTGGTACATATCGCTCTCACCTAACTTAACTATTCTTCCTCCACTCGGATTCTTTCAGTTTCTTCGTTACGGTCTCCGGGGGGAGTACTGTAGTGGGTCGTGCGTGGCTGACTAGCTCGCGTCAAAGTGCACTTTCCCAAACGCTCACTGATGTGCTTTCTCGACGTCTAAATCAGCCAATCATAGTTCTCGCATCTATGAGGCGACAAATGAGGAACTTGCACGCGTGCCCGACGCAAGTTGCCTCTCTGCCCAAAAATCTCCAGGCCGAAATAGCCAATGAAAGATCTCCCCTTCTCTGTCTTCTGGCCCGACTACTTTAAGATCGGACTTTGGACCCGGTCAACCTAGTGATCGGACGTATCTCCCCCAAGTCAATCTACCCTCATCTATTCTCCTGTTCCGTTGTGTACACAATAAACTCTTTCTACTACTCTGGCCTTTAAAGACTTCTCTTCTTCACTAAGTAGCCATGGTCTGAAGATCGCAGTTGCACGGTTAGACTCACTTAACCCCCTGCGATACTATTACCGAATACTTCCAACTGCATGATAACGTAAGGCAACTATGTAAAAGGAACTGATTCAACAATATGCTTATGCAGTCAGAAGCCCCCTTAATGTTAATAAACGATAGGAACAGCTTAGCAGTTTGTAGATACCACATGTCATGAACTACTGTTCATTTTCTTGAATTGTACGTTTTACTCTCCTAGGCCGTTGTTCAATGGCGAGGGTAAAGCTTTCTTTAAAAAAATCCCCCCGCCTCAGTGTCTTATGGAATTCGTGACTGAATTTTTTAATACTTTAATATTGCGCGATAAGTGCACCGATAAAAGTGAATTAAAAGCCGCTCGTAATTGTTTTACTGAAGTAAAATCATAGCTGAAAAGAAACTCGCCAGCAGACTAAAAGCTACTGGGGCAAGCGTATTGGTTAATAAAAGAAACACAAAGACCAAGAAAACTATGAGAACAACTCCCTTAAAAATTAGCTGGCCTATTGGTTACTAAAGGAGGCCTATTTTCATTAGACGGCCTCACGAGAAGATCCGTCCGAATTCCGTTTTCTGAGGACTTTTGACACGAAATGGGGAGTTTCTGAGGTGCGAAAATTAATTACTCAGTGCAACTTCATTTTTAATGCCCGAAGTAATAGTAACAAAATGAAAAAAAAAGTCAAAATTGGCCAAATTTAAGAGGAGGTTATATATTTGTGCTCAGTCGAGTAGGACGGCACCGATGTGTTGATAGTGCCCCTGGACACCTTAAGTATAAAAATCTTCTTATGTATCACTTCTGCGCACTCGGCAGTCTTCAGAGACCTAACTTGTGTTCAGTAGCTTATGCGTTGGCAGAATGCCATCTAGGTGTGCTATACACGCACTTTTGCAGATGCTAGAATACACCGATTATCATGCTTCGCCATGTGAGTGTATGTCAGGTGATATGGGCCAGGTATGTGTGCGTTAGGGTGATAATTTACCTCAAATATTCGTGATGTTATATATGGCCGTTTCAGTCCATTTTGTGTCTGAATGACTGTGGATAGTGTTTAGAGATGGAGTGAATTTGTTTTGCTACAGTTTTAGATGAGTCTGTGCAATAAAGGCACAGTAAGCGAGTGCTTCCCAAGTGGCGTCAACTGCTTCTTCACCATCGTTGATGTCAGCCGCGACCGACTGGTTCATATGGTAACCAGTGCCTGCCTAAATCTCCAGCCCACTCTTCAAAACATTACCAGTGGGGTAGCACACCACAACGCTCCTCCAGCAGTTGTGACGTCGAAGACATTTCCACCGGGATTTCCAGGATTCAAAAATCATTCATGTCTATAAGCGGGAAGGGAACGGTCAGCACTGTGACAGTCCTAAAGTTCCCTCGCTGGTCAACATCGTCGGATACATCATCGTCCGTCCTCTCCTCGATTGTCTCAATAGCCGTCTGCAACAAGGATTCCAGGTGGAAAGCCAGTGCCATCACCGCCGTTATCGTGGAAATATTGAAGTTATGGAAGAAGACGTGTCAAGCACCGGATCAGTTGGTTTACTGTCCTGAGCTTTCAAACTCTTACAGGAGTTCATCTTCAGAGATAAGAAGCAGCAACCAAAAGAAGGGTAATTATAGTGGCCAAAGGCCAATCAACTGTCAGTTGTCATCAAGGGAAAAGAAACATCAGCCAAAAGGATGGAGGTCGGGGGGCAATTATAGTGGTAAACGCAAATATACTGTCAGTGAAAATGGCTGTCATTCGGGGTCTTAAACATTAATTAGCATAATGCCTTGTCCCCAGGATAGAGGGTCCCGGTGCTCCTGCCTCCTCTTCTGGCCGATTCGTAGTGGGTTCCTTTTCGTTTGCAATTCTGACGTTAGGCTTGGCTTTGTTCCACCCTTTGCTTACGTAATGGCGTAAAACTTTGTAGGCCGCGGGGAGGTCTAGATGCCTGTTGACGGAGTTGGCATCCGAGTACCATGCCTCAAGTGTCAGCCTATCGGCTTTTGAGTTTGCTCGGCCTATGATGGTTGCTCCTTGAATTTCGAAGTTTTGGCCAGTTTCCCCAATGTGTGCTGCAAGCTGTGAGTAAGAGTCTAGTCTCTGAGCCGCCCGTTTGTGTTCGTGTAGGCGGGTATGCAATTTTTGGCCTGTTTATCCTACGTAATTACAGTCTCCGTCGTTGCAACTTATCTTGTAGAAAACTGCAGAGGTTTTGGTAGGGAGCAGTCTGTCTTTGGGTTGTATCATACGGCGGCGTATTGTTGCCTCAGGTTGATGGCTGTGCCTACTCCAGCGGGTTGTAACAGGCCTGAGATTGCTTCAGAGACTCCTTTTATGTAAGGAATGGCCCTCCAGACGTCGGATTGTTGTTGCATCGGCCGTCGTCTGTTCACTCGGCGCCTGCTTCGTTTGATAAATGACATGGGATATCCATTGGCTTGGAAGAGTTCATGAAGGTATTGTTGTTCAACTCTTCTGTCCGCAGGAGTGCTGCAGTGTGCTTCAACTCTTTTGAAATGAGTACGAACGAAACTGCGTTTGTGATACATGGGGTGATTGCTGTTAAAGTGTAGCATTTGGTTTGTGTCGGTGGCCTTTCTGAATACTGTGGTTTGCAGTAGTCCAGTTGAACACCGTCGCACAAGGACATCGAGAAAAGGTAGTTGATTGTTTCTTTCAGCTTCCATCGTGAATTGGATGTTTGAATCAAGCGAGTTCAGTTAATCTTTGAGGTGCCCGATATCAAATGTTTTGACAATGACAAAAGTGTCATCGACATAACGAGCCCAAAACTTCGGTTGATATTTGGCGAAGACCAAGTGTTCTATCCGTTGGGGGACCATTTCAGCGATCAGGCCTGATAGAGGGGAGCCCATGGGAGTGCCTTTTATTTGCTCGTATATTTGCCCACCAAATGTGAAGTAGGTTTTAAGGCACTGTCGTAGAAGTTCGAGCAAATGGGCACATGTCAGAGGTTTGTCGCTCTCGTCGTAGCGTTCATTTAGAAGTTGTCCTATAACGTCAATCGCTAGTTGCTGTGGGATACAAGTGAAGAAATAAACCACGTCGAATGATACCATGGATTCATCTGGCTCCAACTTCCGATGTTTTATCTGTTCAAGGCACAGTTTGGCAGAAGGTACGGTTATTGCTGAACCTTCTACCAAGAACTTCAGATGAATAAACATCCTCTTTGCCAAACCGTATGTAGGGCTGCCGCGAAGGTAGATGATTGGCCTACGTGGTATGTTTTCTTTGTGGACTTTCGGCAGACCATAAAATCGTGCTGGGGCCGTGTCGGATGGTTTCATGGAAAAACAATCGGTGGGCGTGATTACACTTTTATAATACTATACACAAACTCCAAGTAGCATTATTTTTTTCAAATAACTCTTGCCTGACTTCTGCATTATTACCTCAAGTTCGGTTTGTCAAGGGTCAACAGGGGACACTTATAATTATCAAAACGTTTCTTGAAGAACTGGAGAGGCGTCACTTCTGCCCGTTGCGTGAAGTATTCAATGTGCAGATTTAGCTTAGACATATCGTCCGCAGTTGCATTGCGCGTCATTGGTGCCATAAGAAAATGTGCACAACGTGCAATTCCTACTCAAGGCCTAGTATTATTTTGGAAACTAAGATCAAATCACCTCTTTGCCGCATGGAATACAAAGAAAACAAATTGAGGCATTCCAGTCTTTCCATATAAAACTCGCCTTTGTGTCCTCTTGCTAGTTTTGTCGCACGACGTTGAACTTTTCTGAGGCATTTTTTTGCCTTTTGCCAGCCATGACCGCCGCGCCCGTATGCCATATTCTTGATGGGATCCAAAGGAAGTGCGTGGACTTCATCAAACATATGTTTTCCAAAAGCTACAAACGCACTTTTGATAACGTACACCACGCGTTTGTTTCCTAAATACGTTGTACCGCTCACACAAAAAGACTTCTGTCGTTGCACCCTTCCTGTGGTGTTCTTCCTTTGGGGACTCACATAAGGCGTTATTGGCGGTGATATCTCGGCCTGGGCTTCTGTTACAACATTTGGTGACGCAGTATTAAAACTCACCATGTCCATTTCATCAGAACAATCGCTCGCTATCCTGCAACAAGAGCAGAAGCAACTCGAAGTTGATGGAGTCTATGATGCACAAATTCCGTTTGCATTTGTCTGACCCAGATTCTTCTGCTAAATTATCCACATCAGCGGACGCCACTGCTGCTTCCATCACAGAGTTTATTTATGACCCCGACTCCGGCGTTACATTTGACGCTTGGTTCAAAAGTTGGGAAGACATTTTCCGCGTGGATTTTGCCAAGGCCGATGATGCATGGAAGGTGCGCCTGCTTTTACGCAAACTGGGCACCAGATAACACGAGCGGTACGCGGATATCATTCTGCCAAAACACCCAAGTGACTTCACTTTCGATGAAACCGTCCAGCGCTTGTCAGACTTTCTGTAAATATCCTCCTTGTTCAATATTCGATGCCAGTATCTTAAGCTGGTGAGAAACGAGGCAAATAATCTGCTAACACTCGCCAGTACTGTCAACCGCGAGTGTGAATGGTTCAAGCTCCGAGAGTTGACCGATGACCAATTCAAGTGCCTCATCTTTGTGAACACCTTGCAGTCACCTCGTGATGCTGACATCTGGACCCGTCTGCTATCGAAAATTGAAGAGGAGCCAAAGTCAACTCTGCAAACATTGATGGCCGAGTTTCAGCGGCTGAAGAATCTCAAGCATGATTCTGCGATCGTGGAGCATTCCAGTTCTTCATTTGCCACCATCAAGGTTTATGCTGTCATTCGGACTGAGTCGATCTCGCCACAAAAGTCCCATGATCCCACACCCAGAAAACCATCATCAGCGTACTGACAGTGTGCCAATTGGCATTTTTTCCGCTTCTGTCCATTTAAGAAGCATGTTTGTCATTAATGCCACAAACGAGGGCATAACGAAGACCACTGTTCAGCAGGCATACCCCTCACGTCCAAGGCTAGCGACAGGAGGGCAAGAAGTTCCAAACGCCCTCCATCTTACTCCGGCCTAAAGTCCAACTCAATCTTAGCCACATTCCAGACTCAATTTAAGACACGGAGGAAATATCTCACGGTTACCATCAATGGTAAACCTGTACGCCTCCAGCTGGACATGGTATCAGACATCAGCCTCATCTCCAAGCACACTTAGCCGATGATTGGACGGCCTCCTATGATCGCATCGGATAAAAAGGCCATGAATGTTTCAGGCGGATTCCTCCGGCTCATGGGTGAGCTAGAATGTAACATTTCCTTTGAGGGCACTCAATTCAAGGGAACATGCTACCTTACCAACCGCCCGAAGGTGGACTTACTTGGCCTTGACTGGATCGAGAAGCTCGGTCTCCTAGACTTGCCACCCAACCGCTTTTGCAATGGTGTGCAGTCAGCTTAGCCCAGTCCCGCCAAATCAAATCAGCTGACAACAAATCGGAAGTCAACGCCCCTCCTCCTCTCAAGGTGCCTGAGAAGAAGAAGGAGGAGTAATCAGGACAGAATAAGCCAAAAACGTCCGAGCTCCGTCAAACACCTGGCCGGTCAACTCACAGCGGCGCGCACAAAAGGCATGGTGCCCCAACAAGGCCCCATCCTCTTCTTCCACGACTGCCGCCGAATCCCTAGACCTCTCCACGAGGAACCCCGGGGCCAAAAAGGCACGAACACAAGCCTCTAGACAATCAGGCCAAAAATGCGAATGGTTTCGTTACAAGTGAACCCGCAACTCAAATCTCACGATTTGTCTTCAAAGAGGGGTGTTAGGACGGCCTAATGAACAGCCTTAGCAAGCAGTGGTTTGCGAACCATAGCCACACTCCAAGCAGACTATCGTTCGGCCTACACGGGCGAACGTACACAAGCCTTCGATTGATTGATAATTCAGAATTCAGACTGCAGTCATCCACTGAGCCAACAGCCAATGGGACCGGCCAGGCTATGGTTTGCAAGCTACTGCTTGCTAAGGCTGTTCGTTAGGCCGTCCTTTCAGTTAAAAACCCCATAGTTACAAACTTTTATAAAACCGAAAGTTATCCTCTAAGCACTTATCGCAAAGTGCTAAGTTTAATATCGTTAACCCTAATGGCTGCAATCTTCCAGACCAGGTTCCTTAGGAGATGGGAGAGAAGACAATGGGAAGGCCAGATTGTTAGGAATAGTTGAGTCTGCAAAAAGATAGAAGAATAGTTCGGACGAAGGTTAGTTTGGTCTGGCAACGCGTTCGCCGTGAGGGCCGTGAGAGTATGGCAGCGTCGACGCGTCCACCCCGCTTAGGGGCAGAATGCCAAGTGAGTTCTGGCGTCTGTAATCGGGGGCGGCCGCCGAAAGCTCTGTTTGTCTCGCGGCCTTGCTGGTGATTGGTTGGACCGCGCGAAAGTAGACACTGGCGTGGGTGGTCCGTGTCTCGTGCGCCAGTTTGCGCCTGGTCAGAGGCAGGCCGAAAAGTTCATTCGCGCAAGGTCCTGCTCTGAGTGAACTTGTCTGTGACGTCAAGGGTAGCAGCGACCACTGCACACTAACTTTGCAGAAATATTATTTTTGTGCATGTTTTCTAGAATTATTTGTGAATTTATAAAAATGCACACTGCTTAAATATTCATTTTTATCAACCACACTTTTTCAGGTGGTCAGAAAAAACATCTCATTCGAAAGCCGACATCCTGAAGTGAATTCGAGATCTTGAACTTAGGGTGTCCGCTAGTATTATAACCCTACTTAAGTCATTTGTTGGAATTGAAAAAACATTGCAGAATTTCGCTAGACGTTTCATGAGAGATGGTATCTACTGTATATCCGCCACACTCTCCTCAACTGTCCACATTGCCTACCCACAGTTTCTCACCGCATGTGCGTCAAAGGTCACATGCACATCCACGACAGCGAAATTCACCTCATCCCACATCGCACATCCGACAACTCTCTCATTTCCAACACTACCAATTCCCCCTCCATTAACGTTGTCTCCAGTAACAGCCCCACCCGTCTGCATAACAGCAGACCATCGATCATGCCTATACTATCACCGTACATGTGCATCACGCACCGGTCTGATCGGTCACTTGCAAATTCATCGAACAGAGACTGACGAACCAGTAGGCGGAGCACTCACGTACATCCATCGTTCTTGTCTCAACTGCACACGCTGTCCACGCGAACTCAGTCCACGCCCGAATATACTCGGCCAGATGCGCCTCCATGTTACTTTGCGGTAAACCACTGCAGGCCAAACTCCATTTCAGCACACCAATCCACCAATCCACGCACTTGAGTCTATCAAGGAGCACTAAAAGCCGTAGTCTGGAAGACTGCAAACTGTCGGAATATCTCGGTCCTCCTCTCAGTACGGAGGGTCAGGACTTTTTCTTATGTTGTCTCTAAAGCAGCCGCAATCATTTTGGATGAAATACAGTAGGCATAATCGGTAACGACGTTCAGAGCTTCATGAAACATTGTTAATGACTCTGACGCTTTCAGGTCACATTCCCAATTCAGCATCTGAACAGCAAGTTTCAATTACAAATGTGATAATTCCTAGTTAACAGTATATGTTTTTCGCAAGTTTTAGGAGCTCAGTTTCCTTCGATAATAGATATCCTCCCTTAGAGGTCTGTTTGTGACAGACGATTTTCCCTTCTAATCTGCAAAAGAGGGTGTGAACGCTCACAACATCATTCCTATGGGCTATAGGCTAAGTCATCGATGTGATGCGCTGAATGCTGAGTAAATAGTTGGCCCTATGGCGACACGCGTCATCAGTTGCAGGTGCAGGCCTGTTTATTTACTAGGTTGTCATGGTAACAGACCAGATCTCACAGTATTTTGGCTGCAAGTAGTGACTCATTCGTTTGTCAAGTGGTCAAAAGAGGAATCTATGTGTTTCATAGGACCACGTCCCCAAAGTGCTCGCTCACTTTTTATCTATATAGGCCTCACTTATGGCCTTCTAATGTGTCGACCGTTGAAGTAACCAGACCTCCCTCAATAATATAAGCAGTTGCTTATGGCATCGCTGGTAAATAGAGAGATAGATACTGAGGCCTGAACTTGGCTCACTTCGCGCTCAACTACCGGGTGTTCTTGTTCATTTACAAGGCGTATAAATTAGACAAGTGAAGTCAAATAGCAAAACCTTACAAACAATGTCATGTAGACCAGCAACCGCTGGATAGACTAAGACAGAAGTTGCTTGGATCTGTTTGTTCGGTATGTCTGCGTACCTGGGGTTCTGTTCGCTTGGTCGTTGTATGGCTCAATAGGCGATTCTCTGTCCAATACGTCTACTGTCGTAGACCTCCTTGCTTTGGGGTGCCGGCCAAATCGCCGTGTCAATTCAAATAATAACAACTACAGTAGTCGCCGGCTATTAAGCCCACCTCGGGCCCAGACCAAATTGGGTTTAAAAAGTGGCGGGCTTATTAACCGTGGGCTTACTAGCCGGCGACTACTGTAGTATGCCTGAAACTGCAATGCCCAAAATCTTCTCAGACATTAGTTTTCGCAGAGGGTGTTGAGAACTTTCTTGCCTGCACAACTTTTGTTCTATGTTCTTGGGAAGCCGCGAAAATAAAACAATGGAGGCTGGTTTTTTTTCCAACAGGCAAGCTACTAAACGAACTTTCAATGAAGCTAAGTCTGTTTATTGGTGGTGGTAGCGCTAATTGATTGGTTCTTTGGCATTTCGCCATTCTCCTTATTTTCTGAAAAACAAGTTAGGGGTTGTACAACTAGACTAAAAACCACTAGCTTTAACGAGATCACTAGACAGGTTCTTTGTATAATTTTATTTCGCTCGACGGTTTCCAACACGTATACCTGGGCCCGCAGGCGTGTGTTCACATTTTCCATTAAATCTAACTGATTTAGTGTCAAGCATTGCGCTGCACAGTCCAGTCTGTGTTTATCGTATGCTATTGTGTGCTGGAGTTAGGTTCGTGCCTGCGAATAACTCCGTGATTCACGATCTACTTTCAGAAAATGAACTGTTAATTCAATCAAGAAAATGAGGTTAGATGGCCTGAAGCAAGCACTCTGGAAAATATAACATGTGCCTTAAACACCACTATTTAAGGTTTATTTGGATTCACTTAGGGGTTCTGATGAACACGTTTAAACACGAAAATGAAGCCCGTGACAGTTACATTGAATTCCTAGTAAAGTCTATTTTATAGAAATGTGCTTTTAACGCACAGCAGTGCTTGTGCTCAGACTAATATATGTAATTGCCAGCGTTGTAGGAGAACAGAGAAGTCACCAGAATGAGCGGATTTTATTGCACGCGGAACACTGAGTTGCTGACTCAGGCAGGAGTGGTCATTGGGAAAGCCAGGGCTAGTACTGACTGCGTCCAGTCATGTCTGAGAAAAAGAGAGTTAGACAGTGGCTGCAGCTGCTTTACTGGAACTACGGAGTGGGGTTAAGTGTTTTCCAATTTGGGGCGTGTAGCGGTACCCGGGATCTTTCGTGTCTGAGGGCATATACAATGTTGGCCGCTGTTGGGGAACTGCCGTTCAAGTGACGCTTGGTCAGCCCTGACTACCTGTACGCACGTGTGTCTACAGATGGATGTTTGCAGGTCGGGTGTTTGAAAGCGCCCATGGCCAATGTGAGTGACTTGAGACAGCTGGCCTTGACACAGTGTTGACACAATGTTGGGCGTGGGCTACAGTCCAAGCATAATAAGCTGTACCATCAGATGAGCCGAACGAGACACTAGACTGAGACAGACGCTGCATCAGGCGTCTTCATGGCCACTTCAGACAACTACACCCCCAAACGATGCCTGTGATAGGCCACCAAAGAGCACGTGCATTATTTTCAGTCACGCTAAGATGGCGAATCTGTGAAAAGCTTCTTTCTGACCGCTACAAAAAAGTTTATTCTCTAAAAAATTCTACTTAAATAGTATGTATTTTATCGTTGATTTTGACTGCCTTTATAAATTAAAATATATTTTCTGGAAAGCCTGCATAAAAAAATCCTTTGTTAATAGCAAATTATGCCTTCTTTAAATTTTATTCTTAACGGAAGAGTTTCTTCGGTTTTACAAAAATTTCGAATTTGAAGTTTTTTTACGACTGTGCGGTGTTCATTCGTAACACATCGTATCCGTCAATTTATTAATGCTGCTACTGATATATACAGCATGCTTTATGTCGATTGCGAATTAAAGGAAGGCATAATTTGCTATCAACAGAGGATTTTTCGTGCATGCTTTCCATAAAATGTATTTGAATTTATAAAGGCAGTCAAAATCAATGATAAAAATGCATACTATTCAATTAGCCTTTTTTTAGAGGATCAACTTTTTCGCAGCGGTCAGAAAGAAGCTTATCACAGATTCGGCATCCTAGCGTGACTGAAAATAATTGATGTTAAACTGCATGATTAACAGTATTGCAACCCTGCTTAATGTTGGTCTGCGAGTGATTACTGGTCTGCAGTGATAGTGCTGAAAATTCGATTCCCGGGTGGTAGATCAGAAGAAAGAGGAGCGTTCACCGGGAGAGGTTTATTATAAGCCTGATGTTTCGGGTATGTTGTTTTAAGGACCTTCTTATCCGGGGATGGACGCGATATCGGACAACGCGGGCAGGGAACAAGTCCGGGCGTGACGGAGGACAATGGACCAAGCGCTCACGAGGCCAACACCGACGCACGTGAGGTTAACACGCGGGTAGACAACATGACGGTCAGCGTGGGCATGCCGGAAACCACTCGAGACAACACGGGAGGCGATGGAATAAACACACGGGGGCCTGACACCAGCGTATGCGGCATTACCACGCGGCCAGCCGCCGCCGCAGCCGCGGCCAACGTGCTTGTTCCGAGCACCAGTCATGGTGTCACAAAAGGCCACGGGACGAACACACAAGAGGGCGACATGGTGACAGGCAGGGGATCCGGTGACAAGAAGATTGAGGACACAGCCAGAGACACACAGAGTGGCTCAAACGGGATTGGTCGAACAGGCACACGAAAGAAAGGATGGCATAAGTACGAGGGCTTTGAGCCAGATTACCCATTCTCTGAAGATGGGTAGACGAGACCACTACCCGAAAGGTCAGACTTATAATAAACCTCTCCCGGTGAACGCTCCTTTTTCTTCTGATTACTGGTCTTTTTCAAATTGCGGAATGTTTCTTGCAGCACTCGCCATACTTTGCATTCAAAATGTGCATCAATCGTTGGGATTTATATCGAAATGCTGATCAAGAGTACGTTTGCTGTTACTTATGGTAGATCAGTTAAAGGGTCGACTCACCGCCTACCCACTCGAGGTTTTATTTATCTTAAAGTGTACAGTCCATTTTTCTGTTGTTATCACTTGTACTTAGTGCAAAAGACTAAATTACGATCATGAATTTGTATAGGTCTTTAAACGATTCGCGTTCGGAAAAAATTATGAAGCTTGTATGCTTTTTCCTTTTTTTCGTTATATCCGATACAATAAAGGCAATATACAGGGTGTTCCAAAAATGTATACACATTTTAAATAACCATAAACTTGTTATAATTTCATTATTTCAAAAATGTAAAAATGTTGACAAGTATCATTTTATTGTTTTTAGTGCATGTTTTCAAACTGACGTCCATTTTGATCCAGACATTGGTCTAAATGCCACTTGCCATACTGTACTTTTCGATCTAGATCATCGTCATTTAGAGCATGGACTAATCTTGTGATATAACATTTTCCACGGCAACTTTGCATAATGCGAGCATATGCAGTGAAGAAACAATCAAAAAATACTTATAACTATGTTGACATCTTTGAAATAATAAAATTATAACAAGCACTAAGTTTACAATTATTTAAAATGTGTAGACATTTTTTGGGACACCCTGCATTTGTTCAGATGGGAAATATAAGTGTCATCGGCCGTCTGGGTAATAACTTCGTCAAATTACACTGTGTGATGAATTCAGACTTACGACGAAGTCTGATGAAATTCACCAGATGTCCCAACCAGGTTGGTGACAGGGGTTACGTTTAAGTGATTGTAGACCTGCACACCGTCTAGTGTATTCTTCATGTTCACCCTAAGTCAAGGTGACCGAAACGGGATCCAGCGTTCGCCGTTTTCTCCAATGCAGGCCAGAACACCGCGTGATTTGGTTTGAAGTGTTAACATCGAGCGGTAGTAAGGCTAATAGATTTTAACCCTAATGGCTACGCTATTCCAGGCCTGATTCCTTAGGAGAAAAGGGAAGCCATTGGAAGGCCAGAATGGTAGAAAGAGTGCATTCTGTACGGAGGGGTTACAGAATAGGTAGTAGGAGGTTTGACTCGGATTGACAGGCGTCCAACCTTGAGAGCGCGAGATCGTCAACGGCACTGACAACGATATCTGCGGCCGCTCCTTGGCAGGGCGGATTTCGGAGTGATATCTAGTGGCAGACCCTGCATTGGGGTCTGTGTCCAAACGGATTGAGACCAAACTAAAAAATTAGGCTAGGCTTCTAACGCGGGAATCTCACTGGACGGGTTGACGTCAAGCTACCGTGGATTGAGGCCAGGACGGGGAGGCAAGGTGCACACATTTGCACCTGGTCCGAGGTACGCCGAAAACTGACTTCGCGCGAGGTCCTATGCTCTGTGTGACCTCGTCTGTAAAGTCCCGAGTTTGGAGCACGTCGGGCTGCAGACACTAAAATAGAAGACTTTTGCGTTGGAGATACCGCACTACCAACCCTCACTAAACTGAAGCCGATTTCAAGAAGACCAAGACCGAGGGCGATCGGGCATTTGCCGCCTCTTCCAATGAAGGCCAGAACACTGCGTGCTCTACTTATTTTTCACTCGTTGCTCGTGGAAGTATGCATTTCGCTGGCCTAAGAATAAGACTTGCCTGCTTTAAGCTGTAGAGTACCACACGCAGCTTATGCAAATGGTCTTTGAAGTCCCGCCCAAGTACGATGGTGTCGTCGAGATCCACAAAGCAGTTCTTCGTGATCAACTTAACGAAAATTTAGTTAATAATTCTTTAGGAGGTACTCGGCGCATTAGCCAGACCAAAAGACATTATTGAGAATTCGTATTGTCCGAAGGGAGTTCAGAAGGCTGTTTCCTCACGGTCGGATAGTCTGAATTCTACCTGTCAGTATCCGGCGGCTAAATCTAGCGCTCAAAAAGCACAATTACCCTACAAGTCGTCTATGTATCCATCCATCCGAGGTAAAGGAAAGAATCTTTTTGTAATTCTTGAGTTAAGCTTTCAATAGTTAACGCATAACCGCAGGATGCCGTCTTTTTTCATGATTGGGGTGACTGGGAACGACCAAGGCGAACTAAACGACCTAACAATTTCCCGATCGCATATCTCATCTACCATCGCTTTTAACCAGGTCTGGTCGGATACAGGTAGTCATCGAAATAGAATCTTTGTTGGTCGAACCGTGTCCGTATATATTTCATGTTGCGCGACGTTTTTTCGGCTGTGAGAGGCTGTCATAGTTACCGCAACAGAACCAATTTAATAATATGCACCGTGCTACTCATACTTTTACTCCTACAGCAACTACTACTATTTCTACTAGTAACTTACAACGATGCAAATAAATGATATTAGTACTGATAATATTACTGACGCCAATATTAGTCAGAGGTGATGCTGTTTTAATTCAACGCTGGGACTCATGTCCCGTCGATCTCAACTAGGAGTCTGAATCTGGATTTATGCTATTCGGTCCGCATCAGGGCTTTCCTTGATTGCCGCCCTTTCACCTCTATCTACAAAAGGCTTTGCCAGTTGCTACTAAGTTTGGACTGAGATGAATAGGATGCTGCTGCTAGAAATAATATGCGATGCCTGCTTTCTGAATTCCAGCTGCTCAATTATGGCATTGCACGATCTGTGTTTCTAGATCGAGCCTTAGGACAAAAAGCCGAAAATTGTATCCACCATCTCTTTAAACGGATTACTTATTGCTTTTTATTTCTCCGTAATATACTGTGATGCACCGATGCAACTAGAAACTTACAACTCGGGCAGATATTAAAGACCAGAAGGGGATAAATTTTCATTGGTGTTGATGGGGAGACGAGAAATTGTTTCTTCCTAACGCTATCTTGTGCAAATATTATGACCTAGAAGCTCAAATCTCCATCAACTTTGAATACTTAGTCAGTCAGATAGGTTTTTATTTACTTACTACTTTCTACATATCTAATGGTCTCATTATAAATTAACTATGGATATTCTTATCCAAAGCACTAGTATAAGTGATTTTTTCGTTTTATACAGCCTTTTCATTCTTTGACAATTATATTCTACGTGACCAAATTTTGATTGCAAAGCCAAGGCTCCAGCAAAGCTGTTTTTACGATCACTGATCTAACTACTGACTGCTAAGTATAAAAACGAAGGTAATCCCTTCAAGCATGCAAACTAAGTCGGGATAATCATAGCTTAAAGCAATCATAGAAAAGCCAATTTGAAGAAATGTGGGTTTACCGCTGAGGCAATGACTGGTCTTTTTCAGTCGGGTACATCAGTCATGAAAAACGTTTGCTTGTCAGGACGTTGTTTCATTCCGGTTTTATTGAAATATGAATTTTGCGACCAATTTCCTTTTCAACGCGTGAGGTAAAACTTTCTACTGGCACAAATATAACGAAATAAGCTGCCAACTTTTAAGCGTGTTATGATTTACTGTGTACAATGAGAAAGACAGGAAAATAGATTTCAAGGATTAAAGAAGTTGGAAATATAGGAGTGAAAACTCGCATCAGCTCAAGGTTAACAAAAATTACAAACGATCCTAAAGTGATCGTTCACTGACAGTGCTAATGTCTTCAAGCTCGCTTTGCAGTTATTACAGTGAGGCCTAGACTTTGTGTTACCAGGTAGTTGGAGCCAGTGTTTTTACTACAAGCCATTAAAAGGGAAAGAAAATCGACCTCTTCGTTCTCTAGGATACCAAATTGGATCGGCATCAGCATAAAAAGGCAAAAATGGCATTGATTCAGCTAACCAACTGAAACTTTTAACAGACCGGCGACAAGAAAAAGCTCCCAGGCAGATCAGTTCAGTTCGCATGTGAGCGGAACAGTTTAAAGAAGACTGTTATAGGTAGGCGACGGGGATGGAGGCTTCAAACGTCTGTCCGCTTCTGTGACGGCGCCCCGGCCGAAGGATAACGCAGCACGGAAGGCGAGTTCGACAACTGTGCTGATTTCCCCATGTCCGAGGAGGATGTCCCTCCCGAGGGGAGAAAGAAGTGTGGTTTGGCGTGTGACAGCCGGCGAATCCTTCCCTCTCTCTTTGTGGGTTTCTGCTTAAATAAAACCGTATTCAGGAGATGTTCCGGACTAGCGACCGCTGATCCGTCATCCTTCGTTTGGGGTACTTCCTCATTTCGTAAACAATTCGCCCTCACTGCCTTCCAAATAGGTTTTGGCAAAGGATTGTTGGGACTGCAACCTTCACTAGCGCACATAGCGTTCGGTGTAATCTGAACATGCAGTCGGTTAGCACTGAACCCCGCTCTCCTGATTGGCCGTGTCTCAGTACTCAGTCCCGCTGCAGTTGTGTTTGTGCGTGAAGAACCATGAGACCGTGATTCGTGAGGTTCGAAGAGCTGACAGGTTCCACTACGCACGATTGCGGTTCGAGGTCGACCGCTGGCACGTTCGAGGGCCTCCACAAACTCTGTGCGCTCGAAATCCAGTCTACGCAATTCTCGCTCCAGCTGACGATCGAGAGACAACCGAAGGGTTTGCAGTCGTCGGCGCTCGTTGGCGTTTTTGAGTCGTACAGAACGGGCCACGTGTGGGGTAGTGGAGCAACGCTCCCACTCCGTCTCCTCCCGCACCCATTGCAGTTCCTCGCTGCTGAGGAGGCCAGCGTCTTGTCGTGCGCCAATCCGAGCACTACTGGCTCTGCGTTTAGTCTCATGTGGGAGCACGGGTACAGGGAGAGTGAAGGATTTCTCCTCAAAGCTGGAACACTTTTGCCTGATATCCTTATGCATTAGTACTCCGAGTTGATGTGTAAAAAACCACAATATAAAGCGTCAGGGATGCATTTGGGCGAGGTAGGTCTGATTGTAGGCACTGACACGAGTACTACGAGCCAGGGGAGCAGGAGTAAAGGCTTATGCAAATACTCACCTATGACCTTCGCTCGGGCGCGTGTGTTTGTGTGTGTGAAAGGGACAATGGACAGCTGATTGGCTGGGTGGAGTCTGCACCGTCATTGGCATATTGGCATTGGATAAAATGCAAGCTGAAGAGACCGCCCACGCATCCGGGTGGGCGCGATGATTCCCAGCCTCTATTGCTATGCTAATGTGCTTCAGCGTTGGTACAAAGTAGTTTGCACTCTTAGGAGCGTTTCCGTTGTCCGGTTGGATAGCTCGACAGAAAAAAACATCTTGCTGCACACGTCCACTTTTCTCCCCTTGGTGGAATTCATCGAATTGGTGTCCCGGTGAACAACGCTGGGGGGGGCAGATTGTAGTAGAGCTGTAAGCGCATAAAATCCAAAGAAAGTGATATGATAGAGCATTAAATTGTTGAATGAATTCACATGTAAGTTCTTTTTCTTCAGCTCAGTTCAGTTTTATCACGGTAAATCTAGACAAACGCCTTTGAGCTGCTTATTGGTGACACAGTGACCAAGAAATGCATCCGTAAAGCAGAAACACTTTTCGGACATAGTACCTCGGCTCATTGGCGATGCCAAATTGCACGAACCATTAGGTGGGACAGAAGCGAAAAGAGCAGATGGTTAAAAAAAACTCCTTGTGCATTTTTCGGTCCGTGGAGTAGGACCATCCTGACTTTGTAACAAGGGTCACAAAGACTGACTCCCTAGATGGTAAAGTGAATGCACTCTTTTGTGAACACAGGAACGTAGTACTTACAGGTATTTTCCAAAGTTTCGATGCAAGGGGAAGTTTTTGATAGCAACTTCTAAGGTTTGCTTTTTTCAGAACCAAAAACCCAGGGAAAGGAAACACCAGCAATAAATTATCAGTGCGCGTTGGGGCATGCCGTAGCAAAAAAATGTAATTTTTAGAGGTTAAAAAACTTCCGTTGGTCAATCAGGGAAAATGGCTACCCATCACGTTTCGTCAACCAGTGTTTGCAAAAAGGTGTACGACTAAACCCCCTAACAACTCCACACCTTTAGGTGTCAAGTCGGCAAGAACATCTTTTCCGTAATTTCTAATCAGGCCCATACAGTTACATCGAGGATAAAAATAGGAGAAGTGGACAAGTGTTGTGCGTATTAAAGATTAGTAAACACTCATCGCAGGAGTTAAGTGAATTAAACCCTACCAACTGCGATCTTCAGACCATGGTTACTTAGAAGACAAGAAGTCATTGGAGGCCATAAGGAACGTGTCTGAAATCGTTGAAAGACACTTGCGGGAACACCAAATAAAAGTGGCGCACAAACCGATGACTACTTTACGCACTCAGCTAGTACACCCTAAGGATAGGGTTGGCTACCTCGATAAGAAAGAAGCTATCTACAAAATCCCATGTAAAGCTTGTGATAAGCTATATTGTGGCCAAACAGGAAGATCAGTCTACACGAATCTGCGAGCACCAATCGGCAGCAAAGAGCCATAACCGTTTTTCCGAAGCGGCTATGGATTGTCTTGACACAGGACATACTTTTGCATGGGACAAAACACGCATCGTTGGAGTTTGCCCCTCCAAAAAAGGCCGAGAATTTCTTGAGGCCATGCACTCCGATGACTCATGCATCAACCGGCCATTGCGTTAGCCGGAGTGTACAAACACCTCAAAGAAAGGTGGAAAAGACTGCAGCCGACAAACATGGACCAACATTAATCGCAATTAGCATCCACACCGGATAACGTGGACTGACCTCGGACTGACCCCGGACTAACTCAAATTACAGTTGCCCATTAGTCATTACGGCATTGCGACTGATAATCATGTCCATCACGAGGTGACGCAAATTGTAACCCCCAATTAACACCCACATCAGACTGACTATATAAATGTATAAGCACTTTGAAATGCTAACTGCTGTTTGCAAATTTCTCTCGTCTGACGACGAACTGGGGATTCAGTGCCGAAAATTTACTCAATAAACTTACTTATTTCCCAAAGGATGCCTTTCCATGAAAATAGTAGGAATAGTTTATTGTGTACACAAAGGAACGAAGAATATATAGAAAGAGTTTTGAGCTCGAAGCACACATCATTCCGCTGGAGCGCCGTGGTCCTAAGTGATGGCTGGCGGCCGAGGGTGGGGAAAAAGGGACATGTTCGAGTGGTGCTTGGGCAGCAGCGAGAACCTAGACGCACGTGTGTGTGTGTCCGAGTGGAAGTAGGTCAAGCTTCTGCAGGTCAGCGCGTCTGTTAGCACTGACTGAGGTATTTGAGGACTTTTAGGCTGCTGGCCTTGGACAATGACGCCGGACAAAGCAATCGAGGGCGTCAGCTGGCAGCGACCACTACACACTCCTCGTTTCTACGCCACTCGCATGCAGAGGTCGGCGTCTGATGATCACTGAGTCTTGGGGGAAATAAGGTAGGGTGCGAATGATGCTCGTAGGTGGAGTACCTAGGATGATGTAGGGGTTCATGCCGCGTACTTAAAATTGACGTGCGCTCCGCGTACATCGCTCACCTTTTACCCCCCCCCCCCCCCCCCCCCCCCCCGCCCCAGTCCCAATGGCCACAACACGCCGACTTGACGTTTCAAGATGTGAAGTCGTCATGGGTTTGGTCTTAGACATTTTTTGCATACACTGGTTGACAAAGCGGGAAATAATACCTACTGGCAGTTTTGCATCTTACCAACATTTCTTCTTCCTTTTGGCGGAAAGGGGTAGCATGGTACACCGAACGAAGAGAGCGATGCATCTCTACCTTAGGTCAAACCGATACCATAACGAGAGTTGTAAACCAGGTGAGACGAGGGCTGCGACCAACTTAGTTCTGCGACTTAGCATCGATCCTTTGACTTTTTTACCCCAAGAGAGCGCACGAATTAACAACATTTTGGGAGATGTATTTATAGGCTGAGTTAAAGAGCAATATCGGCTTAAACATCAACATCCACGGTTGGAGTACAATGAGCTATGAGAAACCGGGAGCTTTTCGTTACTTGCATTCGAAAGAAAATCAAACAAGTGACTAAATGTTTACAAAAATAACATTCACCTGATCAATTCCATTTAACTGCGTGGCTAACTGCATGCATGAGTACCCAAACGGCGACGAATTAGAGAGAAATGTGAAGGCTAACTTGGACAGATCATCATACCTCACAATGCTCAATCTTGCTACTTGTATTTGTTTCTTTTTATTAAGGAGTTTCACCAATATTATGAAAAACTGTTTTCAAGGCCGTCTTAGGCATAAAGCGAGTGAAAATTGCTTAGCCTCCGCCCTCATCTCTACTGTCATTAATTAGCGCTTTTAAACGGAGTTCTGTACACCCCTTAGCAGAGGTCGAAATGCCTAAATTGAATGCCTTTGGAATATGGGCTCCTTAAAAACATCGTTACGTGGAAGTATGTCCTTAATATCCTAGTGTTTCTCACATCCAGAGACCATATACAAGCGTAGAGTAGGGCTTTGGAGTTGAATTGGGGTACAACCAATCTTTGAACTACTGACACTTTAAAAAAATTGTAGTATCGGATAAAATGTGTTTAGACATAGTTTGCCTTAAGACAAAACATAACTTGCTAGTGGGTCTCAACCGTCTATAGGTTAGCATTTCACCTGTAATGCGCCTTAATAATTAGTTTAAAGTCTCGAGCTTCCTTTTCGCAAACTGAACTGAACTCACTTGTACTAGTCTGCCTACATGACATAGCTTTCTCAATTTTAAGGTAGAAAATCTCGCTCTAAATGTCTGGGCAACAGACCTATGCACTTTCCTTAATATATTACTGATAGCTAGAAGTTCCAACATCGTTTAGTTTGAAAGGGTCGACGAAGCTGGAATTATTATAAAGAAAATAGGGTATATGATGTCGGCTAATATCAAGTACATATATCCTACATCATCAGCCCTTCTTTATGTTAATGTTAACTTGCATTAATTGCTTAAAAGTGGTGCAGGAGGAGGAAAAACAAAACTATTGTGCACATTACTTGCAGTTTTAGAGCTACGGATCGACCCACAGTCAGAAATAAAGTATAAGAAATGAATATGGCGTGAGAAGAGAAGAGAACCCCCCCCGTAATAGAAGTGGCATTGCACTAAATTTTGGGATGGGTACACATCCCTGGCTTCTAACTGTAACCCTAGCATTAACCCTAACCCTTATCGTCACATAGGTCCTAATATCCTTGGAATTTGGCACGAGGAAACCTGCATTACTATCTTACCTTAAATCTAAGTAGAAGTTGCAAGCTCAATGCTTCTGGCATTATCTCCTGCCTCGCATATACTTCCTTTTGTGAATGCAATTGAATTTCTGGTGCTTTGATGATTTGCTTGGCCGGATATCTGAACACAAATGAGGCAGTTTGGATACGACGCAACGTGCAACCCAACTCATAATATTGCATCTAACTACCTACTTTTTTGTTAAAGTAGCGGTATTTAATTTCCCATTTTTTCTGCTGTGCCCAACAGCTTTGGACATACAATGTAACAAACTGTTTCATCAATCGCGGTTACCTGGAGTGACAGTTTCGTTGAAAACTGTCCGAAATGATGGACAAAACCCAAGAGACCTTCAGATTAAAGGTTGGAAGGACAGAGGTGGTAGACTGGACTATCTAGGGAGATGGTGCAATCGTTGAGCACTGTAGCACAGAGGGCTAAGTAAGATAAAACCTAGCAACTGCGATCTTCAGGCCCGGTTCCTCATGAGAAGAGAAGTCATGGGAGGCCAGAGTGGCAGGAACCGTTTAACCAGTACAGAGGGAAGTGGAGAATAGGCAGGAGGCAGCAGGCTCTCATACGAGTGAGCAAACGCCCAGGCCTGCCACGCGTCGGGGCTTCAGACGACCACTGAGTTTCTGTATACAATAAACTGCTACTACAGTGGAGTCCGGTTAATGTGGACACAGTTAATGTGGACAACCGCTTAATGTGGACAGTTGGCCAGGAACAGAATTTCTCCATAGTAAAATCCTCCGGTTAATCTGGACAGCCACCGCTTAATGTGGACAGCACCAAGCTGTCAACCGATCGGTCGACCCACAGATTTTGTCAAAAATCCAGTCCAAATCGCCCGCGGTGGGGAATTCCCGCGTCCTGTTCGCCACAGTTGGGAGGTGCAGTTGTCGAAGGAGGCCGCCAATACGTCATCTAGGCTATTCCCACTCCCCCTGCCCTGCCCCCGTATCCTCATCCTTGTCTCCCTTATCTGCTTTCCCACAGATTTTGTCAAAAATCCAGTCCAAATCACCCGCGGCGGGGAATTCCCGCGTCCTGTTCTAAAAGTTTTGCTTCAGGTGAACAGTACACAAAGCTTTTCTGTTAGTTTGCCTGTGGTTGTGTACGTGTGGAGGCTGATCACGAGAAAGTGAAGTGCTTTTGACTGTCGTTCTTCGACTTCTGCAATCTTTCTTTCCCTTCTTTCCCAGATGGGGAAGCGAAAGGATCGAAAACCAACAGAGAAACGGGATGTTTTGGACAAGTTCCATGACCTTAAGAAGCAGTCACCCCAAATTGGTCCTCGAGAGGCAGCCGACCAGCTTGGAGTTTCCAAGTCGATGTTGGGAAAATTGGTGAAAAAAGAGGAGGAACTTCATCATGAGGCTTCAGAAGATGAACAAGGCCCTGTACAGAAACGCAATAGATATGGAAAGGACAAGGATGTCGAGGCAGCACTTTTGCAGTTTTATAATTGGGCCCACGATCGTAACATCCCTCTCAATGGTCCGCTGCTTATGGAGAAGGCTGCGAAAATCGCAGAAGTAGCGGGAGTCAACTTCACTCCCACCGTAGGGTGGTTTGCGAGGTGGAAGAAGAGAAATGGACTCGTCTTTGCGACTCTGCGTGGTGAGGCAGCAGAAGCCGACACCTCCAGAGCTGATGATTTACTCAAGAAAGATTGGCCTGACCTGTTGAAGCAGTTTCAACCCAAGGATGTCTTCAACACTGACGAGACAGCAATTTATTTTCGGGCACTTCCAGACTCAACGTACCTGACCCAGAAGTCAAAGAAGTCGGCAAAGGGATTCAAAACGGCGAAGGACAGAATCACCGCTCTGGTTACGTGCAGTCTGGAAGGAGAAAAACTGCCGCTTCTTGTGATCGGGAAATCAAAGCAGCCAAGGTTCTTAAAAGGAAAGAACATTCCATCGGGAGTGCATTACGCATTCGGGAAGAACGCATGGATGACTTCGGGGCTGTGGGAAAATTTCTTACGAGAACTTGACCTCAAAATGGGGCACCAGAAGCGCAAGATCCTTCTCTTGGCAGATAACTGCAGTGCCCACACTCGAGTCGAAGGACTGAGGAACATCACACTTCGATTTTTGCCACCCAACACAACTTCAGTTCTGCAACCCTGTGATCAGGGCATCATTCGATCTCTTAAAGCCTTCTTCCGGACCGCGATCCGGCGAGAGATTTTGCAGATCATCCAAGACCTAGTGGAAGACGATGAGACTGGCATGCGTTTGGCTCACAACGTTGTGAAGAAGATTGACGTTCAGGCCGAATTAGTTGCAGATGCCAAGAAGGTACCAGACGAGCAGGAAGAGGAGTCTGAAGAGGAAGACCAAGAAGTCGATCCCTCAGTCTCATCAAAAGAAATGAGGGCGGCATTGGCCGTACTCGAAACGGGGCATCGATAACAAGGTTTTGATGTGGAGAATTTTGACACTGTGATAAAGAACTTTAGGGGAGCCTTAAGAGAAAAGTTTCCACCAAAGCAATCAAAACTGAGCATGTTATTTCAATAAAACTTCAATCAGATGCAAAATTATGTTTTTATACGTAGAAACGACTGGTTTGGGGTCAGTTCGCTTAATGTGGACAACCGGTTAATATGGACAATTGGCATGGAACGGAGGTGTCCACATTAACCGGACTCCACTGTACTGGTTTACCACCTCTCTTCTTATACGGAACTGTGCTCTGAACACACCCACAGTTTAGGCCCCTAGAAGCCTTCTGCCTTTCATTTATGCAGAGTGGGAACGCGTACCGACTTACGTCAGCCCTACACACGTGTAACTGTTTAATGTGTGCTGTAAAAGTGCATAAAACAATTCCATCAGTACAGATATGATGAAAACCAGCACTAGTTAGCAGATAACACCGGCACTTTTGGCATGTCAGAGTAGATACTCACTCGAGGGAAATGCTAACAACCAAATGAGCAAAAGGAGCATTTTTCTGGCAGCCTGGGAGTCACTCCTGTCAAAGTGTCCTACCTGCAGTACCCGGGTACTAACCTGAAGAAGACATCTCAGGGTTCGAGTACCATTAGCTCAGCACGGTAAGTGGACAGTCAACAATCAATCCAGCGCTCTCTTTTTCGCCGAGATGTTGGGTCAGACCTAAACGGGACTAGGCGGGCATGGAAAGTGTTATATGGGGTCTAGGTTGTATTAGCTACCGCACTCCACGGCCTAATACCCAATCGACCTTAATTTGGCCCAAATCGCATCTGTATGGTTGTACGAACCATTACAGCTTTAGCTTTTTCACAGCCTAATCGAGCTGGTCTCTAAAAAAGCCACTGCTACATGGTTATTTATCAGACTTTATCTGAGTCCCTCTTTGTTCAGATGGGCGGCGTCACAGTTGCAGCCCCAAGTAAATGCCATCTCATGCGTATCAACCGGTGTAACGAGTCAGCCTTAATGCTTCCTGATCATGCGTCCCAACTCAGCTCACAGGCCGGACAATCGCATGTCCAACACACAGGCGATCTATCCAATTACTTTTTCTTGCTGGCACAGACATTTCAGGCACGGCAACTCACGTGCTTCTGAACGGACGCCTTGCCCTCCTTACCCAGGAGCAAATTAATGCGAATAATTTATTATTCTATGTGGCGATTTTAGTCGTGTGAAGCTATTTCTCCTTACACTATGAGGATTTCACGACTTAGTTACCCTTAAAACTCGTGCTGACGCCCCTCTGGATCACATTTGGACCAACTATCCTAAGCTTTTTGCTGTAAAAAAACAGAGCTCCGTTATCTGGCTCAGACCATTCCGTGTTATTGCGCCTGCCAACCATCTATTCCAGCTCTAAGCAAAGGCTATTAGTAAAACCTGAAAGGAAATTTAAGGTGCTCGGCACGTCCACACATAATATCTGCTTGCTTGACATGTGTATATCTGAACACATCCATACCTTTCTCGAACAAACGGACGTCAAGTCGTGTTCTAGTTACCTTACAACCTTTTTAAACACAATCTTCTATGCCTACTGCCCTCTTGACACTGGTATGGTAAGACTTGACAAAATGTCTTCTCCATATCTCACTTTCTAAGACACCAAAGGGAATTGCTCTATAACACAAGTCTACGTCGAAGACTAAAGGACCGTAATTCCTTTATAAAACGTGACATTTCCAGACTGAATAACCTCTTTATTAGTCAGCATTCTACTTCTTCTTCTACATCTTCGTATCCTCTTTCCTCGGCATAAATTTGGAGGATTCACTGGACAACGTTATACACTAGCACAGGTCGTGCTGACTTAGACTGTTTGCATGCAAACTTCAACCACACTCCCACCGACTCCCATCATCCGCCAAACGATATTTTCTTATTATCAAGTGTCTGTTCTTCCGTGTTTTTGGCAACAATGGTGAAACACCTTTAAAAGGTTCGTGGTTCAACGGCTGCCGGGCCAGATGGTGTTTCACCATTTCTCCTAAAATCTTGTTGTTTTCAGTTAGCCCCTGCGTTGGCACGTCTTACTACCTTAGCCTTCATGATGTCCAAGATTCCGGATGATCAGTGTCCATTGAGAATCACTCCCATCATTAAAAACTCTTCTTCTAGTTCCAAATCCGTTCGTCTAATTGCCTGCTCTTCCACACTATTGAAAGTTGCAGAACGAGTTGCTTTCGACATAATTTCGCTGTTCACCTCCGATTTTTCCGATTCCCGGCAGTTTGCATGTAAGACCGGGCGCAGTACACTAGACGCCGTTCTCTTGTGGTCCATTCTGCTCTAAGAGACTTAGAGAAGGGCTGCCGTGCACAGGTATGTGCTTTTCTTGATTACTCCTTGGCCTTTGATACTATCCCGCACCACCTTCTTGATAAAATGCCTGCGTGCATCTTGACCGGCTGGGCTGTCTTTTGGCTTGGGGACTATTTCACTTCCTGCACTCAATTCTTTCAGTGCGGCAAGCGGAAATCCACGGTCCTACCCAACAACTGTGGAGTTCTCCCTCAACATTGACAACCTACGATCGCCAAACGAATGTTTGTATATTAAATATGCTGATGATATGGTTGTTGGCCATCCTTTCAAAAGTCAGATAAATCTCCGAGTACTGAAAGATGGCCTGGACCACGTCTCAGTATGGTCGTTAGTATATAACTTTCTACTAAACGACCAGAAGTCATCCCAGTGTTTTCCGACTGCGACCCTCTCCCAGTCCTGAACCCTTACACATTCTGTTCAATGAGCTTTCCTCTTTCCGGTACCTTTTTGTTACTTTGGCATCCAACCTTTCATTGATTCTTCGCATAAAAGGCCTCTTTATTAAGATCCGTAAACATCTATATGATGTGCGCCATTTACGTTCATATCACACACACACCGCAAGCCCCAAATCTGACGATTGATAGATACTTTTATCCTCCCCTCATTCTTTGCTGCTCTCCAGTTATCTTTCCAGCCTTTAAAAAAAGCCTGTTCGTTTTTAAGCGTGTCCTCCGAATGCTTTCTTCGGTTGCCGGCGCTTCTTGTGTTTTTAGCTGGCGTTATAATACAGCGACACTTTAAAATGGTCAAGCAATTTACTGATGGCATTCTTGGTGAGGTTGCTCGTCCTCTTCACCCTGAGCTAAGTTTCGCGAAGTCTTTCCGCACTATGCACCAAAGTCTCCGACATGCGTCTTGCCGTACATCGTACATCAGCACTCTATACTCCCATTCCTAGCACACTATCTCATGTGTAAATAAACAGAAATACAGAAGTCGAAATCAGACTTGTCTCCATAACAGATGTGGGTTTCATGTAAACCTTCAGATTTTGAGTATTTTATTACCTTTTGCCTTGGTCCCGGTGAATCTTGGGCACTTACCTTCTCTTTCTCTCACTCATTCACTCGAGACGAGTTGTTGTGTACAGGTACAGAGGATAAGAAGCCCCAACAGCAGAAAACAAACGTCAAGGTAACCGCTCATACACTGACACGTCACTTGGCTCTCACGCTATAAAAAGACCGGATGTTTCACAATTTGTCCTCAATAACTGAAAATTGATTGGAGAATCAAGTTCATGCTGCAACGCCTCGTTAGGTCAATATTTGCGGCAACACTCGTACATTGGGACCAGAACCTTTGGGTGTTGAACAAAACAAGGACCCTTATGTGTTAAAACAACCCATTTACAAATTTTAAGTAGGTCGAATTAAACATAATCTGCCAGTTTCCTGCACGCTGGCCGTCGACCCAGTAGGGATTGGATGATGGCATTCAACTACAGAGGAATCCTCGGAAGGCCACCGCATACAATAACCGCTCAAGTTATTATATAAGGCAAAAAATGGCTTTTTAAATTACCCATGGCAATAATCACTTACTTACAAATTTTAAGTAGGGTGAATTCCACAAGCTTCCAACTTATGCACCAGTTAACCTTTATTCTAGTTGGGGTTAGTAGTACTACTATAAAATGTATCTCAATGACCTCGCCCGAGATAAGGACACACTCTCCCTAGACAAGCGCGCTCGCCGTTGGCTCGGTGGGGGATTAGCGATGATATTAAAGCGTACTTCGGTGTCCCCAGCCGAGGTTTGAGTATGCGCCCCAACTTACTCTCATAACTTTTATTTTACAGGATTATTGCCAATTTGTTCCTTGGCATGCCCCATCCATGCTCTCCCCTAAGATCAGGAGCCCGTAAGACCAAGGGTACTCGAGGTACTCTTACCGAGTTATTTTACGTAAGTTGACATTTCAAACAATAACGGAAGGGTAAGTAGATAGGAAGAATTTATTAAGCTGCATGAAACAAAACCAAGACCAGACTCGAAGGATGGACAATCAAGCGCGGGTAGGAAGAAAGAGGCCAAAATGTACAAGGTTGTCAGTATTTAATATTACATACTTTGCTGCTGTGACTGACTGGCCGGCCTGAATGGCTCTGCTGGAACCACGGGGGCCTATATTGAAAAAAATCATAATGATGAGGAGAAAAAAGTCATTCCGAAAAAGTTAAATGTTATGTATATGAATATACTCACTGGTTCTGTCACGAAAGATCCAAATACATAGAAGAGTTACGGGTCGGCCACCTCTGTAATTACGCTCTACTGTTTTTGTGGCCTATAACCTTCAGCCTGTGCCCTAGTCACCTTAGTTTCGAAGCTTAACTTGCACGACAGATGGCGTGGTAATTTGAGCGAGAAAGAAACCAGCTCAGAGTCATGGTCCTAAACTGTGGCCGATCCCATGGTAATTTGTAAAATAAATCTATCTGTACCCTAACCAACACAGGAGAAAAATACAAAATGAATTTTAGCAAGAATAGTAAGTAAAACATGAACAAACAATCGACGGTTAGAACTAACTGATAAGATCAGACACAATTATTGGTGTGGTAGTAACCCCCCTCTTACACATATTTTGCTTCTGACCCGGTCTGACAGGACACAGCAGTCAACTTTGGGGGTTGGAAGTCATGGCTGGAGTGGTTTACTGTGCGTTTTTAAAAAGAAGGAGCAATCTACCTGAGCCATGAAGTCCGGATTCTCTACGGCCATATCTCCCACATAGACACTTTCAGTGAAGGCTACGCCAGTTTTTATCTCCTGCAATTCTTGCATGAAGGACTGCATGACGGCTTGCTGCATGGAGAGACTTAAAGATTCCCAGTTATGGATATACGTCCAGGGTTCTTCGAGGACACGTTGATAGGCAAAGGAATTCTGGAGACAGGAGATGTCCATGTGCGGCACAACGAATTCGTCATCGTGATCTGAAAGAGGTGTGGGGAAGATTAAACTACTGTTCGTTGAATAAAATAAATAAATGAAGCGGTGTACTGAGGTAGAATGAATTGTTCGCGGTAGAAAGCCTTAGATTTGAATTGTCATGCAGAATGCCGAAGTAGGTAAAATAAATCGCTGAGAAGAATTGGATTTGCGTCAATAAAATTAATGCAATATGCTTGAACCAATTATGTGAATGGCTTGAAATTAAGAGCAAAAAAGTCGGTCTGACCGATCGTGGTAGAAGTTCAACCTTAATTGGACGGCAATCGCCGCCGAATTTCTCAGATAGTTCACTGAGCTAATTTAGTAAGAATGCAAGAGGATACCGAAAAAGACCAGGGAGACCGGGATATCCATTTCTAGTCATTAGCCAACTTTAGTCAACTCCAGGTGTGGTGAGAACAAGAAGTCCCACATTTTAACCATTGAGCCACGAGCTAGTAGTTGTGTAGTTCTCGATTGAGGTATATTAATTATGAGCTTCCCGTCTATAGCTTCTCCCAATCGCTGCAGGAAAATACTTGTAAACTGATCGGTGAGCGTTCCTCTAACGTAGAACTAGAATTGTCCATGCAGCGAGTACAGATTGGAGGTTTGGGCTGATCCTGAGATGGTGATAACTTGGATTACAGTATATAGCGTAAGCTCACACACGAATTGACAGCGTGCGGCATCAAACTGGTAGCGGGTGATGATTTCAGTAAACTGACGTCGAAGCTCCATATATTTGTACATGTCATGGCCTCGATAATGTCCTGGATTGTACTTTTCCACGCGTGAGGTTTCGTGGCAGCAGACCAGAATAGTTCGATTAATTCTCTTTGACAGCACGGGAGACTGAATACCGAAAGTCCAAGAACCGATTTCATGGCCTGCCGGACTGAGTCGAGCCAGGCTTTGAACCGACCTCCACTTTAAGGTCTCCACTTGGGTAACGGTTGCGAGTCGAGGGCAGTAACGATGAGTTCGTGAGGCTGGCGACGAAGAATGTGTCCCAACCACCTCAGTCGACTTTTTTGCGATGTCGTCGCAGCGGACCGTTTTCTGCCGGAAAGGCGGATTGCCCGTTAGCTTAGCTGCTAGATAGTAGAACAGCCTTCAGTGAAGTTAAGCTGTGAAATAAGCATACACTCGGGTTTGCTGTATAAGTAGTCGCGAACCAGTAACGACAGTACTACCAGGGTGTGGCGGGCTGAGTTCTGGCACACCAAAAACCCATAAAATGTCGCAAGGCCTGACAACAGCAATGTGGCATGGCGACCGTGAACCGCCATTAAGTAAGTTAGCTCACCACAGCTGCTTTGTGGTTAGGCTAGTCGCTAAAGCGCTAGAGAAGAAAACTCCGAACAAACAATCTGAGCGGCTGTTGGGAGCCCGTCCGTAGCCACAATTTCCAAAATACTTCATGACACCTAAGAACCACACACCAGGTGTGATTATTCTATGTCAATCTTGCACGGGGCCTTAGTTGTACAAAGCCTCAGCCATTCCGAACAACAGGTATGCAGTAAGCAAGTGTAACGACTTCAGATGACAACGGCTCCAACTGCGGACTTAAACTAGGAGCATTTCGGATGAATCTTCTAGTAAGATAACAGGCGGTTCTGAAGAAAGAACAGATACATACTTGTATTGGATGATATACGCCATGATTCTCTCATGTGATAGCATAGACTAATCACACTTCAAGGTTTAACCATTAAGCAACTCAGTACTCGAGGGGTCATCAAGCATTATTTGAGTTCTACCGAGTTTGGTGTCAAGTAAAAATCAGATGGACTGATAAGTGTCAGGAATGGGAGAATGTACCTTAGCGAGCAAATTCGGAGTAGAACATAGTAATCCGTAAAGCCGTGATCTAGATAAAGAGTTGCTTGTCTCGGGCACCCTCATTGCCAAAATTGGAAGTAATACATTTTCTATCACATAGTCTCAGTATTCGTTAAAGAGAATAAAACTCAGATGCTAACGTAAGCGGCACGACTGACACAAATTTTATGAAATATCCGGACCCGCGTCCTCTACAGTTAACCATACGCACTGTTTTAGTTAAAAATGTGGGACATTGGGAATGTAACGACGGCTTTCTAAAAGGGCACAGTCAGCCTGGCCAAGGTTGCAGCGAAAATACAAGGAAGCAGAAAAGTGGCATTGGGTGCAAGAAGTCAGCTCAGACTTAGCAGGACAAAGTAGTTGAGTCAAAACATGACAAATTCAAACTTTTTGGGAAACCGAGTTTTAGACTCGAAGGTATTTATTTTTAAATGAATAACGTCTAAGATCTATGACTGGCCGGCAAGCATCGTTAAGCAGACGCTCACCCTTGCCTCCTCTATAAGAAACTAGATTATCTGTAATCTTTCGTGGAACTAAGACTATCAAGGATGAGTATAACTTCCGTACCGTCAATGGTGATGCCGCATACCTACGACCTTGCCGCCAGCGATCAATAAAAATGGCCACTTTTACACAAACACAGCAAGCCATTTGTGGATATAAGCATGGTATGGAGTCAGAAAAGGCATTTGCCGCACTAAAAGACCAAGTATTGTGCCTTAATGCTGAATAGTCGCGTTTACTGGCAGACCGTTAGCGAGAAGAATAAGTGATAATTAGCATACCCTACACCAAACACTTATGCAGTCGCGCCTGGGTCTACTTCTAAGGCCACGGCTCCTTTAATACAATATAGTAGGCAGCCCCGATAATACTTATTCGTCTGCATTGTACTGTCTTTGTTAAAAAAACGGGGTTTAGGTAACATGAGATTATATCTAAAGATATCTTACTTGGCCTGGCTATTTACTGACGTTACAACAGTTACACGTCTATAATATACTATTCAGAAAACATCTACATATAGAGCGAAAAAAATTCAGCAAAAATAATAGGCGGTAGGGCGTCATAACGAGTGTTCCACTACCGAAGAGTCGGTTGTATTGCGAGTGCTGGGACATGTAATCATCATGGCGAACAGACAGTATCGATTCGGTTTTTACAAGGGAACTATTTGTTGGCTATTCAGACGATTTGTCTGTCAACGAGGTAAATTGACAGTTACCACATTAGCCACGAAAACTGGTCCGCACAGCGTGCCATTTTCAAATGACTACCATGAGGCTCTTATGTGTGTTAACGTGTCTATGTGTATTCAGCCAAGGGTACAGCTCTGTGCTAAGTTCACTAACCGTACCACCTTGCATTAGCTAAGTGTTGTTTACAGTAAGACGATCATCACTATTATCTGAGCTCTGATCGAGCTGAAAGCAAAACCAGGTGCTTCTGAATACTGAAGTGAACCGCCAGCAGTTGTAGGTAAGACTTCAGACGAGGTTACATCTATTCAAGCCGACCTCGATTGCGACAAACACCACGTCCCAAGAACCAAATAAGACGCAAAAATGCTACCCAGTGGAGATTGGGGTAGTAAGACTATGAATTAGTTGAGGGTGAAGGTCGCGTCAATAAAAGATAAATCGACGGTATTCGATCAGCCGGGCAGCAAAAGTGCATGCGATCATTCGTAAAAGGCGATACTGACTTTAAAAAGAATTTACCGCTTGTAGCGTTAATCCCGGCGCTTCCGGTAGCCATTCCGGTGTGCGTATAAATCGAAACGGTGGCTGGCCTTAATTGGCTCAAGTGAGAGGTGAAGTGCAGGCTTTTAAGCAATTGACACAGGAGACGATGGTATGTATCAATAACACTACCGTTCTCCAAAGTAATTAGTTTTTGCGCCTTACGCAAACTGATGTTTGGAGGCGCAGTGCGGAACAAAACAGGTCTAGCGGGCTCACGCGGGGACAAGACGCAGGTTAACAATGTGCACTAAAATATAGCTTATTCAAACAAAAAGATTATCTTCTGTTTTTCACAATTCTCGACATTTTGCGTACATTATTATAACAAAAGAATAAACTGAGAGGCACTATACAGGGTGTTACGTCCACAGTCCCACAGCGGATAAGTAGCAACATGACTACAATGACTAAAAGGTGCTAAAAATGGCTTACACCGCTCACATGGTTTCAGTCGACAGGCTAAAGCTGGTCTACGTTGAATTCACAGCCCCGCCCGCTGATCCGTGCACTCCTGTTGCACTTTCACCCTCCGCTTCGGCTGCCACTTCCAGTCTCATGCCACTGCCACCCTCGCAAAGCCACTTCACTTCCACTTTTGCTTAAATGTACAATGCGTTTTGTATTGCCTTTTTGAAATACAACCCACCTTTTCCAGTTTACTCTCACGTGACGGGTGGTTGAGCGGCTTTTGTGGTTATTGTGCGTTTTTTAAACTTATATCAATTTGTTCTGACTAGCCGGCGCTATACGCGACCACTCTCGGTCTCCAGAACATTCGTTAGTCTCACTGCAACTAAGACAATTCAAAACCTACGTGGGTTCGGACGAGGAAACTCGACCAGCAACTCGGGTAAATCATCGCTCTCTCATCACTGTCAGATCCCGGCTATTTCTGATGGAACTCGAACGTTTCGGTGAGTTTGTATCACCTTATCTTTTATTAACTTTTGCTTGTCGTCGTAGGCCGTAGAAGTTTAGCCCTGCAACTTAGGATTTTGGCGTTGCAAAATTTTGGCACAATTTTATTGGATCTGTAGAATTTAAGACATTTAGGCCTCTGCATAACGATAAGAAATATAGACAAGGAAAGAACAGTATGAAATATGCATATATGAAGTGGTTCCGAAAATGCAAATAATACATGTCAAACTATCCTACTAGTCGCTATATGTATACACAGGGTGTCCCAAAAAATGTATGCACATTTAAGTAATTGTAAATTTGGTGTTAATTATAATTTTTTATACTAGCGCGGAAGCCCGGCTTCACCGTGGGCTTCCTTACATGTTGTTTTCCCTTAAGAAGGCAAACCGTATTTGAGAACCTCTTAAAATGATTATGTTCAGTCCAGTTCAGTTTTATTAGGAAAATATAGGTTAATTCCTTTGAACTCCCTCTTTGTACATAGCCCATCGTATGCCCTTGCTGGTTGTCGGGTCTGCAGACATGATAACGAAACACGGGAGCCCAACGATCATCAACAGTTATTCTAAGCAAACATAGTACTGAAAAGTAGCGAGCTATATGGTTTTTTAAGGAAATTTCTGCCAGAGAAGTTTGGTGGCAAATCCTACTTGCTGACGTGCGGCAATGTTATTAGTCTAGCACCATTACAAATAACATTTTTTTCATGCTTGTCCAACTGCATCTTAATTGGTCCACAGGTGGTATTAAAATAAGAGCGAGTAAATAAGTATGTATGCGGCGGAAAGTGGTAAAAGTGGGCATCAGGAGAGTAGAATTTTGAAATTAAACAAAAGTGAGCAATAAGGGATCATATGAAGACAGTAAATGAGGTACCATACAGAGTGGAGCTTCTAACAAAAAAGGAAACAAATACGAACATTAAAATAACAACGATAGGGCAGTTCAGCGGGAAAAGCTGTACGGTAATAAGCAATGGGGCAGAATTTCGAGCGACTGCAAAAGCACATGGATATTGTCACACGTAATGTTCATTACGTACCGTAAGGAAATGGAAGGTAGAGTCGTCAGACTAACGCTTCCAGATAAACAACATTCCTCGTAACCCCGTTGGGTGCTTAGACGTACAAATTGGTTTTCGAGCCAACCCGAGGTATCGCAATGTACAGCTGACCGTGAGAAAAGCACGATTCTTCCAGGTGAATTCCAGCCACCCTGAAGGTTTGACCTTGGGACTTGTTGATGGACATGGCGAAGCAAACCTTCACGGGAAATTTAAGTCGCCGGAAATTAAGCGGAGTATCAGATGGCACGATAGGAATGCGGGTGATATAAGCAGTCTCCGCTTTTGCACAACCAGTCATAATCGTGGCCTCTATACGGTATGACATCAGCCTTTTCACAATAAGCCTGGTGCCATTGCATAGCCGCGGTTCATCAATAAATAAATAAACTGTATATTTTAGGCCCGGAGGGCCTCGTCATTGCAAACTTAGTGCTGTGGAAAAATAAATACAAAGTTGATAAATGCTGCTCTCCATGAAAAAACCACATAGACAGCGGGAGCGTTTAGTAGTGTTGGTAGATTAATTCATTTTCACCAACATATCGTCGTTTTAAAATAGTAGTCAACGCATGGTGAACTAAGGAGGCAGCAGTGAAAAAAATCCTACCATCTAAGCTGGGGCGGAGTTCAGCGAACCCCCGCTTAAAACAACAAAACGTAGGAGAAAAAACTGCTTCAACAAAATTAAGGGCGTTCGTTGAGGGGATTGATTGTAGTACAAATGAGACAGGGCTATTGATGAGAATGAATGAGGGTTGGAAACGCTTCTTGTAATTGGAGAAATCATATAACAGCAAAGGCTGTCGTTCACCATTGTTGCACCGCCCGACTGGCTTCATGATCAACCATCAGGGAGGTGAGACCAGAGGAGGCCATGGCAGAGGTCACCTGATCAGCAACGAAACGCCGGAGATGTGACCTTGTAGACTGCGGAGTTTAGCCACGAGCTGGCGAAAATAGCAGAACCGCCACCAGCATGACTAAAGACTATGAAGCCTATCGTCAGGGTTGTAAAAGGGAGAATGGAGAAAACGGCAATGATGACTGGACAGAGAAGTGGACAAAACATCGTTGCAAATATCATTCAAAGGAGGAAGAAATAGACATGTATGGAAAAAAATTCGATCTAAACATAACCACCTCAGATGCCAGGGGGACCCTTTTCAAAGTCCAAAGGTTGTGTGTTTGGGAAGGAGACGGATAACAAGGACTTTATAACTTCCAAAGTTAAAATTTACGTAATTTAACTTTAAAAACTGCTAAGTTAGACGACAGCCTAATTTCGAGGGGAATATTATTTCAGAGGAAGGCATATTTGGAGGCAAAGAAGTGAGAATGGTTCGAAGTGGAGCTTAAAGGGGGTGCAATAATCCTGGAGGAATTACGAGTGGCATAAGATCTATCTGCGGGAATGAGAGCGCTGATTCGTGGGAGGTTAGGGGTAGAGTTAACGCGAAAGAGGAAACAGAGGCCCGCTTCGAGTCTTCTGACCCAAATAAGTGTCATGTTCGCTAAGTGACATCTCTCCGTATAAGAAATAGTGGATTTAGAAAGAGCGAATACTTTGCGAGTAAATACCCTCTGTACATTTTCAATCTTACCGCGGTCCGAAGCATTCATTAGACCAAAGAGGGGACAGCAGCATTCTAGGATGGGTAGAACATACATGCGATAAAGTTTTAACTTTATTTCCAGCAGGAAGAAATTGTGTGATATAAAACCACATATCTGTGCAGCCTTCGCAGATATTCGATCTGCATGAGGCGACAATGCTAGTTTATTTGTGCAGCTTAGACCTAAGTCTTTTATAGTGGATCGTTCTAAAAGTGGAGCATTTTGAAAGACTAGGGGACAAGGAAGCTTGGCGGGACCGAAACACATGAAACTACACTTGGATGGAGAGAATTTCATCTGCCAGGTAGCACTTCAACGTGAGAGTGTAAGTAGGTCCGCATTTATTTTATCAATGCATATAATTGCCGTGTCCTTAGAAAATGAGTACATGCATTTGAGGTCGTCTGCATAAAGGAGATTGTGTGAATTTTTTAGAACAGTCGAAATTTCGTTTATGTATAGAATGAAGAGTAAAGGACCAAAGACAGTGCCTTGAAAAACGCCACTCGTGATCAGCTGAGAAGTGGAGTAACTATTACTTGATAGGACCTTCTGGCTGCGGTTAGACAAGTAGGAATCGATGAAGTCGAGGAGAGGGGCACGGATGCCAATGGCTTCCAATTTTACCAGAAGCCGTCTGTGCGGTACCTTGTCAAAGGCTTTGCTCAGGTCAAAGTAGATAACAACCACGGATTGCTGCTCGTTACGGAGGGAAGTGACGTGGTTAAGAAAAGCTAAGTGACACGTCTCGCATGATCTTACGGATAGAAAACCATGCAGCGAGTCATTTAAAAGCTTATTTTGAGGCAAAAATCGAGAATTTGATTAAAAATTATCTTCTCCTGAAGTTAAGCTAGGGCCGGGGTTTATGAACACCGCGGTAGTTATTAATGTCTGAAAGAGATCCTTATTTAAAGACTGGAAGAATAATGGATGTCTTCCAAGTGTCAGGAAAGTAACCCTTTAAGAGATAGACTGAAAATATATGGCTAAGTAATTTGGGAAAGGTCGACACACTTTTGATAACTGAATTTGGGATATCATCAGTTCCCGAAGAGCGCGAGTTTTAGACAAATTATCTGCTTACGAATTAATTATATGGAGAAATCAATGTTCCCGAGAGTACTGTCTGAGTATGGTTGAAACGAAGGGACTGGTTCGGATTCTGTCATAAAATGCTTCGCAAAGAAAGCATTGAATAATTCAGCCTTATCAGACTCATCAAGCGCAAATGTTTCATTTTCATTAAGCAATGGGGGTATTTCAATTCCTCGTTTTGCGGAGGACCTACGACGAAACAGTTGTGCAACCGATTTTGCAGAGCTTGACTCGCTCAGGGCGCATGATTCCCTGTGCTGGTTACGTGCAAGACGAATCTTTGACGCTAATTCAAAGATCTCTGCGATCCTTAGATGCACAGACAGCAAACTGGTAGATCTATCTTTCAGCTGCCTCTTCAATTTTTTTAGTCTGGGCAAAAGGAAATGAGGGACAATCGATTCTGGTGTGTAGGGTTCGCGATTTTTGTGGGTACAAATTCCAGCATTTTATTAGAAATGACCGACATGAGTTCAGAAAGATATGCAGCATCGTTAATGGAAGAGAGGCTCTGCCAATCTAATGAGTCAAGAAAATTGTTGATTGAGCTAATATCTGCGAGGTCATACACATGATAGGTACGACTAGCACTAGCCTTTTCCGTAGACGGAAGCGGTAGGCAACAGTAAAATTAATGTGTGATCACTTTGGAAGATGTCCTGCTTAAAATCAACGAATTGAGGGGCAATACCATTTGTGAAAATCAGATCTAGGATATAATTCCGTCTTGTTGGGGAACTAACCAGTTGAGACCAGTTAAAAAAATTAATGGTATCTAGGAAAGGCTGAAATCTAGGTGGACAATAGTTTGAAAGCCAGTCAATTTCAGGAAAATTAAAATCTCCAGCAATAATTTTAACTTCAAAAGTGGATTCTGAAATAAACTTGAATATTTCATACAAATTTGCATCTTCTTCAGGTGAAGAGTTAGGAGGATTATATACACATCCGATAATCGCCTTTTGCCGGGGCGACAGGATAATAGAAGCGAAACAGTAATTTCCAGAGAAGGATGCGCTATTTAGATAAAACGGAAAGTGCCTAAATGACGTTCTAATATAGAGAAGACAACCATCACCACGCTTATTAATGCGATCGTGACGATAGAAATCATACTCGTCTATGATAAGGGAGGAGTCAGAAATGATTGGATCGGTCCAAAATTCTGTTGTGCATATAACATCGGGCATCATCTCGAAAGCGATAGCTCGAAGTTGAGCCATTTTATTTATAACGGACCTGGCATTAAGCGCTATGACATCTAGTGTGTTTCGAGTGACAGGACTATGGCTATCGTTATTCATAAAAAAGAATTTGAGGGTGATTAGGCAAACTGTAGGCCGTTATTATTTGTGGAATAAGTACTGACCGGTATGGAGCTGTTAGCATGTGGGTAGCCAATAATGGATGGCTGATAAGGTCTGAGATATCTAGGGGCCTCACTTTCTGGCAGGGAAAAATGAGGAGAAGGTAAACCAAAATAAGCTTCTGGGGCGTTTGGGAGGAATGGGGGGAGGCGAGAAGACATGTAGAAGTTTTCAGGTTTGGGTGGTAGAGGATGGGTAAAGGAACTGATAGGGGGGAACGGTGACATAAAATTAGTGTTGGGGCCGCTCGCGTAAGGACTAGTGGTCTTAATCAGTGAATGTCCTGTACGGCAACTCCGATTAGATTTAAAGCTATACCAGTTTGGGTTGCTGCCGTGCAGATTAAATTTTTCGTGGTTCTGGCCCGGCGTGTTCAATAACGCATTATACGGGGGAATAATATGACTTCCACGGTCAAAAGAAGAGCTAGGTTGTGGTGGGGAAGCGCTCGGCCTAACCGCTTTCGACGGTGTTGGCGACATTCTTGATGAACTTGTTGCCGAGTAAGAGGCAGCGGAATTTCTCGATCGTTGAACAGAATGTATTTAGACTAGTATTAATCGTAGTAGATGACGGAGCGGCGGGCCTTGACGGTCCCGACATCAAGAGGGATGGGCTAACTGGTGCACTGATGTTTATGGGCCTATGACTAGACATTCGTGAGGAAGGGCTAGCAGGTGTACTGACGGTTATGGGACTATGAATAGACTAATAAATTTAAATAGAACTGTCAAGCACAATTGTAAACTACCATTTTTTGTACACTAAGAGTAATTGCCTTCCACCATATTTTTGTAATTATTTTGATATTTCTATTACGAAGAGGCTCAGATCTTCCTTGAAATTCGAATTAAGAATTTACGACTTTCACTGGCTTCAGTCAATTGACAATTAATGATGATTTTATTTTACTTGCTCACCAAAACCTTCGAAATAAGATATATATTAAAAGCATTTACCGAAATAATGAGCTTTCAAAAAATTTTATGCATTTTTTCTTATGTGTGTCATAGTTTCTTAACTACCCAAATATGTCAACTCATTGCCGAGAAAAATGAAGGTCCACAAAAATGTCATGAATGAATATGCCTAAGACTCATTAAAAATTATATAAGTAGTTATTTCTTGAAAGAAAGCTTATATGCCTGCGTACATTATTATATTTAAGATTGAGTCAAGATCAGAATGGGAACTTTTGTCCGGTTTATTGATTTCCCTAAGAATTATGGCAAATATTCCATTGTAAATGAAAAAAACTAACCTTTCTACATAAATCGGGACAGTTTTCAGTATACTTGGTTACTTTTAGGCTCAGTTCTACAATAACAAATGCATAACAGAGGGGCAATAAAATCAACGGTGATTTTTTAAGAAAACTGTATCGCATTGTCCCGTGACACCTCACTCAAATGTAGGTTATCTTAACAGTATTCAACTTTTTATTGACTGTACGATCGATTTACTTACTATACACTAATAATAATAATATTTTTATTATGCCAGTTTACAGGCAATTGTAAAGAGTTGGTAATGCACCTCTTGGGCGCCTTCCAACACCTCGAAGACCAGAAAAAAACCTAAAACAAACACCCTATGTTGCAGCCAGCATTAGTTTTGTTTCAGGTTTTTGTTTTGTCAATACTGGGCGAGATAGGGAGTTTGTTTCAAGTGAAAAAAACCTGCCTTCAAAGGTATGATACAAACGGAATAAATGTACAGTTGTAAGCTGAGTTGACTCATCAGCAGGAGAACTGTTTCATATCGTTTAAAGACATTAGTTCCAGACGGAGAGGGTTGACACAAGAACACAGTGTTCTCAGTCTTCCTTCAATGGTTGCCGGCAAAAGTTACGCGCTATCGGCTGAAGGGTTAGCAGACTGCGGGCTGCTGCTTCAGCAGCATTATCTTCAGCATGAAGCCTGGCGGGGTTCAAAGTCCACGAACGCCATCAGATTGGAAGAGGGATTCCACCGAGTCAGCACCCAAAATTCGTGAAAGTTGTCCTGAATGTAGAAAACTAGTTATAGCTCTCTTAAACATAGGGTAGTTTTGCTGGGTTTTAATACTTTTGGGCAGCTTATTCCAGATTGATATGGCATTTACTGAAAAGAATTGCCAGTACTTAACTGCACGTGCCATGGGAAAAAATAAAAATACGCCTCGATGACTGGCGCGTCGAGAGTGCTCAAGCTGCCTTATTGTACTAAGAGGATTAAAGGTTTTACCATTCAAAAGTTTAAACAGTAAAAAAAGACCCTTCTGCAATCGACGAAGCCATAGGGGATCCAGCTTTATAAGTTCGCACCTTTGTTGGTAGGTTAAGTTACGGCGTTCTGTAGTGAAAACTCTTCTAGTGAAGAAGTGCTGCACCGATTGACTGAATAGGGGCGAGCAGTATTCAAGACTAGGTCTCACGTACATATTATAAAGGCTAGTTTTAACCTTGAAAGTCTTAAAATTTCTAAGGATAAATCCGGTGGTTCGGCGTGCTTTCGAGACTATCAGGGCACAGTGCTCTGACAAATTGAGACTATTAGAGTAGGATATGCCCAAATACTAGATAACTCCTGGGACATGTAGTTCGTGACCATCTATGCTTAATTCCGGTTGATGATCGTCGCCAACAACCATAACGGAACATTTGTGTCATGAAAGGGTGAGGCGCCATGTGCAACACCACTGGGCGAAGGCCTGAAGATCCTTTTTCATCAGCTCGAGCACGATGTTGCGATCTGCCGGTTTATATCGATAAGCGACTTTTAAATCATCAGCGTACATGAAGGGTCTGCCATACTGAAAACAATCTGAAACGTCGTTGACAAACAGGCAAAATAGGA
>JAYGXS010000004.1:45258451-45285595 GCA_036362985.1 Ligula intestinalis | reverse complement strand
CACTGTTACCGGCTTCGACCAGAGCGATGTCCTTTTGACCTGAACTATTTTTCCCTCTGTTATTTTGAGATTTGTCTCGCCATTGGTTCTCCGTTTTTCCAGCTCTATTATTAGCTGTCTCATCTTTCTCCGCTCTTTCAACTCGTAATCCGGCTGAAAAAAACTTGCGAATGCAGACTCCGTAAGGATGGTTTGCGCTATAGCAAGAGTTTCGCCTGTGCTTCAGTTTCTAAAATAACTTTTAGAGGTCGTGGCCGAGAAATTGATTCTGGAGCTGTTGGAGCCTTCCCTATTCGAAATGCCTTAAGAATGCGGAAAGACTCGCCTGGATTTAGCAACGGTTTGGCGTACACCCGCATAAGACCCACGTCATGGTCAATTCGTTCTTGTGCAATTGACGACTCTGACTCTGGGGCCCCCTTTACAACTATTTTCTGCTTGCGACTCAATGGGGCATATGTTGCAAGAGCTACTTTTTCCTTACATAAGAGGAAGGTTAGACAAGATTGTTAATCACGGACAACAAGGTTATGAAGAGGGGACAGTAGAGGTCACGAGATCATCACCGAAATGGTGAAAATGCGACCTAGCGGACTGAAGAGTCCGAAAACAAGCTAATGAAAGCAGAAGAACCCACCACGATCATCGACAGAGACCTCAAAGACCAGCATCTGGGTTGCAACACGGAGAATAATTGTGAAAATTTGGCGATGATGGTTGGAAAGAGTACGAAAGGAAAAACTGTCTGCAAACAACGACTCTGAAGAGGATGGCATGAACATATATGGAAAACAATCTAATATAAAGGGAACTGCTTCAAATACCGGAAGGAGCCTTTTCAAAGTCCAAAAGTTGTATGCTTGAGAAGGAAATGGATAATAAATTCTTCGCATCCTTTGAAATCAAATGTTTACATAATTTGGTTTTGAATGCTGCTAATGTAGACGATAGCCTAGTTCGAGTGGAATATTATTCCAGAGTAAGGCAGATTAGGGTGCAAATAATGGAGAACGGTAAGTTAGGAGCTAAACAGTATCAGTATCAGTTTATTGAGGAAAAGATAGGCGAATGCCTTTGAACTCCCTGTTGGTAACAGGATGATAGGAAATAAGTTGATACGAAGAAAAATTTGAAATGTACGACAGTTAGAGGTTCCGGGAAAACAACCGAAACAAAATATGACATAAAAATATATGGCTTCTTGCAAATCGCGAGTAGTATAATTTGAAACGGTGTATCTGATAAGCAATGTGATTCATTGTAAAGTGATTCATTGTAATCTGATGAAGGAGTTTTTACCTTCATTGCATTTGCGCTTGATACACGTGCAGTCTACTCTTAAATGCATTGACACAAGTGGAGAGGACTACCTCTTCTGGAAGAGCGTTCCACGCTGAAACTACTTTGTTGGTAAAGAAAAATTTTCTTCCGTCCATCCTTGCTTTGCCCGGGCAAAGTTGGCGTGTTAGCCTGGGCAAAGAAATCACCAGGAACGAAACAACAATGCAGGTTATTCATGATACGGAAGGTTAAAATGAGGTCCCCTCGGATTTGTCTGTAGGAAAGGGGAAATAAGTCGAAAATGGACAGTCTGCTTTCATAGGGCAATGTTCCTAGACCTTTGACCATCTTTTTCGCTCACCTCTGGACCTGCTCTAAGACAGTGCAATCTTTGACAGTCCATGGTCTTCATGCCTGTATAGCGAACTCCAGGTGCGGCCGAATGAAGCTTCCAAAGATTTTGGAAAAGCTGTCTTTTTCAAACCTTATAAAGGCTTGTCTAATCAGCTGTAACATAGATCTGGCCGATTTCGCCGCCTTTGTACAGTTCGGCGTTGGTTTCAGTGAAGAAGTTATCCACACACCCAAGTCTTTCTGACTCCAAACTTGTTGCAGCGGAGTACCATTTAAAGAGAAGACATTCGTGCAGGATGCTCTACAACTGCCGATTTGAAGAAAGATACATTTGCTTACATTGAAAGGCATAAGCCAAAGCTTTGACCAGTCCTCCGATCTGTTCAAGTTGGCTTGTAGATGGTTTTCGTCTGCCGTACCTGGGACAACTTTCCATAATTTGATGTCATCGGTGAACAAGGTGACTTCACAGTCTAGACCCCTGACACAGTCGTTGATGAAAACGAGGAACAATACGGGACCTTAAACTGAGCCCTATGGGATGCCACTCACCACAGGTAAACCCGAGGACTTCTGGTGACTGACTTGGACTCTTTCTGACCGTCCTGTCGGAAAGTGTTGGATCCATCGGAGGAGGTTCCCGCGAACGCCTGCGCTGCGCAGCTTAAGCAGCAGGCGTTGATGAGGGACGGTAGCAAACGCCTTTTTGAAGTCAATGTAGATCGCATGCACCGTTTTGCCCTCGTCACGTGCTTTGGTCCAGCTATCAAGTGAGAATAGCAGATTGTTAAGACAGGACCTACCACTGCGAAAACCATGTTGTGCATTGAAAAGAAGGTGATTCTGCTCAAGGAACTGCATCAACGCCTTCTAAATGATTTTTTTCCATGGTTTTGCAACAAATTGAGGTAAGGCTCACCGGCTTGTAGTTATTTGCGGACGCTCGGCTTCCACTCTTGAAAAGTGGGATGATCGTCGCTGTCTTCTAATCAGATGGAAGGCAACCCGTAACAAATGACGCCTGGAAGATAAGGGCTAGTGGCTTGGCCATTTCAGAAGCTAGCTCCTTCAACAGCTTGGCCGGGATTGATCGGGGCCTGGGGAGGTCGATTCTTTCAAATTAAGAAGCTCATTCTTGACTACATCTTCGGTGAAGAGGACTGTATCAATAAATGGGATCGAATTGTCTTCATAAGTATGGGATAGAAAACCAGGTTCAGTCAACTCAACGGACCGGAAGAACTGAGAGAGATGGTCAGCTTCATCCTTGTCCTCTGAGATTTCGGCACCTTCGGCAGTTCGCAGTAGGGGGATAGGATCCTTACTCCGCGAGCTCTGTCTTATAAAGCTGAACAGGACTTTGGGGTTAACCATGGCTTGGTTTAACAGATCCTCTTCAAACTGCTATTGAGCTCTGACAATGAGACTTTTGACCCGGTTTCTCTGCATTTTGTACCTATTAAGAGATTCAGGTGGCCTATCAATTCGGTACTTTTTAAACAGTTTTCCCTTCTTGTTAACTTCGGTTTTTTAAGGATGGATTTAGTTAACGAGGCCTGTTTGTAAGTTTTCGGCGAGAGATAAGGCAGTGGCTAGAGATGAGATTATGGACTATCCCTTTGAACTGTTCCCAAGCTTCTTCAACGTTGTCGGATAGTGTGGATGCCTAGTCTATGAAACAGAGATCATGTTTCATTTGCTCGAAATCACCACGCCAAATATTAGGACGAAGGTCTCGTGGTTGGGCAGGCAAAGAAAATAAACTGTATTCCCACATGAGAACTACATGGTCACTCTGGCCTAGTGGGGGTAAGCAATTCACAGTGTCGATATCTTCGAGCGACTTAGTGAGCACAAGGTCAAGGCAGTTCATCCACTGGCCTTCACGAATTCTTGTGAGAAATGTGACGTGCTGGGTGAGAAGTAGAGATGGGGTTATATTCAGGAGCTGGTGGTCGAATGCCAATTGAGGGCTATCAGCTGAGGAAGAGATCCAGTTGATTGTAGGAGCGTTGAAGTCCCCAACAATAAGGGTATTTGATCGCGTAGCGTGGGTTTTAAGTTCATCCAGCAATAGGGCATCGGCCTCAGGATTGTTCTCGGTGGTCGGTAGACAGTTAAGATATCAAGGCTTGGGAACCCGTTGCTCTTACAGTTAACTATACGGCTTCTTGGCAAAACAGATTCGCCGTTTTTTTTCAGAAACCTACAAAACGTTCTTCACGAAGGTTGCTACGCCTCCGCCTCTTCGGTTGTCTCTGCCTTTCCGGAACAGTTGAAAGCCGGAGATTCCAATCTCGCGATTGTCAATCTGGTCCGACAACCATTTTTCTGTTATCGAAATAACATCGGGAAGAAGGTCGGATACGTTGATCCTTAGTTCATCCATTTTTGAAAGTAAGCTTTGCGCATTGGTATACATAAATGTCAATTTTGAATTCTCGCGTGGTCCTTTTGTAGCCCCAACGCAGGCTACTGGAGTAGATGCGTGGTCATGCGAATCGGTTTGGTCCATGAGGGGGCAGAATTTCTTTCGACTATCTGGTCCTTGAAGATCGCGAAATGAGTGGTGAAATTAGCATGGATGAATTACGAGTGGCATAAGGCCGACCTGACGGAGTGAGGACATTCATTTGTGGGAGTTTAGGGTTAGACATAATGTGAAACGGGAAGCAGAGGTCGGCATCAAGCCTTCTAACCCACAGAAATGTTATGCTCGCTAACTGACTTCTACCCGTATAAGGAACACTGGATCGAAAAAGATCAAATATTTTTCGAGGAAAGATCTCTAAACATTTACAACCTTACCGTGGTCAAAGGCATTCATCAGACAAAAGAGGGTACAAGAGTATTCTAGAATGGGGGGTCAAACACGTGCTACAGTTTTGAAGTAATTTCCCGAAGGAAGAAATGATGTGATATAAAAATCACACAGCTGTAGACCTTTTTGCAGAAATTCAATCCACATGAGGCGATAATGTTAGTTTAGTCGTTCAAGTAAGACCTAAGTCTTCTCTGTTGGATCGCTCTATGAGTGGACTATTTTCATAGACTAAGTGTCCAGGAATATTGGCGGGGCCAAAACATATGAAACTATACTCTATGTGTCAACTGGAGCTCCAACATGAGAGTGTAAGTGTTTCAATAACTTCCTAAGCTAGATTTGTGCCACCTCCAGTTTCTTTATGTTAATTCAATAAGGATAACAACCAACAAGGGAGTAAAGGAAAGGAAGTCCTTTACTGCCCCTCGAACGGGGCTCATTGCTAAGAGGAGCAAACATACTCGACCTTATTTTTTTAGGGGATGCGAACCACTTTCAGTGTCATCCTAAGACGCACTTGGGAGTTCAGACCATCTTACAGTTGTTAGTGAACTAGAACTGAAGGCGGATGAAACATTTTCCCAAAAGTATAGTTTTTATCATGACTTCCGATCAGCAAACACGGCGGATCTACTGGCACATCTAAACGCTCTCGGCTGGTCTAAATTTTTCCAATGTTTGGACGTAAATGTTTGTACCGATGCACTGTACAAAGTGCTGGATCCACTCATCCTCCACTTTGTCCCACGTTAGAAAGTAATACATGTCAAGGATGAAGTGTACCTTCCTCTGTCTTTCCGTCGTAGGCTGCGTAAACTCTCTCGTCGTTTGCATCGGCAGAACGACACTTCCGTTCTGCCCTTGATCAGACTGATCTTTGAGCAGGCCAAGAAGCTCTCCGAAGAAAAGCAGATAGCCGATGAGGCTCACTTCGCTGAAAATCCTTCCCTTAATGTTGCGAAACTCTTTTCGCGTACAGTTAAAGCGCAGAGGAAAACGCAACACCCCATACTTCAAGATGCCTTAGGAAACTCCATAGCTGACGCTATGTTGACCGCCGATAGCCTCAATGCGTTCCTAGCCAAAACTTTTGGTGAAAGCTCGTTCACTGCTCCTCTGGCTATCCGGGCTTGGACGGGTGCCATACTCGAAACCCTAAGTTTTACCCTCTGGGACGTGACTGCAGCCATTCTTCGTTATCGTCAATCTTATAGTCCAGGAACAGATGGTGTCCCAGTTAGCCTTCTAAAAGCTAAAGCGAATGATATCTTTCCGTCTATTCTTTGTAGGGTATTTAATCTTGCACTTGAGAGCGAAACCTTTCCTTCATTGTGGAAGGAATCGCACATAATGCCTATTCGCAAGCATGGCCGATCGACGTCATTCGACAACTTTAGGCCAATAAATACACATCCCGCAGCCTCGAAGATCTTGGAGACCTTAATCAAAGAAAAGATGATGCGTTACTTGACAGAAAACAACCTGCTCAATACAGCTCAACATGGCTTTCTTGAGAAACGATCTTGTGACACCTGTCAGCTCTCTTTCTTTGATTATGTGCTGCAATCTAGAGACAGCGGTTTTGCCACTTATAGCGTCTATTTTGATTTTACTAAGGCCTTTGATCGGGTCGATCATAACCTCCTCCTTCTGAAACTGGCCTCCTTCGGCATAGGTAGCAAGCCTCTGGACTTCATATCTTCCTATTTGGGTGCTCGCACACAACGAGTAAAAATTTCCAATGTTATCTGCAACATTTACAGACAATTGTAAAGAGTTGGTAATGCACTTCTTGGGCGCCTTCCAACACCTCGAAGACCAGAAAAAACCTAAAACAAACTCCCTATGTTGCAGCCAGTATTGGTTTTGTTTCAGGTTTTGTGTTTCTCAATGCTGGGCGAGAAAGGGAGTTTGTTTCAAGTGTAAAAACCTGCCTTCAAAGGTATGATACAAACGGAATAACTGTACAGTTGTAAGCTGAGTTGACTCATCAGCAGGAGAAATGTTGCATATTTTTTAAGGAAATTAGATCGAGATGGAGAGGGTTGGCACAAGAACACAGTGTTCTCAGTCTTCCTTCAATGGCTGTCGGCAAAAATTAGCACGCTATCGGCTGAAGGGTAAGCAGACTGCGGGCTGCTGCTTAAGCAGCATTATCTTCAGCATGAAGCCTGGCGGGGTTCAAAGTCCATGAACGCCATCAGAGTGAAAGAGAGATTCCACCGAGTCAGCACCCAAAATTCGTGAAAGTTGTCCTCAATGTAGAAAACTAGTTATAGCTCTCTTAAACATAGGGTAGCTTTGCTGGGTTTTAATACTTTTGGGCAGCTTATTCCAGCTTGATATGGCGTTAACTGAAAAGAATTGCCGGTACTTAACTGAACGTGCCATAGGAAGAAATAAAAATACGCCTCGATGACTGGCGCGTCGAGAGTGCTCAAGCTGCCTGATTGTGCTAAGAGGATTAAATGTTTGACCATTCAAAAGTTTAAACAGTATTTTAGACCGGAATTAGTTGAAGGGTGGTTGGAACGCCTCGTCTTCTTATTGTCTGACCTTAATTTGCGGGCTTAGTCTGCCGGGCAGTTATCTCCACTATCCCCTCGTCTATGGCATTTCTGACAAACGTGCTTCTTGAATGGACAAAAGTGAATGAACTGCCAGTGTAGCGTCCGAACGAAAGGTCGGTGGATGATTCGACGTTGGTTGGCCATTTTGTACTAGGATATCTCCTGGTAGGTTGTGGGCCTGAAAAGGGGTTTCAGCGAACTGATTATTGTTTCCGATCCGATCAGTCAGAAAGGGATTGGTATGAATAGACCCAGAGATGATATTTAGGAAAACGGGTGTGTTCTGAAACAAGAGGGGAATATCAGAGCCTTCGTCAGGAATTCTTATCACATCCATACGGTCAGAATCTACCGAAATCCATTCGTAGTCAGACATGAGCGAGGAACGAATCGCAGTATAACTCTTAACTAGATAGAAACTAGTACGAACAGAATAACGAAGGGTAAACTGAATGCTAAACGGAAGTTGGATAAAAATTGAGAGGTTTAGGATAGCGTGGAAACAGAAGAAATGCGTACAAAGCGGGAAGAAAAGTATAGTGATCAAACTGTAACGTAAGGCTAGAATTCAGCACAGGATTAACAAAAATATGTTATTGCGGTGCAAAAACGTGAAAGAAATTGGAATATAACTTATCTTCGACCCGAAGGCAGAGGCGAGTGGTATTCCCGAGTTGTTCTAAAAAAACAAGTTGTACGCCGTTAGCCCACTGAAACATACATAGTTCCGTCTGGGTCGCTACACCTGCCACCACACTGCCAGCATGTTAATGGTGGATTTCTGAATGTGGGGTCTTGAGATTTCTGTGGAGACATTGACTTCGTGTGGGTGACAGCCTGAACATTGTTGGCGGCAAACGAGGAACTGGGTGGCAGAATCATACTGAAGATTCTTAAGCCGTTGACTCTCGGCAGTCGACTTCTGCAAAGTTGACTTGGGGACCTGTTGAATTTCAGAGAGCAGACGAGTCCTGCTGTCAACCTCGTGAGGTGACTGCAAAGCGCACACAAAAATAAGTCACCTGACTTGGCCTTCTGTCAACTCTCGGAGCTTGAGCCTTTCACACTGGCGGTTGATGATACTGGCGAGTGTCAGAAAATCATCTGCCTCGTTCTCGACCAGCTTGAGACACTGATATCGAATGCTAAACCAGAAGGACTTCTCGCTGAAGATCTCTGACAGGCAGTTGACAGTTTCGTCGAACGTTAAGTCACGAAAGTTTTTCGGCAGAATGATATCCATGTACCGCTCGTAGTCTTTGGTGCTCACTTTGCATAGTAGCTGGCGCACCTTGCAAGCATCATCCGATTTGGCAGATTCAATGGGGAAGATGTCTTTTCAACGTTTAAACCACGCCTCGAATATCACGCCAAATTCGGGATCATGATAAACTCGGTGATGGAGGCAGCAACTGCGTCTGCTCTCATGGACTGGTATCCAGAGGAGCATGGAGAAGGGGAATGCAGTCTGAACCCCTGCATCATTGAGTACACCATTTTCAGTTGAGCTGCCTCAACCTAAGCTTGCTGTTGCCGCATGATAGTCAGCAACTGTTCCGCGGGGATAGCCATAGTGAGTTCTGCATCGCCATTTGTTTTAATGACTTCCCAATCTAGATTTGTGCCGCACCCAGTCTCTTTGTGCTAGTCAAGAAACGAGAACAACCAACAAGATCGGAAAGAAAAGGAAGTCTTTTATTGAAGTTCGAACGGGGCTCATTGTTAAGAAAGGTTGTAGGTGGGACCAATCGGATTGCGCCTTCATGTGCCTAGCGGCTCGATTGGCGATCTGACCCCCTTGTCCTGGCCGACTTGTATGACCTCAAGGCGCGCGCACGGGCTTGCACGCCTCTGGTTGTGGGCGGAACAATAGCGCGACCTGAGAGTGCGCCCGGGCCGCTGGTTAGAAGTATTCCAAACAGGAATTAAGTCTGCGTTAATTTTATCAACACAAACATTGGCCATATCCTTGGAAAATGAGATGACATTATGCGATTTTTTGCCATATTCAACTATCATTCATGTATCGGATGAAGAGTACAGACAACGAAAGTGCCTTGGAAAACGCCGATCATGATCAACTGAGGCGTCGAGTGTTTATTACCAACAAGAACCTTTTGACCGCGGTTAGACGAGTAGGATGCAATGAAATCGAGGAGTTACAATATATTCTAAAGATACAGATACCTTCGTAACTGGTGCCGACTGGGGGCTTATCCTTAAATAAGCAACGAGTAGGCGTCTACATATCCACCATTTCCGTCGTACGATAATTCATCAGGTTCGGGCACACAGTAGAATATAACTTGATGTAAAACAGTGTTTTGTGAAGAAAGGACAAAAAGAACGGGCTGCTTGAGGAATATAAGCATCGGGTAGAACACAGATGTTAACGGTTAAATGATGGGTCCAACTCTGTGAGCTTTTACTTGCAAACTAAAAGGAAAACCTACACCCATTATTCCGAATTAAAAACCTGCATTGCCTCTGGATTAATAAGTATACTGATTCATTTAAATTTGCCATTATCCTCGATCAAAGTCCGTTTTTACAGTTTTGTGACGTCCATTATGGACTGACTTTTTGGGAACCTTGCCGATTTCGCACAGAAGTACATGAATACATAGGGTAATGATGCTTAAACGAGTCTTCAATCCTTGAACTGTTAGCCATGTCTGACGGTTTTGAGCGCCAAACCAATCATTATGCAGCCTGAATAAATAATTGGTTTAGTAGCGCGGAATTTGCAGACAGGATGAACCCCGATTAGTGAGTTTTTTCCCATTCTCCGCGACTGACTTGGCGACCCGTCTCTAACTTAATATTTTCCACTTTCTAGTGACTATCTTTTCAAGCTCTTGCTTATTGGTGATTCGGGAGTTGGCAAGTCATGCCTTTTACTCCGGTTTGCGGTAAGCTTGTGACGTCACCTATTTCATCTTTCTAGGATGACACATATACCGAAACATATATTAGCACTATCGGTGTGGACTTCGTAAGCAAACATTTTTAAGTAATCTTGTATAGAAAATCCGCACAATTGAGCTAGATGGAAAAGTAGTCAAGCTGCAGATTTGGGATACGGCCGGACAGGAGCGATTCCGGACGATAACCTCATCTTATTACAGGGGTGCTCACGGAATTATACTAGTATATGATATTACTGACGCGGTGAGTTTTCGTGTATTGTATTCCAGTTATACTTCTTCAGTTTTTAATGTGTATTTCTGGTTACAATCCGTGTATACACGAGATAGGAACACCGAGTATTTATGTGAAAACGTTTGCTGCTGAATATCTCTGACAACTTTCTGGTTTTGAATCGTTATTTTATTTAGCAATGCTCCCGAAAAATTCTTGCCGCATACCAAATCCTATCTTGTCATCTAGGCTAGCTGTGAAGAACAATTTTTGTCCTAATTCCTTCTGATTCGATAGTAGACTGGCACCAGCACATTCGATTTTATAGCAGATGGTCCTGTGGAATTTTTAGCTGCCCCATTATGGTACAGTTTAGGTTTTGAGTCAAAATAATCCTGGTTAATTCGCACCCACTTTTTCTACCGCTAATTGCTTACTAGCTACTAGTAGGACAGATCTCTTATTGAGCGCTTCTAATCATACACACACGACAGGGAGCCTTCTAATCAGAATATTCGTAATTAAACTTATTTCTAATGACCTGTGTTATGCATTATCCATACTGCATATGCCCCAAGGCCACATTGTACATTAATGTTATGTTTTTGTCAAGACTATTTGGAAATTAAACTCCAGCGTTTCCTAGATAATTTGATTGGCCTGCGCAAGAATCCACTTAAGTGCCTCTTACAGATAATAGTCAGTTTCTGTAAAAATTGTAGTTTGAACTGAAAACCACCCTCAAGCAATTTGAAAGTTGTATCGTTTATGCTGTCGACATGCTAAATGGAAATTCTGTACCGCGTTATTAATTACCACCCTGTGCGCTGTCAATTGGTAACCAACTTCGGAACCACGTTGATGCAGTTGACACGGCAGTTGTACCATCCGAAATATGCAATATCAGACCTGTATTCCAGATCAATTTGCTTCAATTCCGCATGTTTTCCGGTGACCACGTTAACGCCCTTGTCGGGTTAAGGTGCGTCGCTGCAGAACTGTCAACCAAAAAAGTGTGCAGTCACTTTGCCGAATTCTTTTAACGACTATATCAATGTTTAAATTAAACGCAGTTGGAGAGCCAAAATAGAAGAGCGGTCAGGAAGCAGTCTTGGTCAAATAATTCCGGGTGGAAAAATCTTCTACGCATATTGACCATGTCTCACGCTCTATGAACAAACTGCTCCAACGGAAATCTCTTACACTCAACCTAGTTACCATACCGGTCCTGCTCCGAGTTCAAAACTTATGAAGAAATCCGTCAAAGACTACGCGCCCGGTTGACCCGATTGTGTGCATTCCACCATACTTCTGCCTATTTTGGTAGAGTTCCTCCAAGGCTGTAGTGTCTGTTCGTTTATCCAAACGTTCGCTCTTTACCTTATCACGGTATGTATCTGGATGTTAATCTGAGGCAAGCACCATTTTCTCTAAGTAATTGACCCGAAGATTCGCATCGGTAACCTTTGCGTCTGCCGGGGAAGCAAGGCATTACTTTTCTGAAAAGGAACTTACCGTAGCCCAGTGTAGTCTATATTTGTAAAGTACTAACAAGTACTTACCGACACACTGAAATTATCTTGCTGCGCACGGAGGAGCCCAGGCTTATCATGTAATTCAGTGGACTTGGTCAGAAAATAAATTCCTGATGGACACCGGAGCGAAAAAAATCTTAGTGATGTTTACCCAGTCATCTAGCATAGTCGACCACAAGAAATTCCGACGGACAGTCAAATTCTGAAGCACAATTCGTAAAGCAGGCAAAGGTAGACAACAAGAACCTGGGGCACGCATTTTCGCTTCTATTCGAAAGGTAGACTGTTGTTAGCTGTAGCCGCGTTCCACACGTTTGACAAGGCCAAAAGTACTTATCGACATACGCCTACCCTTTCCAAAAACCACACTGATTTTCTTGAATCGTATGTAGCTGTATGAACAAAAAGTGATTGGAAAGAACGACTACACAAGTTGGTGGTAATTTGAAGGGAACAGCTTCTATGGTTACACAGTGACCTCTCGTTGTTCTTAGCTACTTTAACGTACAGTTCAGTCTTTTCCATGGACAGGAGCTGTTTTTCTGAAATTTTTCTCAAAGGTCATATTGCCGGCCGATTTCTGTCGACCAGCACTTGTGGGCTTCCGCCAAAAACCTTCCTACTCGGGCATTTTATTGTTCTTCAGTTTCCGTATCGCTTCAAAATTGTTTTCCTCAGGTGTCACAGTCTTCCGTGACATTTTAGCTGTTTTCAAATCAGGCTTCTGCCGAAAGTTTTTATTGTATGAAGTTGGGTACAATTCCTCTTTGCTGGTGGCTTATCCTTGCCGGGGCCGCTATCACCGCAAATAGGTTGTTCCAACTCTCATTCCCGCATCACGAGTAAACTAATGTAGTGTGTTTGAAAGTTTCTTCTGACACTGCCGGATAGACTGACGAAATAAGTAGAAATATAGCTGCGGCGCTCATAATGGCCGTGTTTTTTAGACAACGATTGGGCCAAATCGCATGCAGATTTTCTCTAAGTGACCTCAATTTTTTATATAAGACTGGGGGAAACTGCGACCAGGTAGGCCTGTGTGAAGTACGTGCTTCACAATGTAACACAATATTTTCATGTTTCTATTGGTTTGCCGTAAATGAGATAAATCTGTTAATTTTACAACTGTAAGATCACCCTTATTTTCAAACGTTTGAATATTCAAGATTGCATAAGTTGTGTATTGCCCTATTTTTGATTTAACCACTTCCATGGATATATACTCGAACCAATTGAACAATTGCAATCTTCCCCAAGACCTTTAGTACTAATTTACCGCCTCGAAAATGCGTTAAACATAGATTATGTTAGGTTAGGTGTTTGAATGTTTGTTGCGAGAGAGTGCTGTAAAACTCAATTTGCTTTTGAATAAAGACGGCGGTTTTGTGATTAGAAACACAAGACCAAGTGTTTGTTAGGTCATTTACTGAAAACCTGATCTGCTAAGCCACTCGTGCAATCTTCGCCATATTTTCGAAGGCTCTACAACTATAAATTTAAAAGTGTATAACTTCCCATCCTTTTTGCTTCACAAGCTTTCATCGAAGATCTTTTCGTTTTCACATGGTCTTATCTTCCTAAAATTATTTGTCATGGGTGTCCCCTCAACCCCTTTTATCATTTCGATTGATAGCTTAACACTCTTAATAATACTGTTTCTGAGAAATTGGCTGATCACTAGATTTGCATATCACGGGTCCGATGTTTGAGTCTAAAAATAAAACAACCATCTCTTCCTGAATTCGCCGCAATTAAATAATGTTTTCATATACCACACTTTGAATTTTTCAAGATTTTTTCTCACCGAAAACGCCAAATAGTGAAAAATTTGAGCGCAGTGTGACTGCTTATTGACTTGAGTAGCAGAATCCGCGACGGATATCGAAACGTCAGGCGAATAAACATATTGTCCCAGCGATCGAGTCTTCTTCTTCTTCTGCTAATTGACTGTCTATGCAACGATCTATCTCCAAGAACAGATAGGTAAAGCATCACTCAAGAAGTCACACTGGCGGATGTCTAATGTAAAATTAGCTTAAGTGACACGTCTACATTAGAAATCCATTTCGATTCCTTGCTTATTTTCCATGCCTTTGTTTTGTCCCCAATCTGAATTAGCGGTTAGTACTAGCTAGTGCTGGGGGGACATCTAGTCTCTAGCACGGTAGGCGCGCTTGCAACTTATTTACCGGAAACTAGCTGCTAGATGAATTCCAAAACACGACTTTTTACCCTTTCTTGCTGCTTATTACTGTCTGAAAAATTCTATGCTCTCACTATATTCATCCATCTTCCGCCGGAGGCCACTACAAAGCCTCCAACGGCAGATGCTGACCGTGCATAGGACAGTTTTTTTCATGGTCACTTCCTGACCACTAATCATTAGAGTCCATGTAGGATATTACATTCGCGCTCATGTGCGAAGCAGCGTGCGTTGGTGATCGTAGTGCTGATCATTAGTGAACTTTGCGGGGCTGTCATAAGACTTGACCTCGCCAACATATTTCTTTAAAACCACTTCAGCAACGAGTCATTGTGACGACTTGCCTGTTGTGTCAGAGCACATATATTTGTTTGTTGATGCCAACCTAGAATAGCATTTGGTACTGCGTTTTGTTTGTTCCCCCAGTGTCCGTTCGTTCAGCTTCTAACTGGATAAGTAAACCAATAGATGAGCACAATCATACCGTAATGGGTTTCTCGATGGTTTTGAGTACATATCTAAATGTACAGCAGTGGTTATGCGCACGCAGAAAACAACGCATTTACACTTTCTCTTTATAAGGGAAGCGAAAGACGTACTGGCCTGATCTAATTTATTTCATAATAGCTTTGCACCGTATTTTTTGTTGAGTAACTTGTATATTTTGGGGCTGCTGGGCTGTTGGCAGACGATGAAAGTCACGGCCTCTGCAATGTGCGAACAATAAACTACTCTGGATAAGCTATCAGCCCAGTGTGTAGTGGCTGATGAGTGGACTGGGGGTCAGGCGGCGACGGCTCCCCTGGTGTGTGCCAAGCAGGCCAAGTCGTGCTGTGGCGCGCGCAGACGGGTTCACCGGCCCTGATAGTCTCTGTGCCCGATCCCGTCTCTAGCTTTCTTGACTCTGTCTTGACACTGGGCTGAGGGATGTGGAGAGAGAGAGGGAGCGGTAGATGCTGCGCAAGTCTACTATCTCTTAAAACTAATTCACACAAATCACCGTCCCTGCACCAACCTGTTCTGAAGCACATGGTGGACATAATCTAAGTCGATTGCCGAGCTGTCACTCGGAATACTGCCTTATGAACATTAATGAAGTTTTGTGATTATGATTCTACTATAGTATTACTCAAATGTTGGAGTCAACTGGCTCAGATTGACCAACAACGTTTTGCTTCGCTTGTTAGGAATCATTTGCGAATGTGAAGATGTGGCTTTCTGAAGTCGAACGCTATGCCTCCGCCTCTGTAAGCCGCCTGCTCGTTGGAAACAAGGCAGACTTGAGTGCGAAACGTGCTGTACAGACTGCGGATGCCGAAGCAAGTTATTTACCTTCTCATTAATTACTCGTTATTTGAAATATCTCTGAAGTCGCGTAAACTACAGAAGTTGGAAATGTTCTATTCCTCATACAAATCTCCTCTCTCCGCTTAGGCCCTCGCTGACAGTTTGGGCATCCCATTCCTCGAAACCAGCGCAAAAAATGCTACTAATGTCGAAGAAGCTTTTTACAAAATGGCGGAAAAAATAAAGAAGAATACCCCAAGTGTTCAAGGTGCACCGTCTTCAACTGTTTCCGTAGGTGCCACAAAGCCGCTGAAAAAGGAGTCTACTTGCTGCTAACCTCATTCAACATGCATTGCGTGACTTCCCCCTCACCCTCTGCCACAGCGTTTGTCCGTACTACCACTACCATCGTTCCAAATGATGTATCCTCTGTTTTGTCCCCCCCCCCGCTTACCTTCGCTTTTTGTCATTTCGCAGGGACCTTTGTTCTGTCTATTTCATTCCGAGCGATTTAGGGGGCTATAAAGACGTATATCCCGTCTGCCTAATGCGCGCGCGTACTCGTTTTCCCACAGACAGGTCTTTCCGGTTCCCCCGGTTTGTCGCCACTCCGTTGCCTCCCGTCCTAAAACGCAGCGAGTGGTTTTCAAGATTTCTCGCCCACTTTCTGTGGTCCCACTGTCTTTGCACCATTCATTGTCGCTTGCCCTTTGCAATTATTTCCCCAAATATATGTTCTCCTTGTGCGACCTTGTACAGTATTTTCAAACAACTCTCCCCACCCAGGCTTTGCTTTTTTGTGAACGGTGTGCTTCAGGGTGTGGGAATCTGTCAGTGTAAAGCGACTTTCTGCTCGTGCATCCATCAGTAGCAGCACAGTGATCTGAGTGTATGGTCGGACAGGATATACTTTCCATCCCGGGCACGCTCTTACCATATTTTTCTTCTTCTTCTAGCTGTGTGTTATCCTTGCAGAGTCAGCTTTTCCCATCTTTCTATTTCGCCATAATTTTGCACTGATCTTCATTGTTTGGAAATCGAATATAGCAGTCCGTCAACGCCCTCCCTTCCTTTTTATCCTCTCATATATGTATTGTTTGTGTGAGTCTGCTGCAGTAGCTCTTCAGAGCTACCGGTCACGCTATATAAAGGCTAGGGAAACTGCTGGGTGCTGTTAACCGTTGTTGACTTCGTTGCTATTGCTGTTTACGCGCATCGACGACTTGCTCTTTTCCTTCTAGACGACCTCATTATGCATGATTAGTGCTTGGTTACTTATCGTGCGGCGCATTTTGAACACCAGTCTGCTGCTTGTCGCGTCTCTTGGACTATGTTCGCAGGCCCTTGCAGAATTTCCTCACTACTGTTTGAAAGCCATAACAACGTAGATGATGTTATCTAAACGTTTCAGTCTTTCTCCGCACATCAGATTGAGGTTGGAGGCCGAGTAATGCAATCTACTTACCATAATAGACTTCACTGCTCTATAATTATTTTCCGGCGACTGTGCCATGGCTTCTACACCTCTTGCTAGCCATCTCCTTACTGCTTTTTTTTCATCAGCTAGGCCGCGAAATTTGACTACCGGGGCGCATTTTCTGTGTCTCTTCGTCGGGTTCTCTATGTGGTACTGTCTAGCAGCTGCTTAGGTATTTTCGCCTTTGGGCCCGCCATCTGGAGGATAAATTCTTCTAAGTCAGGATGGGTTGCGTGAACTGCAGTATGTTCAATCGACGCGGCATTGAATGACCTAACGTGCAACGTGCTGTGCACAAACCGCGTACCTTTTGACTTCTACCGTACAGTTGGAGGTTACTTGTCGAATTGACTGGCAAATGGCTAGCTGCGGTGCTTCTATTTACACCTATCAGTATATGCGCATCAATAACTGCTGGTGCGAACTTCTCCCTACAGAGTTTTTTTGGTCGTGACGTTTGCTGCGAGATTCACGCATTTCCGTAGGCTCAGATTTGGGCAGGTTCGAGTGAACTTAAACAGTCTCGTGCGACAGATGCAATCGATGTATCGCATACCCACTTTTTGCTCCTGTAGGCCTTCTGCAATTCACGTGCAAAGCCTCATTTCGCGCGATCCAAGCGGAAAATTTGCCAAATAGAAACATTGTTACCATCTGAATGCGCATTAAGGCGCTCGTACTGTTAGAATTTTTTTGAAATCGGCTGACAAGCCCACTCTTTTCGAGTTCCCCTCTTCCTTCGCCGCCATCACCCGTCTGCTTATATGACATCGTACCACCTTCAGAAATGCACTATTCCCATTTTTTCTAATATTTGAAGCGTCTGGTTTATACAGCTTCCTCGCCCTGCGACAGCTAATGCGAATTCTTCTGGCGTAAACCTACACTTTCATTCTGGCTTTTTTTTACTGATAATTCTCCTGTTCTAAAGAACTCTACTGATAGTCCCATGACAGTTCAGTAACACTAAATAGTTTTTGTTTGAACTCGCGTGCAATAAACTATGAAAACATAATACTTTCTTTCCTGCTCCTAAGAAGGCTACGAAGTCTGCAAAAAGCGGCCAGGATTTAGGGAACTGAAAGCTGTTAATGAACATCTAGTTCTAGCGCTCTCTACCATCAATCTTCCTTGGTTGCGTTTAGGCCGCTAAAAATGTATTTCTGACGGTCATTTTGTCTTCTGACTTTTCTACATTACAAGCTGCCCTGTTATGCTAAACCAAAGGAGGATTAAATAAGTGTCTATTTCTTTAGATGGGGCGTCACTTCGTCCGATCTAATCTCCTGTTGCGTTGGCATGTTGCATGGAAAGTTCTCAATTGCCAAGGGGATTTGTTTATTTATCGAACTAAGCGTCGGGTCTCTGTAAATCACTATGCCGATACTCACTGACGAGACCATCGAGATGCTTGGGCCTCGTTCATGCGCGTATAGGAACCAGCGCGCAAGTGTTGTGCGTAGACTGATGCTTTTTTCCGCGTCAGCCTCTGCGCCTGTGCCCATATCCGTTTGTCTTTTCTGTCTCCCCAGTTGAAAGTCACTGCGATCTCCACCTTCGAGTCGCGATCCTGACCGCAATGCTGCGTAGGATGAAGCATAAACAAGTAGGAACTTCAAAAGAGGCCGACACAGACACAACTGTGTTGGAGCGGTTATGTCCTGAGGATTGGCGATCAGCGACTGTTCTATGTTGACATCATTGCCAGTGTTCGCAGATGAAGTGGCCAAGTACGTCGTTACAAGGACACCCAAAGACCTCATCAAACACCAGAAATATGTGGCCTTGGATTACTTAGCCTTGAGTCGGTAAGCGTAACGTACCATCGTAACGGTTGGATAAACAGCTAACCAAGCTCACCGTATATTAGAGGATAGAGTGAAACGAAGCACACGCGAACTCTGAATGCCGCGGATAAACTCTGCAAACTCTGTTTATAAGCATGTCTACCGACCGGTGTCCAGAGCATAAGTCACACTCGTCGGACATCTTCGGATCCACCGTCATGATAACCTGCCTACCTTATTACCCCCCGGCACAGATCGTAGCCGTCAACGACGACGTCGCAGATTTAAACCCCTACGCCTATCCCCACCTCCGGCAATGGGGACTCAATTCCAACCTATTTATTTGCGACCACGCTATAACATTGGCTTTTTCGGCCATTTGCAAATCCACCACACCGTGACCGAAGAACCAGTGCCAGCATCTTCACCACATATCGGTCTCTCTTATCTCCTACGCAATCAGTCCCTGTACGTTTAGTCGTAGCATGCACCATATGTGCATCCACGGATAGCTTCAGGAAGACCACGCGGTCCTGAGCAGATCAAAACGCCGCCTTCCCTGCACACACGCATACGCGACACTTCGCAACATTTCATGCTTAATTCCTGCGGACTGCATGTGATCCACTTAACCAGTGCATTTATGGCAGACGAAACATCGCATACAACAAAGGGGTACATTTCCTCTAAGTGGGAGGCATGCTTTTCCGCGGGGGCCAGGTTTTGTTTGCCAGGCGCCGGCGCGCTGGTTGGCCTTGTGAGTCACAGCACGCCACCGCGTCACCAGCCGACACGATTAAGATAGCCGACTGGTGCATGGGAGGGGGCAGAAATAGGGAAGCCGACATGGCGCAGCAGTTACTTCTTCACTACAGTAAATCTGACGCTTTTGGACCTATTAAGACGCCCTGAGAGTCTTGGTTTGGAAGGCTGCAAAAAGATAGTAACTGGGCCAGTCTTGGGACTAGCGGTTGGGCTACAGCAGCTGTTCCGCAGTTTGGCCTTTATGACACTCCCAGCTGTGTGATATATCCCTAGATATATCCTAGTACACAGAATTTTGGTAAGGTTGTGTGTGGTACGCGTAGAATGTTGTAACGGTAGCCCAGTCCGAGATATCACCGCCCAGTAATACCTTGTGTGAGTCCCCGAAGGAAGAACACGACAAGAAGTGTGAGTGTGCAACAGCAGAAGTCTGAGTGTAATCAGTACAACGTATTTAGGACAACAAACGCGTGTGAAGCTATGTCAATCGGGCCAAACAGCTTCTCTCTTGATGTAGGTGCCGGTAGGTTTGGCTGGTGACTCGGTGACTGAATGTAGCTTGAAATTTAAATTATTGATTGAATGTCTGACACGATGCGTTCGCTTGCGTGTAGGCCGATCGATAGCCTACTGCGAACGCGGCTGCTGCTTGCATGGTAGCTGTTTGGTCCCTCTTAACACAGGATCTGCTTGATGTTGTGAGCTGCAGTGCGCACGCTTATATCCAGTAGTTTTGACTTTGTCTTGTCCCCAGAACATGGTGGGTTAGGGAAGAGAGGTTGCGGCGTATCCTGCGCAAGCCATCTAGTGCAGCGGAGACGCATTTGTTTACGACGGTCGAACTGTTAGGTCCTTAGATTTTTTACGAACAGAATAGAATGGGTGCTGCGCAACTAATCCCTGCTCTTGTGACCTAATGGGGCTTAGCGCCACGTGGAACCAGCCAGTCTTTGACTGCCGATTTCGATGCTTTCCGCGAGTGAATTGTTCTAGAGTTCTGTCGATTGGCACAGTTTTGACGTCGAACCTGCTCCCAGAGAAATCTTCAGTGTGTATTCGATTAGAGGTAGGGTGTTAGGGTTTAACAGGCCTACGATCAGCGATGTGAGATAGTTTTGCCTTTTTGCATGTATTATTTGCCCAAGCGGAACGCAGTCAGCTAAAAACGGGGTCACTAAATTCCGCCGCAGTCGACTTGTTCTCGTATTACACCTAGATGGGTTAACAGATACTTTTTTTCGCTGTACTGGCTGCTGAGACTTGAGGTTGGGCTTCCTAGCGCTCCGGGAAAACGTATTTATTGTAATACCGGCGCCAAGACACTTCGTCAACATTCGTTTGATCAATTTTCTGCCTCTCCTCTAATCATTAGTTGGCAGCTTTTTCCTCTATCAGAATGCAAGTGAAAAGAGCACAATTTCACTATCTACTCCGCCGGGTTTGAAGACTCATGCACCTTTTTGATGACTCTCAGACGTTCGGGAGAATACTCTAATCCAGACAAGGTCATAGGTGTTTCCACCGCACCAACGGTTGGAGAGGTAGAGCCTTTATCAAAACAATTGCAGTAGCTCAGTTACTCTTAAAAAACTCATCTGATTCTAACGTCAGCGCCATGCGTAATTGCCTATCGGACTATTGTGTCTCCTTGTGATGCCCTCAGAGGAGAATATATTGTAAATTTTGGAATAGCTCTGGGTTTAAATGTGCATTCAAATACCCTGGACTAAACTGAAGGGCCTCGGAAAGAAAAAGACTAGTCACGTGTACAGGCCTGCAAACAATGTGTTCGGCGCACCACACAATGATTTTATTTGCACATTTATTGCGGAAGCTAGATCAGGGCATGACATGCGTTATTCAGGTTGCGCTGCCATAAAAAGCACCGAAATGGGGCGAGGGGAAGCGTGGTTGCATGCGTAGGGGCAGGCTCACGCCACGCCAGCCACCTATGCTCGATCCTGCCTTCAGTCTCTTTAACTTTGTCTTAACATCGGACACAGGTGGGGAAGACGAGAGTAAGAGAGAGCGTGGTAGATGCAGGTTGACTATCCCCTAAACCAATCCTCACGCAAGTCACCGTCCCTGCACTACCACGCAGTTGCGCATACGATGGATCTCGTCCGATGCGGCGGTCGAAATGTCATCTATCGCGAACTAGCTTACTTCATCGGTGCTAGACTCTCCCAATAGGAAAGAGCTTTGGCTTTGCTTAGGCGGGTTTGCAACTGACTGCTTCATACACGGAATTTTAATTATGATGAGTCATAAACCTAAAGTAAGGGCTTCGGCTGTAAGTCGTTTGCACACACACACAGCTATCTACTCCACCATCGCTTTTTGCCTGCGCGCGCAAACTGTCGACCGGATTTTGCGTGTTATTAAGCAAGACTTGCATTTAAACATGCACCTTTTTCTTTCCCTTCAAGTTTAGGGTGTAATGCCGAGAGAACGATGGATATATTGTGCATCCTGCGCGTTTTTTCCAGAATCAGTCGAGGGTCGGCTCCCTGGTGGCAAGGGCGTCAACCTTTTATGCCGCTTCTGACAGTCTTCTGTGGCTTTCATTCGGCCTCTAACAAACTGTTAGCGGCGAACCGATCATCGGAGCCACGTCAGTTTTACCGCCGGCCCCTCCCCGCCTTCTGCATCCCCTTCGCTACCCCGGAAGGCCGCCAGCTCTTCAAGGAGGCCCTCGATATGGGTTTCATGGAGGCCTACTTTGACTTAGCTCCGCAGCTTCGCACTCAGGTACCTATGCTTGTTCTGGGCAGGGTGCACTCTGTGTTGTGGAGTGTGCGTTAAACAGTTTAACCAATTTCAACGCCTTGGGGTGTTTCGGTGTGTATTTTATATATTCATTTGATCCGCTTGTAAAAAACTTCGCGGTCTGGGGTTAGATTTGAAACCCAACTCAGCCACCGGCGGCCGTGAGCTTAATCACATTTTGGTCAAGTTTGCTCATGATAGTTATTTGCTGGATTCTAGATTGATTGCTTAGGAAATCCTGCTTGGGAAGTTAGCTTACTGTATAAGAATTGGTGAATTCCATATGCTGACTCAAGTGTTATTAAAATCACGGTCCCCAGTGGGATCTCGTAGCTCAGTTGCATGATAAAATGTTGGCTGTACTGAAGCTTTTTCCTTGCTGTCGTGGGTTAGAATCCCACAGAGGCCGCCGAGGTTTCCACACTTGGCTCAAATTTATTATTAAAATCTGTCAAAACCCCCAATGTTTTGTTGAGGACTTTATTCATGAGACAGGACAAGGATAGATTTTGAAACCCCCGAGAGCAAGCAACTCTAACGTCAGCCGTGGCTTTGCACCGATTGAGTAACCCTAAGGATGGACCCCTAGGCCTTTGAGGAAAACTCAAACGTAATCTTAACCCAAGTCCTAAAACCCTAAGCCGAGAGTCCCAATCGTAGCCTGAGCCCCAACTCGCCACTGTAGCCCAAGCCCCTCATCATAATCCGACTCTGACACTAAGCCTAACCGTAGTCATAACCCTAACCTCGAGCCCAATACGGGTACGTTTAACATGAATTGCGCTACTAAAGGTCAAACTCCTCGTGTCGCATAGCCCCTTTCTTTACTTATTGCCCTGCGAAGGACAATGAAGTACGTCTAACTAAATTAAATAAGATGGAAGCTTTTTAAACAACCACCCCCAGGGGTGTTTCACACATAGCCTCGCTGAGCACAATAATCGACTGTTCAAGCAGCACGGTTTCTGCACTAATTTTTCATTCGTTTCTAAATGCACTTCAAGGTCAGCTGCTAATGCCAGTCTGCAGTGAAATTGAGCCAGATGGCTTGCCAGGCACACAAGCTGGTTACAGACTGATGTTATTAATAAATTTGGCCCGAGCCGTCTGTTACCCTCCGTTGCCCGCTTTACAAGACTAAGCTGACTGCAATTGTCTTCCCGTCCTTTTTACCCATTTCGAGTGGCAGCCCAAGCCATCCACTCTCACGTGACGATACCCTCGTTGAAGCATTGACTTCTATCATGGTGATGACGACTTTCAGCCCTGCATCTCATTTCTGCGACTTCGTGTTTTCAGTTGATACTCAAATGCCGATCGTTTTATTGAATATGTTGCTACGTAGTGTTATAACTCGTGTACGTATTTATCATGCTGACAACACAGATACTAGTTAAACGTCCAGACATTTGTTTCGCCGATATTCTGTCGGTGCATGGCACAGTCTGCGAGGGGTTCGGCTTATTAGTGGTTCTCCAGCATTCTCTGTGTGCTTTCTAGTATATAATCTAGTTTTAAAATTGCAACTTTTTTATTACCTCAGAAAATAATTTCGAACTTGGAGTTAATTATGACATTGAAGGGTCTACAAGCGCAGGCCGAAATTTGATGTCAATATTTGGGCCGAAGTCCAGCAGCTACTGCGCGATAACCGCGTGGTGTTCGATTCCCATTGCACTTAGACCTGACTTAGAATCCACAGGCGTATCACACGGGCGTCCACCGAGGGCTAGTACTACCATCGTTTGTTTATGCTGACTGATTAATTCTGATTATCATTGTTAGGTACTTAGATCAGAAACATTTTTCTTGGCGAGGAGCCTTTTCCAAGCGCTATCTTGTCTGTCGTCGTGAAGGTTTTCCTCAAGGGCATTCTTTTTCGTCTTTTTACTCACTCCTGTTGTTGTTTTCTAGCGTATTAAATTCAAAACTGCTCACTATCGTGCTATGCTGTAAGGCTTTGGGATGTAAAAACACTTAGAAACCCCGTAAAAAGACAGCTCACTCTACTCTCCACGCTTAATTTAAATTTCTCGTCCCACAGTAAACGAATGCTTCATGCAGACACCATGTAGAGAAGATATTGGTTGTTTGATTTCACTGCTGATTCACATAGTGCCAGACTCACCTTTCTCCGAGATGGACTGCACGAACACGAAGTTATACTTGTGCCCGTTTACCCCGTGCACGTTGTGTACATCCGATCTACCCAGCGTTTACTGCACTTCGCCATATCCGACCATTTTCCCGCCCTCTGTCATCCGGATGACGAGTGCTTAGTTCTTTGCCAAGGCTGCTTTTTTTCCCAGTACTTTATTCGGTTTTTCTTCCTGCACCTGTTATTCCCTCAGCTCCCAGCCGCATGACACATCTGTCCGAGACTATACAGGCTTTTGCAAACTAGCCACAAAGTCAAAGCAACTTCTCCTGGTGTTGTATTTTGAAACGTGCAGTATTTTAGTCGCCAAATGCCTCTGTTAGAGAGGGGTCTACGCTTTGCATCCTTCGGAGCTGTGTGTGTATGTGTGTGTGACTGGTCAAACAAAATGCCAGTCACCTTTTAGACGTTATGGTGTCGGGGAGTCTGTCAACCTTCACTGCTCTCTTGTTAGATCCGAAGTGTGTTTTTGCGACGAGGTGACGAGAGACGGGGGCGGCAAACCGCATTACATTTAGCAAAGTGCCTATCATCTTTGCACAGATACGACTTAGCGGCACTGGCAGTCTGTTGTGCAGCTTTCTGCATCCTTGCACGACGAGTGGTTTGCGACCGCGAGTTCACAAGCTGATCAATGATAACAACAGACCTCGAGCATACTTAAAGTGACCATGTTGCAATTGTGCGTACCACGATTCCCACTACTACTACTACTACTACTACTACTACTACTACTACTACTACTAATAATAATAATAATGCGAACCTCCCTGCGTATCTCCTTCTTGGACCAAAATTATACCGGAGGCTCGTATTGTCATGCCCCAATCTGCTGAAGCCTGAAGTCCACATTACTGACAACAGCAAGGGGACTGGAATGGCTACTTTTGGCTTAGTGGCTCTCATCAGCCAGCCATGCCCAACCACAAGCGTAGCACCACCCGGAGCTCGATGATTAGAGTGTTGGACCTCTAATCAACAGGTCGCTGCTTCAAGCCTCAGTTGTCGCAAGAAATAGGGTTGGGTAGGGCTGGCTGGCTGGCTGGCTGATGACGGCTAATAAGCCGGAAATAGCCATTCCAGCTCATGTGCCTTTACTGATGAGGTTCTTCTGCCTAGCATACTAGCAGCCGTGCGGCTGCTAGCTGTGCCCAAGAGTGAACCTCAAGGTGGATTGGGACGAGTGACTGCCGTAACCAATCGGTAAACGCCCATCCAACGGTTTCACCTTGTTGGTAAAGGAGACATTTGGTCGATCCCTGGAACAAAATTTATTTTTTCCTGAGCTTTCGAGCTCTTACAAGAGCCGATCGTCAGAGGTGGAGAAACAGTAACAAATGTGGAAGCTACTTGGGGCGTGTGTACAATAACTAAAATTTTGGACGTGCAGAAAATCAATAATTGTGTGCGCGTGCCGCCGACTTGCCACTGAGGGCTGTGCTAGCCTCTGCCAGTAGGCAAGATCGACAAGTTGAGTGGAAATATTTACAGAAATAGAATCGTCAACAAAAAAAGTAATAGTCATGGTGGGAGGGATGGGCAATTAAAAAAGTCATAGTAAAAGGGAAGGAGGATGAGAAGAGAGGGATTGTGTAGGCTTGGGCTCCAAATGGCCACGTCAGCATCGAAAGTGGGATGATTTTGGAGGATGTTGGGCTCATCCCTTCCACCATAACTATTACTTGTTTTGTTGATGATTCTATTTCTGTAAATATTTCCACTCAACTTGTCGATCTTGCCTACTGGCAGAGGCTAGCACAGACCTCACTGGCAAGTCGGCAGCACACACAATTATTGATTTTCTGCACGTTCAAAATTTTAGTTATTGTACACACGCCCCAAGTAGCTTCCACATTTGTTACTGTTTCTCCACCTCTGACGATGGGCTCTTGTAAGAGCTCGAAAGCACAGGAAAAAATAAATTTTGTTCCAGGGATCGACCATATGTCTCCTTTACCAATAGAAATTCCTGGAATGCGAGTATTCTCTCGCATTCGTAGTTTCACCTTGTGTTCCACAGCTGGGTGGTGCAGAGACGGTGGCTTACACGTGGCTTAGTTTTGAATCATAGTCGACTTTTATGGCATCTACCGCACTCCCTTTCGCTTTCCTCACCCGCTTGTGCCCGGCGGAGGCGGGATTGAGAGTAGGCGCGTTCTGATCTAGTCTCCGTTTTTGGCCCAGCGCATCTACCCGTTTAGGGAGCTCATCATTTGTCAGCACCATTGAGTCAACCCTGAAAGCGGGGAGACGGAGGGGGGGGGGGCAGACAAGCGCTTATGTGGCAAGTCAACTCATAGCAACCCGTCGCCAGTGGAATACGGTAGGTTTGAGAGGGAACGGAACAGGTGCAGCTTAAGTCCTTCGCACAAGTCAGCACTAGTTAATCGAGTAGGTTATGAGTTTTTTCCAGCCTTTGGAAGTGCCTATGGACCCGACGCGATATTTCTATCTCTACAAAGATCTGCGTGTACCGTGCATCTGTGTGGTCAGTTCTTCTATACGGATGCGAATGTTGGGCTATGCGCGTGGAAGATGAACGGAAGCTGGAAGTCTTTGACCACTACTGCTTGAGGAGCATCCTTCGAGTGAAGTACGCCGAGTTCATCTCTGAATGAGATGACCCGCACTCGTTGCGACAAAAGCACAAGGATATCCCATGCCATTCAGGAAAGACGACTGAGGTGGTTTGGACACGTTCTTCGTCGTCAACCTCAGGAGCTCAGTACTATTGCCCTCGCCTTGAAACCGTTACCTAATTTGAAACGTCGAAGTGGGGGGGGGGGGTCAGCTCAAAACCTGGCTCGACTCACTCCGTCAGGATATGGAAGTTGTTCTTGGATTTTCGGTATTCGATCTCGGGCGCTGGAGAAGAAACTGGGTAGAGTTCTCCAGATCCGCTGCCGCCGATCGTCATGCATGGAGAGGCATTGTTTGTTACATCAACGAGGCCGGTTAGATCTGGCATGATCACAGCCGTAACAATTACAAGT
>JAYGXS010000004.1:45129493-45258441 GCA_036362985.1 Ligula intestinalis | reverse complement strand
GTAAGTAAGTAAGTAAGTAAGTAAGTAAGTAAGTAAGTAAGTAAGTACTACTTCATCGAGTACAACGAACGCATTAAGACGCTACCAGTGGAGACAGTTTGACTGGCTTGCTGTTAGTCTGTTAGCTTTTATGCTAGATTGTGCAGTAGTTAAGGCAAGGTTCGCAATTTTTCTTTGCAAACTGATTGGTTTTAAAGGACAGGAGGTCTGGCTCAGTCCATCAGGGTACAGGAATTTTTCCTGGACGCTATTAACAAGCCTTATTGTGTCGATTGTCATGTGCAAATTTTCCATCCTGGCAGACACGGTCCGCGGGCGCATTTTTCATCTCAGGTGGGATAACTGGATTTGGGTGAAGCCAGTAAAAGCTAACTGTTTGTTTGCATGCTTCACCGTACTGCCATCGGACCCTGCTTCAACTAATTTTTCTTTTCGATTTTGTTGTAGGTGCAGCCATCCTACTGCGGGCTTTCTGCCCTAGTCATGGTTCTCAATTCCTTCGAAATGGACCCAGGCAGGGTGTGGAAGGCACCTTGGCGGTGGTACCACGAGGACATGCTTACCTGTTGCATTTCGCCTGAAGCTCTTGCTCACGGCATAGTCCTGGAGCAGTTTACTTCTATTGCCAAGTGCAATGGGTTGAATGTAGGTTCTGGCTCTCTCTTATTTTTTCTTTTCCTCTTCAACAACCTTTTTGTTATCCTGAATGGGAGCATACCATTCTTCTCTTGAGTTACAATCTGGAGCCCACACAGGTAACTGCATAGTAATAGGCACTACTTAATCTAGACCATGAAGTCTATGGACTGCACTAGCCATTAAAGATCTGTTTGCCATCGTTAATTGGTTGTAACGTAACCACAGGCAACGAAGGGGAACTTCTGTTTGAATTGGGATTCAGTTAACCATATAGTCACTCGTTTATGTCTTTCTAGTTGTCGTTAATCTACGGTGCATTCTGTGACTTCCTAAGCTGCTCATGTGATTATATTGACAGTTTGGCCGCCCCATGCGAATTATGGCCCACAACGTGGGTGGCGTAGGACGTTTCTTTGCGCACGGATCAGTTTACAGTTAGAGCAAACCGTCGCCACACTCACCCGCCTGGCTCAGGGGGCAAGGCAATGTCAAGACGACCGTAAGCGGGCTCGGATGCATTAGTTGACAAAGCGAAAGGGTCTATCTGCGCGTACCACACACGATCCGTCGGGTAAAGTAAGCGGGAGAGGGGGCGTAGTTCAGATTTCACATTAGTGAGAGTGCCGCAGAAGTCATGTTAAGAAGGAGTGCTCTTAGTCTGACTCCCAGTCGTTGTTGTACTAGCTTACTCCCTTAACCTAGTTTGCCAGCAATACATGTTCTAAATTTTTTAAGAAAGATGAAGGAATAAAGAGGAAGGTATAACATTTTTAGGAAAGATGTAGGAATTCAGAGATTTTGTCTGGGCGAAGCCATAGGTCCTCAGGCGTGAGGTCCGTAGGGTTGGCTGGGCAGTCGAAGAGGTGGCATGTTGTGTGGGAAGGCAAGGGGCAGTCAAGACAATTGTCTGTGACGTTGTCAAAGCATGAGGTGAAACGGCTTTTGAATGAAATTAGCAGCGTGGAGAAGCCAGAACGCAGCTGGGATAGTCTGGTTCTGGCGTTTCTGGACAGGTTGGCCCTACGTTCTCTGGCCATGACGTCGGAGGGGCGTTGAGGACTCTGTTGGGATTGTTGCTGCTGATGGCTTGCTCGACAGTTTCGGTGTGGATACGCTTAACGAGGTCCGTTATCGGTAGATTAGTGGGGTATACCGAAGCATGTGGGCCGTACGCGTCTATGGTAGACTGCTTCATGCGTCTAGCAGGTGGGGGGCGCGTTAAAAGGCGATTGCCCGGATGTTCTGGGTTATGAGACTGCGCAATGTAGATTTTCGCCTGCATGATGGAGTGAACCTTCAGAGGCAGGACTTGAGTTTCCTGATACAGGTGATCTACATTGGTCATGTTAACACAGCCCGTGGCGATGCGGAGAGCAGCGTTCTCAACGCGTTGGACTTTCGCACAGCTGGTATCGCTTAATAGTGGGGCAAAGATGGCTGATGCATGCTCAGTCGTTGCCTTGCCTGTTGACCGATATGTCGTGACTACCGTCTCAGTGTCCTGGCCCCATGAAGAACCTGCCAAGGCTTTTAGGATGTTGAGCTTGGCTTTGGCTTTGCTGGCTTGGACGTCAACATGGCGGCGTATAGCCAGCGTCGGGTCGAGAGTGAGGCCCAGGAGTTTAGGATACTGACGTAGAGAAATGTCATTGCCCTCCACCTTAATTGGAGGATGGGACTTGTATTCGTTGGGGTCCGGAGTAAACAGAGTTACTGAGGACTTGGTCGCGGATAGCTTCAGTTGCTTACCGTCTAGGTGCCGGACTAAACTGGGGATGTAGTTATTTAAGGCATCGGCAGCCATGCGAACGTTTGGATGAGAGGACAGCAGGGTGATGTCATCAGCGTAAGACATCATTTCGACTTCAGGGGGGGGATTCGGGAGGTCAGCCATGTAGATATTGAATAGCGATAGCGAAATGACAGAACTTTGAGGAACTCCTGTCCTAGAGTTGCGGGCTTTAGATAGCGTGCCTGAGAATTCGACTCGCGTTTGTCTGCCACGGAGATAGCAGTTTAGCCATCTGCAGAGCTCGTTCGTTAGAGACGAATCCATGAGGGATGTCATCAAGGTGTCAATGTTAACCGAGTCAAAAGCTTTATTAAGGTCGAGGGCGACCATTACTGTTCTGTCCGCAGGTTTCGTTTTGTTGAGACCACATGCAGTGCGGTCCGTGACACGTTGTAGGGCTGACTTCGTAGAGTGGAAGGCTCTGAAACCGTGTTGGTGCTCTTGGAGGTTGGCATGTCTATTGAGCGAGGGGAGAGTAAGACGCTCAAGTATTTTCACGACCGGGCTGAGAAGCGAGATCGGGCGGTAACTTTCAGAGACAGCAGAGTCTTTACCTGCTTTGTGGCTGGGGAGGATATGAGCCATTTTCCAGATAGCTGGTATATGGCGCGTAGCTAGAGACAGATTAAACAACATAGTTAAGAATGCGACACCTCTGGGGCCTATGTGTTTTAGGTGAACCATCGTAATTTCGTCCGGTCCAAACGCCTTAGAGTTCTTAGCACGCTTAATCGCGGTTGTGGTATCATGAGCTGAGAACTGGAGATGCATCAATAAAGGTTTGCAAGGCCTGTGTTTGCCGATCCTCGAATTCTTCGAGGATTTATGGACCGCAACTGTGGTGAATTGCACATTGAATTGGTTGGCAATGTCTCTGTCGGTCTTCTTCGGTATACCATTGAATTTTATAACCTGGTTGGGAGGAGCAGGTGCCCCTCTACCGATGGATTTGATTGTTTGCCACAACTTGCTGGTGTTAGTGCGGCTGGAGAAAGTGGCTAGCTTTTCTTGCCATATGGTCCTCTTCTGTTCATTGACCAGTCAAGAGATCTCTAAGGTCATGGCCGGTAACGACGGGTGCTGAGGGTTTTGAGCTCGGGTGACGTCACGCTCTCTTGATAAGGTGGCCGCATCGGTAGGGTATTCTGGGATGCGATCAAAGACCTTGCCCGCGGGAATGTTGTGCTTAGAGGCAGTATGCATGATGTGGTTGAAAACCGACACACCTTGGTGAACATCTGGAGGGAAAGCGGCCTGGTCAAAGAGATTCTCAGTTTCACTAAGGAAACCGGGCCAGTTGGCTTTACGTAGATTCATAAAGCACTTGCAAGCGTTACGAATCGGGGAAGCATGTCTGCTGATTGCGATAACTATCGGGAGGTGGTCAGAGCTCAGTTTGCATAGACAGTTCCATGAGGAAGATAGTAATAGGTCGCAACTGACGATGGAAATGTCCGGGCTAGCGCACGTACCTGAATGAAGGAGTCTCGTGGACGTTCCATCCGTGTTGAGGACCCCAAAGTTGGTGTTGTTGATCTCCTCGGCTAGTGAGGCACCTCTAGTGCAGGAAAGGTTAGAGAACCATAGGTCATCGTGGGCATTGAAGTCGCCCAAGATGAGTTTCGAATCACCCGTTAGCATGTGGACTATTGATGGTCTGAAGTTGGCATCACAACTGCTTTGTGGAGGAATGTATACGTTATGGACAGTCAGACTGGACGGTCCAATAGTAAATTGTACCTTGAGTTCTTCCAGCGGCGAGTCCGCGGATGTTGCTGCAGAGGTCAGCTCCTGGTATTTGATACTTTGGTGAACCAAAGTGACCAGTCCACCACCGGCATTACGAGCTCTGTCTGTTCGAATGACGGCGAAGCCCGGGAAACGTGGGACCTTCGACTTTGCTGACAGCTTTGACTCCTGGAGAGCAGCTATTTTGATGTCATGATCATGGAGGAGTTTAATGATCTTATCTGTTTTACCAGAAAGGCCATTACAGTTCAGCTGCAGTATTTTGAGGTCAGAAAGTGGTGAGGCGTCTGGGACGGTCAGCGACATAAGCGGCGGTGGTGCTGAGGGTTGTTGTGAGGCAGCCTGAGTCGTGGCGGACCGCGGCATAGGTGGTGGTGGCAGTGAGGGTCCAGGAGTGTGAGCCGGCCCATTTCGTGGATGACGACAGGTTATGCACCTGTATGATGAGCCGCTGTATTGGTGGATGGAAGTGAGATCCGAGCAATTAGTGCCTCTTGCGCGGAAGTGTTGCCAGTTATTGCAAGGCTCACACAAGACACAAGCTTGGTTTGGGTAGATCTGCTTGGCGCAGGTGGAACAGAACAATCTGATGGATCCTTGAGCAGGTCCCGGATTGGGCTCGACGCCGGCAATAAGAAGAAGGATTCGGATAAACCTCGCCGGATGTGGAAGATCCATTCTCGAAAAAACTATAGAGAGATAGAAACATGTATACTGCCAAATTTTGGTATGGGGGGAGGTAAGGGAAGTGCAGCTCTTTGCTGTAGTCCATCCGGAGATAGGTCCATATGGAGATAGGTCCGTCTGGAGGTGAGTCCATCTGAAGATGGGTCCATCCGGAGATGGGTACAGTCGGTTCCACCAACTCCCAGTCCCGGAGCCAGTCGCTTCGCGTACATACACCCACAGTACTGGTCACGAGATCGGATTTATCCAGTCCGCTGACAACCTTACAATCTGCACCCTTTAGTCTATCGTAGTAGTTTTGAAGCGCATCGTATTTATTGTTTTGAAGAACGCACTGATGTGGCGCGATGTCTCTCTCTCTTTCCCTCATTCATAGACTATGTGGGACCTTCCTGCACACCACACACCACCCTAGTGTTATTCTAACACTTTCTGGCAGCAAACATGTGGCTCGCATGGCATGACGCAACAAAACCTGCCATATGTACCTTGATGCGCGAAGAGAGGGAACAAGGCGTGTGTGGCACGCGTAGAGGGGCCACCTAGCTCTGTCAGACACCGCGTCCGAGCCTGTCTTCTATATTTTTGCCATTGAGTGGCAGTAGATGTTGTGCGCAAGTATTTCTCCATTATAAACCCACTCACAGGCCAGTCACCCGTGTTGTATCCCCTCAATGGAGGTCACGCTGGAAATCTTCACTTTTAAAAGTCCACCTGTCACTTTATCCCCCCTTCCCTTCAAGTTTTCTCTTTCCCCCGATATCCTATTCTTCTCATTGCCATTTTCTCACATTGTTTAAACGCAGGTTGATCTTCGACAACCTGTGACGGCGGGGGAACCTGTGGAAGTTTTCCGCTCTATCACAGCTCGTCTCTGCTCCCAGGCCCTGGCTACCTCTGGCACTATCCTTGTCGTCTGCTTTGATCGACGTTCCCTCAAACAAACAGGCACCGGCCACTACGCCCTCATCGGGGGCTATCACCCTCAGCGTGACCTGGTCCTACTGCTAGAGACCGCAGCTTTCAAGTATCCGCCGCATTGGGCGCCACTTACCAGCATTTGGACGGGTATGCAGTCCATTGACAAGGAAACGGGTCAACCGCGGGGCTATATGCTCCTGACCAAGGCCTACCACAATAGGCTGGGACTATCTTCTTCCTCCTTTTCATCCCTAGCCCCACATTCACCCAGTGCTGTTTCCAACTTCTCGGAGCCGGCAAAGACTGTGCAAGTGGCGGTCGCTGGTCCGGACAGTGTAGGCAGTCCAGCGGTGGCGACATCACAGTTAGCCCAGTCCCGCCCTTCTCCGACTGCTGTGGAAAAACGGGCTGGCGAGGGGAGCGCTACGACAGCTGTGCCAAAGTTTTTGCGTGTTTTCAGGATTTCCGATGCCGCCTATCAGGTAATTTTGCCTGGCCTATGGTCTTCTATGACGATTTCCGACATAAATGCCTGAATGAAGTGCGTAGGGAATCAGTCAGACCCTTTCATCACCCTTGGCAAACTCATTTCGTCAAACACTCCCGGAATGTTTTTTTTATGTGTGAACTGTCGGCCTCATTACTTATGCCTAACTAGCCGTTGCACAGTGTCGGAGCCTGGCAGATCTTACTGTGCATGTTTCCCGGCCCGTCGACTTCTATGTTAAGTCTTCGTTTAGACTGTACTGCCGGGCGTTTTGATACAATTTGAGTGTCCTGTCTTTGAAGTATTTTGTCATGGGAAGCCAGTACAATAGCCGCCGCGATTACCATACACTATTTAGGCGAGCCAGGAAAAAACTATAATACGTTTCTGTTGTTGATTAATATTAGTTATGGGAGAGCCCCAGACTAGAACCTCGGGCCAAAAGCAGCCGCCTCTATTCCGTGCTGTAAGTTTGGGCAAAGCAATCAACGCCAGAACTGGCTTTTCTATTCTACCCTTCCCCTGTTGCTTTTGAGTTTCACACGAATTATCTACTCCATCGCTCAGCTTGTTGTCTGGACGTCAGCAATTGATGACTGTATCATTGTGGGTGGCTTTATAGTAGTGTTTTTTTCGTTTATTTCGTAATAGTCTGCCTAGCGGTCTTACCTTTTCAGCCTTATAACGTACTCTTTAGATCTGCTGTCTCGCCGTACAGCCATTTGCTTTTATTTTCTGCCCTCATAGGGGCTCTAGGTGGAAGGCAATCTTTCTGTTCTTGGTCATTTCGGACAAAACCGGGCTTTGGGCGCACCAATATTTTCCCCTCATAAAATAGGATGGTGTGACAGGCACTTTTGTTTGGTTTCCAACACAAATTAAATCGGTTCACTCCTCGTGGTTGAACACTCACAGGGCATAATTGGGTCGGCGTCTGCCGCTTGAGGGCCTCTTTTGTGACACAACTGCCATAGAAAGATCAACTGGTCTATCATAATATGCCTTCGGCAAATGAATAAGTACGAGGCGCACCGGATTATATGAATGACTCCATTAGAGTTTTTGGGGATGAACATGTAAAAACCTCCCATTAGGTCATTTGATTTTCTGGACCGTCCCTCTCTTTTCTATTTTCAATCTTTCTTCCCCGTCGCTGAAGATGGAGCACAACAGTCTCTGGACCCCGGTGTTGTCTAGTTGAATGTTATACATGCATACGAAACTCTATGCGCAGGTCTGGGTTTCAGCCTGTGGTCTCGGGACTCCATTGTACGCCTTTGGCTAACCGCGCCATTTGTCAACTCTGGCTGGCTGGCTAGTAGCCCTTGTTGGACCAAGAGCCCGCCGGGCTGGCCTCAATCCCGGCGGCGAGGAGGAGGAGGAGGAGTCGGAGCAGCGTGGTCGGGAGGGGTTGCTCCTTCATCAAAAACACAGATGGAGAGGAGGGGAGCTAGATCCACCGTAGGGAAATTGGTATAGCGGACCTTGACCGCTGTGAGAGCAGGTGGGAACGCGGTGAAGACGAGTCTCCTGTGGTTCCCTCTCATCTGGACTGTCAACTCTCAGTTATTCTGGTGACAAGTCTTGTGCTCTCGTGTTGGCCTCTGTTGCTGTCTGCTGTGGTTAATTTGCTAGGACGTCCTGTTTAGATTTGGCAAATCGGCAGCAGGTAGCCTGTCTTGTCGTCGCCTCGGGTAAACGTCTGTTGCCGCCAGCGTGCATTTAGTGCTCTCTAGCAATGCATGTTTATAGAAATGGAAAGTTGATTTGTGCGCCGATCTAATTGACACAAGAATCCGTTTCTGTGTACTTACTTCTGCCCCTCTACTTTTAAGTACAACCGGCTAAAGTCGCATTCGTTGGCTAACTTCTTATTGATACTGCATGCCTCCCCCCTCCCTAACTCCTCCATTTTTGTGCTCTAAGTCTTTGTCAGATTCTGAAACAACTTATCCTTTCGTTACATGGACTAACTGAGATATGCTACATATCACCTTGTTTGTTCAAAATACCACTGCAACACTTTATTCGCAATTCAATTTAATTCCACCTCCTTCACGTTACAGGCTTTCACCTCTCCAGTCTCCATGATGGATGCTTCCAGTGCTGGTGGCCGTCTGCGCCAGGTTGTGGAGGCCTGGTGCTCCTACATGTCCTCCACCTCATTGGACCGCTTCGAGGATTCTGACTGCTGCATTTCTCAACGTTTCTCCCTTCCGCTCTTCACCTCGGCACCCACTAAACCCTGCGCCTGTGTCCTAGACTCCCTCTTTGACCACCTTCTGTTCCTCCTCCTGCGTCATCGGCCACCCACCTTCTTTTTCACCTGCCAGCCCTTCTGGCCGCAGGGCAGTGGCCCCGACTTCCCCCGTCCGGCCGCTGATGACATGAACCAGGCCTCGCAAGTTATCTTCGAAATGGTCTCCTCAGCGGCAGGTCGACGCGCCCGTCTCGCCCTGGAACGCCTCCCTTCGGAGTCCTTCAAGTGGCTGACTACGGATGGCCCGCTCAAATTTGACGCTGTGATGTCACCCCGTGGGAGTCCAGCCTGTGCTCTGCCCCTCCTAGCGGACGCCAAGATCCGGGGCACTCTGCTCTTGGCGGCCTTCTTTATTGCATTTCCGTACCACACAGTCTCCCCGCCGAGTCCACCCACTGCCGCCGTCGCTGCCAAGGCTGCACCACGACAAGACCGGCTCATCGATGCATTCCAGAGTTCAGACTACATGTTAGACCGATTGCCCAGCATATCGACCCAGACCTGCTTCACTCCCCTCACACCGAACACCAAAGCGGAATTGCAAACACTGTCGGAAATCCTCGCCACGATTATCACCAGTCGTTGTGATTCCGGCGCCTGTCACCTCGGGGGTAAACAGATGTAGACAATCACCCAGATTTTTAACTACTTTTATCATTGACTCTGAGGAAACCATCATGACTAGAAGCTTTAATATATATATATATATATTTTTAGTAAACTGTGCAAGACGATATCGTGGTTTTTTCCAATGCACTTTGGGGTGGGGGAGGGGGGAGTGAGTTTGCGACTTGGACTTCGTAAGATTACATATCCGTGCTATTAAGCGTCTTGAGATTGCCGAGCATTATAACTGCGCTGGGAAGTCCCGAACTTGTACCTAACAGGTGGTTTGATTAGGATTTATCTTAAAAGTTCTGACCCTGTTGAGTTATTGCTAAGAGGTATCACCGTCTAATATGCTATTAGGTTTTTTATTTGCGAAATTCTCTGACGTTATTTGCCTCCAAATGCTGGGAGGAGTACATAGATACATCAACTTGTCAAAGCATTTTGGTACTATAATCTCCTAGGGAGTGGAGAGGTGCCACAGAGCAACAAGGTTCTCCCTGAACTCTACTTAGTTTCCAGGCCCCTTTTACGAAACCTAGCTATCTGATTGTAGGCTTGGCTTGATCAGTACTGGTCATGACAGCGTTTTTGATTTGAGGCAGAAACACTTGCCATGTGGACCGTCGCAGTCGACTGGGTCTAATATGGACCAGAGATCGTGGTGGCGACTTTCACCTTTGTTCACGAAGAAACAGACAGGCGCAGCCTTCATCATATTCCAGAATCGAGTACAGATGGGCGTGTTTTCAGTGGCTGGCAAAGCCGAAGCCTCATCTGCACATGTCAAGCACGCACTGGACCCAGCTTCCATATTAGTCAGTTTTCGAGGAGTGCCTCGGAAAGGGATGATGCTTAGGCCACAGTTCGATGTCATTGCTGTCTGATCTTCATTTTGGCAATTGGTGGAATTTCCCAACGTGATAGTCAAAAAAGAGCGGCTGCCCTTCTGTAGTGAGGGAAGTGCGGAGTCGACTTCGCTTCTATGCCAGTAGCGTGCGCGGGTCTGGCTGATTGGAGCTGGCACTCGGACAGTGGTTGACATGGCATAAATGCGCTCATTTGAACCATCTCATATGCGGAATTGGGTTTCGGAAATAAAAATCCTCACAAGGGTTATATTAATAAGGAGTCCTAGCGGATATACGCCCTCCCTCCGAGGGTGGATCGACTTAAACCATCAGCTGGTAGCCTTCTGGGTCACGACCCAGCGCTTCATAATGACTTCAAGGACATCAGAATTATCATGAGGAAAGGTATGGCGGTACCGCTATTCCTGTTCTTCCATCCGTCGACTGGTAAAGGGAGCCGGAGCAGTGGCTGTAACGATCTGCACTGTCCGACCGGGATGCGCGCTGATAGCGATGAAGAATGAGCACTGCACATGCACTGTTAATGGCTGTCGTCCGGGCTCCTGTGGCGTCTCTATTGTGGTAGACATTAACACGTCCGACAAGAATGCTCAGGACTGCATTATGAGGGCAGATGGGGGTGGTTGTTAACTGATTGCGTTTTTTGATATGGTGAGGGGATCAGTTATATTGAAACTGCAGGAATGCTGGTGTCCAAGACCGGTCCCGAGACGGAAAAGGACGACACCGGCGGATTGGACGCCGCTGGCGTTGGTGGGCGGTATCTCTGTTGAGAGGACGTAGACGCGATCACTGGGACGACAATTTTATTAGCCGGACGTTTCGAATTCTAGTCCGACCCTATCCTCAGAGCCATCGCCCTCATCTGCTGTGATCTGTAAAAATGGCGTCGAGCTCGAATCCGAAGTTTCTGGCCAATAAATATCTTATCCCAGCGACCGCGTCTAATTCTTCTCAGTTTATTCCATGGACCCGTATTTTCGCTTGCATTGGTATTTCCGTTTTACATGCTTGCCATTCCGTCTTCCCTTTTCGCATCCGTTCGGCTTCAGAGATTACTGTTTCAGCTCTCACGGCTACTTATAACTAATCGGTATTTTAGTCTGGTCATTAGCTTTCAGCTGGTGGGGACCTTACATGTTTCTAGAGTATCAAAGGCAGCCATAAGCACCCGTCAATTACAACTGAATTTGAACAGAAACGCCTCATTTCTTGCATATTTTCTAAAGGCATGACTAGACGACCACAATTGCAGCCTTGAAAAAAAGTAGACTCGATCGCTGGGACAAAACGTTTATTTGCCTGACGTTTCGACATCCGTTGCGGATCCATCATCAGACATGAGTAGGAAACAGTAGCAGAAACGGGACCCCCCAATTGCAGCCTTGTTGCTGGCTACCCGGTTGATCCATAGGTGGCAGATAATAAAACGGGCATCAGCGAAGGTTACCTGCGAAATGAGCAGACTCTCGGGTTTGGCGACTAAGCAGTCGCGGACCAGCAGTAACAGTGTTACCAGGGTGCGGCAGACTGAGGTCTGCCACGCCAAAAGCTGCAAGGCCCAATAACGACACTGTGACATGGCGACCGTGAACCGCCATTGAAAAAACTTGCTCGCCACCGTTGCCTTGTGGTTAGGTTTATGAGCCAAAGCGCTGGAGGAGAAAACCTCAAATAAGACTGCAAGCGGCTGTTGGGGACTCGCCTGTACTCCTAATTTCCAGGAAAGTTCATTAAAATATGTCCAAATACAGTATTATGATCCATTCTATAGCGTCCGTGGGAAGCGAAGTGCTCCGCAATCCTGGTCCAGTGGTACAGTAGTCGCCGGTTATGAAGCTCACGGTTAATAGGCCCAGCCGCCTATTAGGCCCAAATCAGCTTGGGACGGAATTTTATATAGTAAAATCCGCCGGCTAATAAGCCCAGTCGCCGGCTATAAAGTCCAGTTTGCCAACAGGATAGAGTGAGATTCTCATCTCTCTGCGAAGAAGAAGTGAAGTGGAGTGAAGAATGGAGGAGAAGCAAATGAAGAAGTTGTTGATGATGATGATGAGGAAGAGGAGGAGGACGAAGAGCCAGTTCCCACTGCTGCACAGATGAGAGCTGCATTCCAGAAAGTGGCAAAACTCGACGCTTACCATGCATTGACACCTGAGTTCAAGAAAAGCCAACGAACTGCTGCTGAGAAGCTTGGAATTTCACGCGGAAGCCTACGAAACTTGCTGGACAAGGAGGTTGTGATTCGCGAGGAAGTCAAGGAGAGTGGCAACATAAACAGCCAATGTAATGGAAAAGATTCGGAAGTAGAAAAGGCTCTGTACGAGTGGTGGGAATTCGCAACTGTGAGAAATATTCCGGTGAATGGGAGGATCTTGTGTGCGAAAGCTGAGTCCTTTGCCGAAAAAGCCCGACACCAAGATTTTCGCGCCACAGACGGTTGGTTTTCCCGTTGGAAAGTTTACAATGGGGTCATGTTCACAAAGTTGGCTGGAGAAGCTGCTGAAGCCAATCTTCCCGCTGTCACCAACTTCATCAAAGGAGTGCTTCCCAATATTTTGAAAACTTATCATCTCAAAGACGTTCTGAATGCAGTCGAAACTGGAATTTATTTTCGAGCTTTGCTGTCCAGTACGTGCGTGAAAAAAAAGACGAAAAATGACTGCAACGGATTCAAAACGGCCAAAGACTGCATCACTGTGCTAGTCACTTGTGCCATGGATGGAACAAAAGAAGATTTGTTGGTCATTGCGAAGTACAAAAACCCCAAGTGCTTCAAAAATGTCAAGGATCTACTTGTACCCTATGATTACTCTGGGAATGCATAGATGACGGGGTTGATCTGGGAGCAGTGGCTTTGCCATTTTGACTTACAAATGGGCAAGGAAAACAGGAAAGATCTGCTTCTCGCTGACAACTGCTCTGCGCATGTCGAGGTCCATGGGTTGGAGAACATACTTGTTAATTTTTTGCCAGCAAACACGACGTCAGTCCTACAACCGTGCGATCAGAGCATAATTCGGACGCTAAAAGCTTATTTTCGACATTCCATTCGGCAGGCTATTGTTGATGCAATTGATGAAAACGAGCAAGCAACTGGCCCTGAGGTTGCAAAGAAGATCAATTTGCTCCAAGCACTGGACATGTTGGGAGATGCATGGAAGCAGGTGAAGAAGAGCACAATAGAAAACTGCTGGTGAAGAGGTGGTTTTAAAACCCCTGATGCTGTTGCTGCGCCTGATGTTGGTGCTGCCGATGTGGTGCCTCCTCCGCCAGGAATCGATGAGGAAGATTTTCTTAAGTGGATGGACATCGATGCAGATGTTGAAGTTACTGATGAAACAAGCGAGGAAGATTTTGAGCAGAACTTGGTCAATAAAATCATTCAGAAGGCAGAAGTGAAGAATGGAGGCGAAGCAAATGAGGAAGTTGATGATGATGAGGAGGAGGAGGAGGAGGAAGAAGAGCCAGTTCCCAGTGCTGCGCAGATGAGTGCTGCACTCTACAATCTGCGACGCAGTCTACAGGCATCAGATTTCAAAGATTTCTGGTGCCTGGGGAAGGACATCAAGGAGCACTTGCGAGTGAAGTTTCCTCCAAAACAACTGACACTAGACCGATTTTTTAAACGTGTCGCAAATCATTTTTTTGTTTTTTGTTATTCCGTAAAATACAGACGAACAGCATTCTTTTCTTGTACATAACCACGCTCTACACATAATACAATACGTTTGTAATGTATAGTGCCTATCCTGTGTTTGCTAATCAAGAACTAGAAGTCTCCGATTAGTGCGCCCGCCGCTTATTAAGCCCAATTTGGTCTGGGCCCGAGGTGGGCTTAATAGCCGGCGATTACTGTACTGACTAATAGTATGCGAATTCGAATACTCAGCCTAGAATGGACTCTTGGTATTGAGTGCTGAATGCGAAAACGATTCTGGACCCTGGCGGCGCCCAGTCTTTATCAGTACAACGCGGATGCCTACCACCCGTCTGAAATTAAAATCCCAGATCCAACCGCAAGGGAAAAAGATCCCGTGAGTCACCTCACCCTTCCTCTGTATCCCAGCTGTTCACAAGAGCCTTCTGTTAGACAGTCCATGGCCGGATAGCATATGTGTAACTGAAGGCCTGTTGTGACTAGCTCGCGTCGAAGTGAACTTTCCCGAAGTCCCGCAGCCGTTGATCTCGACGTCTGGGAATAGCTAATCACAGTTGTCACATAGATGCCTTCTGGGCCGATGACGAATAGCAAGCCTGCACGCGTGAACGCTTGCTCTCTGGGCTGCGGGGATTTCCTGCAATTATGCCGCACTTCGGATCACGCCTCTCCAGCGGAAGGTCGTGCTCTCCGTATTCAATCTTCTTCCCCTATTATTATTCATTCCTCTGTGTACACAATATACTGTTCCTACTACTCTGGCCTTTACCAACGTCTTCTCTACTGAGTAACCATGGGCTGAAGATCGCAGTTGCAAGAGTTTGACTTTCTTAACCCCTGTGATAGGTCCCTTTTGACAACCAGTTCTATCCTCTTCCTGTATACACTAGTATCAGCTGCTGAACAGCACGACAAAGAAACCTTCTACTCACAGCTGCAGGTGTTAGTTGAAAGATTCTTTTGCCGTGATTTACTGATTGTTGCCGGGGCCTGAAATGATTGGCCTTGACCTGGCGGCTCTACCAGCAGTCACATTATTAGCCGCTTTGACCCTAGTTCGTGACGTGAAAATGGCGAGAGTATGCTAAACGCTGCTGATCAGAGCTGACTATTTATCAGCAATGAGTGTTTCCGTCATCATCATCACAAACATCTGCTGACCTGGTATCCAAACAATGGTTGTACGGCCAGTCAGCTTAACTATATTCTAGTCAGTTACGCAACTGACCTTAGGACAACAGATCGACGTATTTTTCCGAAACGGCTAACGTTTATGGCCCTAAGCATGTCTTCATTTACACACGCCTGAAAATCCATTTATAGTGTCTATCCAAAAAAGTCACGTACTAGGCGCCTCGATGTCGCCAAAACCCGGCAACTCAGCATTGCCGAGGCCCTGAGCAGATAAATTTGTTCCCACTTTAGGGCTCTAGCAGACGAAGAAGGCAGTAGCCAATAACTGCGAAAATTCTCAGATAGAACTGGTGACGCTACAGTGACTGGATCAGCGGAAGCACTCTGTAGTTGTCTTCTCAGAGGATTTGACTCAAGTCATGCAACGATGGTTCTCACCACCAAGTTCGGAAGATGATAGCAAAACCGCTTAGGGATGATTGGCAGAACTACTGAGCTGAAACAGCAACCTCCATGGCTCAGGTCTCAAACGTTGGTAACACTCGAAACCTCTGTCAAATTAATCGCTATTTGAATATCAGTTTTACTGCTGACAACTCGGCTAAGGTCTTTCGCTGACACGAGCACCTTCTAACTTTCGGTTAGCAATCCATCACAATTTCGTTCTCCTCTGCAGCATAGTTCTATCCCACTTAAGCCTATACAGACCATAATAGTCGTCGCAGTGAGGTTTTGTGTGAGTCAGCCATGAAACTAATTGGCCAGGATTGGGGTAGGCAGGCAACAGTGCTGGCGCACGTGTTAGCGACCGCGGAGTAGAACCACTACAGCTATACACTGTTGTCATTCTCAGGCGATTTCAATCTGCGTGTCACTTTAGGACGAGGCCCATCCAAGCCACACTCCGTGCGGATATGAGGACCAGCTATTCACATTAAGATAAATTCTTGAATTCCGCCACTACTGCCAGCAACCGACGGCCATCTGCTTTCTTGACTTCGCCACTACCTTCGATGCTTCCCATTATGAGTACCCGCAGTGGATAATGGCAATAATTCGTGTGGAGTTGTGCAGTTATGGAAAAAGCAACTACATCGCAGAAACCGGAGATTACTCCGGACGCGAATGGCCGAGCATGGAGCGGCGGTGAGGAAGAAAGACGCTAACTTCCAGGTTGCAGTCCACCTGACGGGACCCAGCTATATTTTAAAGTTTGACGAGGCCGAAATTCTCGCAAGACGTGACAACCGCGTAAGCCGCGAGCTGGTGGAGTCATGGTTATCAGGTTCCCAGTCCATCAACAAGCACAACGATTTGGCGTTCCCATACGGTGTACTGAGAAGTTTCCTGAGCAAGAGAATCAGGCACGTGGGAAGGGCCGGACGCAACAACAACTCTGACGACAGCGGGCATAATTTTTCACGCCATTATCAGGCCCGCATCCGACGCTAACAAGGCACTTGTGGCAATTACTGAGTCGTACACGAAAAGTCAAACCAGTGTGGGCTAGAGACACTTCGGGGTCAACAATGTGGGATACGATGTGGTCCAGCCAGATAATAGACGAGAGAACGTATCACAACATGCATAAGCTAGTGGAATAGAATAATACGTGGAAGGCCATAGTGTCAGGGAGAATTTACTAAGGTAGGAACAAGCGTAGTATGTGAGCAATAAGAAAGTGACTTCCAGACGAGTGCAGGCCAGCCATGAATGAGCCGGAGTCCAAAGAGTCTGCAACCGAACAGTGAGTCGTCGGCTCTGGAAGTGAATGAGCCTAAACAAACCGTCCGCATCTCGGGCACTGGTCTAACCTTGAGAAGTGGTTGGCTAGTGAGACTAGACCGCCTTAAGAAAGCCAGACAGGAGTGACCTTGAACGGAGGCCTTGACTATGGTGTCTTGCGGACGCGTGGTGATCACGCCAGACATGACCTAGTGCGCGCGGCGTCCGAGGAAAGTATGACTAAGAAAGGGGGTCGCTACACCAGTACCGCATCAATTAAGACCCAAGCGGTGGCTACAGAAGTGATAATTATCACACGCACGCGGATGACCACTATGAACTATAAATACCGTGCAACCTGTGCGTGTTTAAACACTATCGGCGCATGACTGTGGCTAGGCTACCACCACCTATGATTAAGGATTCCCGACGGAATCCGAAACGTCAGGAGAATAAAACTCTTTTCCCAGTGGTCGCATCCTCTTCTTCTGAACTGCTTCCTGGAACTCCCATATTCGCAGTAACTCAAGTGCTGGTCAAAATCATCTCCATGATCAAGGCCCATTATCGCTCCATCACCGTAAGTATTCTTGGTCATTACAATCCCTCCCAACCATTCGATCTCCGATGTGGTGTTCGACAAGTTTGCCCTTTGTCCAGCTATGTCATTGACTGAATGCTCGAAAGGTTCCTACATGGTTTTGATAGTATAAAATTTGCAAGTTCATAATTTTTCCCAAAACTTGCACTGTGCATGCATGGCCAAATCAAACTAAACAATGGTAATTACTGGTAATGGTAAGGCAAAACAAGGAGGAGTGTATGGGGTCTAGGCAGTGTTGGTACTCAGAGCCCTACAATAATCATGTATAATACCTTATAGGTACAGAAGAGAAAATACACCAGTTCATGCTGTACAGAAAATCAGTTGTGGTTAGAGGCTCCGACACGCGGCAAGCTCTGGGCTGACACGCGTATCTGTTAGCCAGCGAGCTGTGGGCGTACGCTTGAATAAACGTCATGTGAGAGTGAGTCACTGGCCGCTAGATCAATTGATTGGCAGAAAACATTTTTTGGGCACTTGTGATTGGCTGTACCGGAGGCAGATCAAGGACTTAGATCAAGTGAATTCTTGCGCGGCGTGGCTTGGCGTGGCGCCCAGACACCGACCAAAGTGAAATATAAACAATGCGGGAAACGATGACTTGAATGAGCAAATCCAGTGTACACGTGGGCTTGAGAGCGCGTCGATGGCAACAGATGCTGCTCGAAACTAAGCTAATGCTGTCGCTGCGACCTGTGCAGTTGAAGCACCAGACAGAGGGTGTGCTGGTGTGATCTCGTCAACGTGTACCGGCAAGTTGGCATTTTTGTATGAGAGGAAGGGCTGTGTGTGTGATATAGTTCATTCCAGTGAATGCTGAGCAAAACGAAATCTGTAGTAAAAATTTCCACCGCCATCTGGGCTCGAGGATGGGAATGATTGCAGAGCGTGTCCAACGCAGTGGACTTTCTTAGAATTGAGTACATGAGAAGATTGAAGATCTGGGAGAAGATCACAAGTAAGGATGCCAGCCATGTTGATCACAAGGGTCCGAACAGGACAAAACGTCCGGCGTTGACACATTTGAAGGACTGCGCTCAAAACCAGCGACTGAATTATGTTGATTAAACCGCCTTTATTGGTCACAAGGTATGAACAATTGCGTCTTATTATCGGTGTGCACGTTGAGTGACACAACAAGGATAGGCAGATGAACGTCTGCGTCCAGCCACGTCAGGTGGTTGCCATCTGAGCTCACGGGTTCAGAAATTTGTAGGGCTGTAACCAGTGCTTTTACCCAGAGCACTACAATAATCATGTCGGGTTCTGCATAAGAAGAAAAGTGTAAAGACACTAGTAGAAGTTGCGTATTTCGTACAGAAACTCAGTAGTGGCCAGAGGCGCCGACGCACAGAAAGCTTTGGCTGGCGTCTGCGTCTGTCCCCCAGAGTGCTGTGGGCGTGAGTTTGTTGCGGTCCTGAGTTCGGCACCACTCTCGCTGAATCACCTTTTTCTTCGGCTGGCAGGCATCGTACTAACTTTGCCTTGCGCAGCCGGTCCGTCACCTGCTAATTGTTGAGCCACCCACAGTATCTGCCTCTGGGTCCGGTCGATGTCTAGCGTCTCAGTCCTTTGACTTGGTGAGCTTGGCGCCAATCACCGAGGACCATTTCCTGATTAGCCGGAAGACGTCCACAGATCCTGCAACCCTGCGCAGATGCACAGGGCACACACACACGTCAAATGGCCTGTTTACTGTTTGAAGCTTGTTTCTGCTGAGCCCTTTGTTACCTCATGTTTACAGTACACTATCCAACCTAATCGGCCTTTCCTGACTTCTGACTTGGGGGACCTTCTGTAGTCGATGCTCACTCCTTTCAACAAGTTAATAATCGCCATGCGGGAGTGAGCTACTGGCCGCTTGATCAGTTGATTGACTGATAGAATTTGTCCCTGTGATTGGCTGTACCAAAAGTAGGTCGAGAACTGCGAGCATGTGACTTCTTGCGCGGCGTGGGGCTAAACGTGGACAGCACTTGAGGGGGGTTAAAATGGGCAGTAATCAGATTTGGACTCGGTATTTTCAGTCAAAAGCTTGATCCGTAACAGCACTCGAAATATTTTAGAGCTCACTACTTTAGTAAGTAAATTCGCTCATGTAATCTCAGTGCAAGCATTCATTTTCAAAGCATCAGCTGACACCACAGTATCCAGGTTTTTAGAATGGCTAAATTTTCAGTGATCGGTCGCGTATCTTCCTTGCAAAGATCCTATTTCCGCTTCTTTTCCCCCTTCGAAGTCGTAAGGTCGACAATACAAAGATTTTTTCTATTAGAATTCAGGAAAGGCAGATTAGGTTGGACAAGCTTTTAACCGATATAATGAGCGTACAAAAGACTACAAACACGCCCTGTATGTATCGAGAAATTAAGGTAAATAAGCTTAACCCTTGTTACTACGATCTTCCAGGCCCGTTTTCGTGGGAGGAGAGAGAAGTTAGGGGACGGCCGGAGTGGTAGGAACAGTTGTTGCGCCCATCCGTCTCCTAGGACGGCTTGGCCTAAAGTGCCGGCCTGACGAGAGTCACTGCATTGATGCCCTTGTGTGCTAGCTTCAAGAGCTAGTGACTAGATTGATTGAGGCCAAGCTGCTGTGGATTGAGGCCAGGCCACTGGGGGGTTCTCGCATAGTCAAAAGCCTGTCGCAAAGGAGTTAAGTCTACGCCGGTTAAAGTCTAACTACTGCGATCTTCCAGGCCCGGTCCCTTAGGAGATGATGGAGAAGTCTTGAGGAAGCAGAGTAGGAGAAGGTTATATTCTGTACAGAACAAGTAGGAGAATAGTCAATAAAAAAGTGGTTGACTCGGCCTGGCGTTGAGTTTGACCATCGGCACCGTGAGATAGCACTGCAGCGTCGCGTCCGTCTCGAGCCCAGGCGGAAGGCCGAGTAACTTCAACGTCAGTCGCCGAAGACATTTGTCTGTCTGATGACCTTGATGGTGATTGGTGAACGCCAAGGACAGACACCAGTGGGGGAGTCCCTGTCTCGCGCGATGGTTGCCGAGTGTGCGGCAAACAAAGGCAGACACAGTGCGTAGGAGTTTAGCCGGCGCGCGTAGCCACTGCACTTTCGCGGCTTTTGGCAACGAAGCCGGCATGAGTCAGCGAGGTAGGCTCCCACAGTACCCCCCGGAAAGACCAAAGGCGGTGGTAATGGAAGCCGAAGGCAGGATCGATGCCTTTAAAATGAGATTGGACTGAATGAATATGTGTGTACTAAAAGTACTCCTGCAAGGATATGACGCTGCATGAAAGCAATAAGCAGCACCGGCGCAGCTCGAACAACAAAATGCATACGATTATGTACGAATTGTGTGACCGCATGGGAACGAGCTGCCGAAACCATGAGTACAACCACACACAAGAATTCATGCAATATCGAGTCAGCTACTTAACTCACATACTGGCAACGCATCCAGTCATACACGGGTACTAGCCCATGCCTTACGTGTGAACTGTTAGTCAAGCCCAAACCACTGCCAAGAAGGGTGACGACTCTGCCTAATGGGCAGTCGACTGATAAAACACCAAATCTGGATTACATCTACCCGCGGATCCGGCAGATATTGTGGTTATCATGATAAACCAACAAAACACCACCCTGCTCCACGTAATCTATCTGTTACTTGACTATTTGGCGTCAGTCACATGGATAAGCCGCAGTTAATAGACTTACTATGCTCGGCTTACCTTATTCATTGTCATCCTTTATGAAGAGTTATCATAGTTTTGCGCGTGTTCCATGACTCAGGTGGGGTACCTAGTTTGTCAGCCTTTGGTTCTCTGATGTTTGTAAACCACACCATTTGCACAATAATCAGAATGCTTTTCGTGTAATCGGTCTCCCTTTGTCGCAGGTTATTTTCATGCGCTGTAGCGTAGTGTTACTCGTCGAAGGGACACGTCGTGAAGTCACCGGTTATCGAGGGGTGTTAGACTTATCAGGTTTAACCCTAATGGTTGCGATCTTCCAGGCCCGGTTACTTAGGAGAGGAGCGAGAAGTCTTGGGAAGGCCAGATTAGAAGGAATAGTGTATTCTGTACAGACGGAAAGGAGAATAGTTTGTTAGAGGGTTGACTATCGGAGAACGCGTCCAGTCGCGAGGTGGGCTAGGTCCGAAGTGATGTCTAGCAGCAGCCACGGCCTTAAGGTCTGTCCACTGTGGTTTGAGGCCAGAATGGGGGGAGATGCGCTGCGTTCGTTCGCTCGCGTGCTAGTTTGCGTCTGGCCCGAGGCACGTCTGAAACTGCCTCCACGCGAGGTCCTATGCTCTGAGTGACATCGTCTGTGGCGCGTCACGCGTTAAGAGGAACTCGGACAGCAGCGACCAGTACAAGACTGCACCCAATAATTTTAAAATAAAATTAGGTCCAGTGACTGAGCAGATATATATATATATATTTGGAGTGGATCCGACAAAGACAAGGGAGACCGGAATGGCCATTTCTGGCTTGTTAGCCGTCATCAGCCAGTCATACCCAATCTCAGGGGTCGGAACCCCCGAGATTCGAACCCGGGACCTTTGGTCATTGGGTTTACCACCCTACCTCGGCACTACGGGCTCGTTGCTTTGTCGGTTGTGATCGGGGATATGATGGAACAAAGGTGCTCATCCGATCTATCTGGTAAGGGCACATACTTGTCCCGGAAGTGCCTTGAGGCTCGTACTTGAGCGATATCAGGCTTGTCGCTTAGCGAACTCAGAATATGATGGATCCACTCCATATATATTTAAAGTGCGGCTGCAAAGACAACACACTGCATGAAAGAACTGAGCGGCGCCGGGGCAGCTTGGACCATTATTTGTAACTTACGTTACTGCAGAGGAAAGAGGCGCCGAAACGACAAGAACAACAACACACGAGAATTAACGTACTATACAGTCAGCTACATAACTCACCCACTAGCTGCACAGTAAGTAACACACGCGTACTAGCCTGTCCCTTAAGTGTGAACTGTTAGCTGAAAACAAACGTCCACGACGAAAGCGGGCAAATCTGGCTGATGAGCAAGTGATAGATAAGGCACCATTGGAACCAGTGGATACTACAGTTATCAAGATAAACCAACAAACCACCAACCTGCCTCTCGCCATCCATCACTGTCAAATCGTCTGGGTGCTGCCGTAGTTAAGAAGGAGACTCATCACGCCACTGTCATATACTGCAGGTCTGTTTCGCTTGGATACCGGACAGTTTTGTTTGTTTCCACTCAAAATTTTTTCACATTATGTGTTGCTTTGCTCTTTGGCCTCAGTCATTTGAATGAGCCACAGTTAGGAGAAGGCAGTTGGGGGCACTGGAGTGGGATCTTAACTCGCGAGCTATCGCACACGATGGCAGTAAGTAAAACCTGAAGGGGTAAAGAGTGGGAAATATTGGCTGCTTCCATGAGTTTGTGAGAACCGGTTTAAGAGCCTTTTTTGACGCTGTGAGGTATTGCATTATTTGCGACAAGGATGGCTGTAGATGTGTCGGAGTTGTAAATTCAACACAAATAAGGTTTTCCAACTAAGAAGTCATGGAAAACTGATGAGATTGGAAAAGCTTTTAATGCGAGAACGAGTTTACTAAATTTCTACAGGCAGTTTCTGGCCTCCCTCTTTTCATGCAAGTTGTGTTAGTGTCCGCCATGGATCTTTGTCACTAGCAGCCAATCAGCGAAATGACGCACGTTGATTAGCTTCGATTTCTCATGAAGCTAGAGTTTAAACTACCGCAGGGGATGAGGTTAATAAGGTAAAACCCTAGTCAATTTGATTTTCAAGTCCGGTTCCTAAGGAGAAGAGAAGACGGTAGGAGGCCAGAGTTGTAGGAAAGGTTTATTCTGTACAGAAGGAGTGAAAATTAAGTTGGATGAAGTTGCCACTCGGACTGGCATGCGTCCGACCACGAAGCCGGCACCGAATGTTCGACGTGGGAGCGCAGGGTCGTCACAGGCGCCGACAAGGCTACCTACGTCCACTCCAAGGCGGGACGGAATCTGGCGTGTCAGTCAGCGCGACCTTTGTGTGAGTCAGCTTCAGGGAAATGATTGGCCAGACCAGACTGAGGTAGGCTGACATTTGACATGCGCACTGATGCCCGAGGCCAGAGGTTGAGAGTTGGTGCGTGTGCGCTTTGGAAGTAGGGCTACAGCTACTACCAGACTCACGCGACAAGGTCGTAAGGGGGGTCGGACGCCACGAGTCGGCGTTTGCGCTGGCGACAACCCAAGGTGTGAGGTGGAGCTTGTCCCGTCCCAGTATGCAAGGCTTGGTTGACGCAGGCAACCTGAGTCAGTGGCGGTGGCGCTGATCGTCGACTGCCACAGGTGCCTGAGCGTGTGCATTTTTCCGTGTCATAGTCAGTCAAAATAAGGTAAGGTCGTATCCGAATGCTACCGACCAGTCCTGCTCATACTATTACCGCGCATGCACATCACGCAATGGCCTGATCGGCCATTTGCGAGCCGGTCTCGGGTGAATCAACATAAATCACCATTCTTTCTCAATTGCAAACATCTTTCACGAGCATTTAGTTTATCGAGGGATGTTAAGGCTAAGAAGGTTAAGCCTAACGGCTGCGATCTTCCAGGCTCGGTTCCCTAGGAGAAGAGAGAAGTCTTGGGAAGAGGGGAGTGATAGAGCGAGTGCATTCTGTATAGAAGAGTTGAAGAATATGTTGTAGGACCGGCTATCCTTCAGCCTATGATGTTTAAGCCACGGCCAATCACCATTCAAGGCCGGGTGTCAAAGGATCGTACGGTGATAACTGTCTACGTTCTCGCTACTTCGGACTGGCCAACGTTCACGGTCGGACGTGCAATAGTCCGACAGTCAATGGCTCCCGGACTCGGTGACCCCACCGCCGGACTGCGAAGCCTGACCTGGCTCACGCACGACTGGACTTCACTCGTCCGAGAGTTAATTTCCTCTCAACAATACTCCAATTCCTCTTCACTTAATAAAACTATTCCTAAAACTTGGGTCTGCCACCCCTTATCTTCTTATTTACTGGTTTATAACTGTTGGGATACTTCTATCTTCTATTACCCGGAGTACTTCGTATCCTACAAAAATATCCATACGGCTAGCAGTACATATTTAGCACTGTAAGCAAGCTGGTACGCTTTTAAACTTTCACGATGCAACCAAAGTCGTGACATGGAAGACCGTCTCCTGACGGGATAGCTCGGTCTTTCAGGACAGTGCATTCACGCAAGGGCCTGCTCTGAGTGACCTTCTCTGTGATATCAAGAGTTAGGTGGGCGTTGGGCAGCAGCGACCACTATAAATGCTTTGTCCATTTTTGCAATACAGGCGTTCATGGCACGCGTGAACGAACTTTTCAAATTTGGCAGCCACTATGTCCGATTTCGTATCTAGTGTCCCTGACTATTTCATTACACTGGGTTTGGGGGGTGGGGGTGAGAGACGAGTGAGTGTTGTAGGTATTGCGCAATTCATTGTCCCTAAGTCCGCTCTGTTTTGTGACACATGGTCTACATCCTCCTGCGTGAAGGTTGAACTGTCGTGTGTAGACTGGTTGACTGGTGGACTGAGAGGCAGGCTTAACGACCTTTTCGTAATGTGGCCCCTGTGGCACTCTCACGCATGTGTGCTCCAAGTCTCCCACACCTTGTGCGAAAACCCGATGTGCCATTCGCAAAGCTTGGTCATGTTTGGTGCACGCAGATGGGTCCTTTAGCCATTTCAGCCGTTGCGCTCGATCGCATCTCGAGTTGTACTGACTCAGTCTGCCCTAGTCGTAGGGGGGGGGGGAGGGTGAGGTAGATACAGTTCAAATCAGCCATCACTGTAAAGTGATTCACGTGAAACTCACCGAATTGTGCCCACCATGTTGTGGACACACGATAAAGAAAAGCTTTAACGATGACCGAACCTTAATAATGGAGCCAATGCGACTCGGTATCAGAGAAAACACGTACCACCAGAATGGTACTAGGATACCATTCTAATAACATTTTCAGCAAAAACTTTATTAGAAATATCAATTTCTGTTTGACAGGAAAGACAATGGACGGAGGTTTCTTACCAGTAGGCAATATTCTAAAACAGTGGTTCGTGATATGTGCACTGTTCGATAGTTGCAAAATAATGGAAGTCAAAAGAGATTTATCGTATCCTTCGCATTCCGAAAGTAAAGTTGAGTCGAGTCGGCTGCTGACGAGTACAGATACAGTGACGTATCTGACCCAGACTGGCGTTTGCTACAAAAATGCCGGTCTGCTACCTGCTGTATATGCCCGCACGTGATGTCGGGACAGTTCGCGCAAGGCAAATACGATAGTTGACGCGTGTACCCCCTTCTTTATTATGACTGACTATCTTTCAGTTAATGACGTTTAAGCCCCACCATAAATCCCCTTGGTAAACATAACTTAGACACAAAACTGTGTACTTGTCCTTCAGCCGACCTCCTGCTTACGGAAAAACTTATATTTTGACTAAACAACATTCTGCCTACAAACTGCCTTCGGTTTTGAATACATAACACTACCTACGCGCACTGGAATTTATTTGGAGATCATTCTGCCATTAGAATATACTCTCACCTTAGGTCTGACACCAAAGCTCTGCCTGTTTTAAATCGGCAATTAAACTGAATTTGAGTTGACCCAAGTGTGAAAAGTTCTAGGCGTTTGGCGGGATTTGAACCCGCGCATCAGAGAAAGCCTTTGCCGGAGGCTAATGCTCTACCGCTAAGCTACAAACGCCCGTTTCACGCCATGAGTTTAATCACACTTGGATCGATATTACCCGCTAAACTTTTCGCTTATATGGAATCCACCGATACGGAAGCAAGTTGACTGCCCAAGCAGGATTTCCTAAGCAATCATCTAGAATCCACCAGAATGACTACTAGGCTTTTTCTGATGCGCGGGTTCAAATCCCGCCAAACGCCTAGAGCTTTTCAAACTTGGGTCAACTCAAATTAAGCAAAACCAACCTAATAAACTGCATTTCACTGGTTTATCAGGCCTAGGCCTCTATTCCTATCAGTAAGCCAACGGCGATAGATGGAGTTCCTGACGGAATTGGCAATCACAGTTTCGCAAAGTGCTTAGACGTGCTAGTAAATCTGAAGTAAAAAGATATTAAAATGCTGATAGATTAAGGTATCCTGAAGAAAATATGAGATTTATCCATGGTACAACCTCCAGGTCGACAGTATTTGCAGAAGTCAATGTAACGCACTGATAAATGAGTCAGCTTTATGCCGCCAGGTCAAGTACCCGCGTCTTTTGCTGACTACCTGCACACAGTGTGATGTAGATGAAACTTCGATCGGAGCTAGGTGGTGCGTACATACAAAACTACTTCATTCAGCCCCATGCGCTTGAAATGAGATTAGCCGCATATCCGGTTGTATGGCACGGCACATCGGAATGACACATACAGCAGAGATGTTTGGCTCGCCTTAAAAAGCTGTTTTGATCGGCGCTATTCGGTTTTTGTCTAGTGGGATTCTGAAACGTTCAGAGCTCTGGACCACAAGTGGTAAAACTTCTATTGTCTATTGTACAACACTAAAATTCTGATGATAGTACCGACTCGGGAATGTTTCCGAGAATTTATCATAACTATGCAGTGTATTAAAATCTAGCAATGCAGCGTTTAGGAATGCGTGAAAAGTTTTAAAACGAAATGAAGCGGAGCTAGATGCTCCTTGAGTTCAACCCCAGCCGGAAGCGTATGCGGCTCTGAGACAGTGTCGGTTGTTGGATCCAGAGTTCAGTTTTCAAGATATGCGAAAAATGGCTAACTCAGTACTTGGCGCTGAAATCTACCTTTGTCCCAATACTTCTGAGTCATCCTCTTCCCTAAAGCCTAATTAATGAAGTAGATGATGGTGAAGTTTAGACGTATTGATGGCCTATCCACAAGAAAAAACCGAATCACCTACGCCCCTTAAAACCCAGGACAATAATGGATGCGAAGATTCGGGTTCAAAGTGTTTGAATGAACAAAGAAGGAGGGTGATGGTTCAATACCGGAACAACGGATTTATTATTCGGAGCTTTCGGACTTGTGCAACTGTCCATCCTCAAACATAGCAACAGCGACTCCTACAATTACACTTGTAGGGAGATAAGCTTACCAACGATCAGTTACGTGAGTCTAGAGGTGACAGCACAGGGCCTGTCGTAAGTAGCTTTGTCGACAATAGAAGGTCCCCCTAAATCAAGAATCAGGTAAGACAAAGTTCATATGAAGAACCTTACTGCGCAAAGGGAGCTTTACAGCAGGCGCTAATAAACGATCATAACCGCAGCGTCCTCAATCCCGTTGAGTCCGTGAAGGTGTGTCCGCTGCTGCGAAACCCGGACTGCAGAATGCCCCTATTGGTCTGTGCAGCCAATTAGGTGAAACGGCAGGCATTGATTGGCTTTGAGATTATGTTCGCTCCAAGCAGCGTCGACGGCGTGCCGTAGTACGAACAGGACATATTGGGCATCTAGCAGAGATCAAGAGCGCAAGAGGAAGTTGCCTGATTGCGCGTGAATACCAAAGGCTTGACAAACGAAAAAAGGATGAGTCAGCGCAGTAATGCTGAGTGTGGACTACCACATCCTTATGTATGCCGGCAACAGGTTGACAATATCACGTTACTGCAAACACATCTCAGGCCTTTGCTAATTTGTTCCAGCTAACACATTTACAGGGTCTGAGGTGGAATGCAATAAATAAAATGCATACTCTTTTTTCTTGATTCTCAGGATTGGCATGGTGGGGCACTACGGTAATTCGCACTCGTGGGCTACCCTTTCCCAATATATGCAAATAAGAGACACGGATTTGTGTCGGCCACATTGCATTTCATCCGACAAATACTATTCTATATCAAGGTCACACGTTTTCTCTCTCCGTTATTTGAAACCGCGGGCTTCCAACTATCACGCGAACAGTTTTTATTATTGATTTAATGTCGACTGGATGAGACTTCAGGCAACCGTAGAGCGGAAACCGAAGACAAGATTCCTTTTAACTTGAAGGACGTGACAAAGCCCGAAGTTTTAGTTCCATAGAGTAGACTTCATGTTGACGATTGCGCACCTGTTACTGACACATATGCCCTCATGACAGATCAGGCGCTTTAATTTCCGTACGCCCTACCAACATCAGCGCGTGTTTTGGGTTGACTCTGAGTGCCGCCATCTCTTAAAATTCCGGCAAAGCGATGGCATGAACTGAAATGACCTTGAATCATTTTCCGTGCTCAAATGCACTAACCGTCAAGAGGGTGTATGTGAAGTACTTGAGGGACTGTTGTTTTGTCTTAGTTTTCAGTAGTTATTTCGTAGGGTAAGTAGGCGGTTGATTTGGAAAATAGATTGACTTGCCTTAGAGACCAAACCCGCCACAGCGCTTATCCATATACGTGGGATAATGTGTCACCTCTGAAAAATGGTAGCATCAGTGTTAGTACCAGTACTTCTGACACATGTAAGCTATTTATACAATCATAGGGATATACTATTCACCAGTTTTAGTAGGTATTATTACAAGAATAAGCACTCTTAGCAGTGGCATATTATCTCTAGAAGCAGTATCCTAGCCCAAACTTAATGGCACAGCCTTTGGTGGACGGGGGTGAGAGGGCAGAAAGCAAGGAAAGCCTTGATGTGCTCCAGACCTCAAACACGTATTTACTCGGAATAGCATAAAGCTAGATGCACAATCGCTGCTCGGATCGAGGGGGATATGAGTAGACATTCTGTAAAGTCCAAGATACAGACAAATACTCTAGTAGGTCTATATTTGGTCTGCAGACGGCACACTATAACATAAAGGCATGTTAGGAGTTGTGCTATTACTTATTAACGCTTTATTTTAACCCAATATTTATCACTTTACCTCATACAGATTGGGTATGCATACTGAGTGCCGACCTCATAAAAAGCACACACAGGCCGTATTGTAGTATACTATTTACTGGTCTTAGTAAACAGGACTAATAGAATTAGCGCTTTAGTATAGGCACGTACTTCTAGCAGCAGTATCGTGGTCTGAACCTAGTAGAAACGCACACAGCCTGATGGGTAGAGTTGAGATTGTGAAGGCAAGCTCTGCTGTGCTCAGGGCACCAAACATGTACTTACTTGGAATAGTTTTAACGCAGATTCACACTCCTTGTTGAAATTAAAGGGGTATGGGCCCCAGCATTGTGTTAAGCAGCGTTACCTCTGACAGATAGTAGCGTCAGTGTTGGCACCAATACTAGTATACTTATTGTTGAGATTTAGGGGAGATGAGCTCAGTGCTGACTTTAATCAGCATCACTTCTGAATAAAAGTACAGCCAGAAATAGTACCAGCCATACTATCACTCAGCTACACCCCTTGTATTAGAAACAGCAGTAACAGTACCAGCCCTGGCTTCTTTGAGCCTGGTTTGACACCTACTGATCGCGAATGAAGGTAAATAGTGCGGTAGCACCAGCGAAAAGACTACTGCCACTTAAGATCAAGTAGGCGGTGTTCTGGTCTGCATTGGTGAAAGCGGCCTACACCCGATTCCTGCTCGGTCATCTTGACTTTTTTCTTATCATCGGTTCAAGCGGAGAGAGGGTTAAGAGTAAGGTAGACAACTGTACGTCTGTTTCACTTAAATCGCGTCTCTGTCTCCAGTCACCGGTCCTGCTCCTGAGCACATGGTGGACTTCATCGAAATCTATGGTTGAACTCACATATACATCTACCTGATACTGGGTGTGATCGGCTCTTCTCAGCTCCTTCTAAATGCAGCTCCTGCTATCTGTGTGATGCGAGGCTGAAACTATCGCGGTTTGCCGTGTTTTAGAAGGCAGTCAGCCGATGCATTTGACAGAACCTTCATCAGCCCAATGTGTGTGGAGTGGCTGATGAGTGGGCAGTGAGTCAGATGGCGACGGCGCCCTCTAATCTCCCGGTTATGTCAATCGTGATGTAGATAGAAATGGAGCCAGGTCATGCTGTCGCGCACGCAGACGATTTGGCCGGTCCTGTCAGCCACTGAGCCCATCCCACTGCAGGCGACGAGTCAGCGCACCCCTTTCCTCACTATAAACAGTCTTGTAGTGGTCGCTTCTGCCCAACGCCCACCTAACTCTTGACGCCACAGACAGGGTCACTCAGAGCATAGGACCTCGTGCGAGTGTACTTTTCGGGTTGCCTCCGACCAGACGAAAAACTTGCGTGCGAGACACGGACCGCCCACTTCGGTCTCTATCCACGCGCTGTCCAACCAATCAAAGGCCGACTCACACGGGGCCTTGTGTGACGACTGCCACGCAGACCTCACATCAGACGCCGTCCCCTGGCTTACGGGTGTGCGGTTGTCTGGAGTCAATTTCCTACTGCCTCTCTACCAATTCAATCTGTAAAAAGTATATTCTTCATACTTCTTTGACCTTCCCACCGTCTTCCCTCATCACATAAGGAACCGGGCCTGGAGGATCGCAGTCGTTAGGGTTAAAGCGTAAAAGCCTTAACACTCCGCAATAATCTCACACGCTTGAAGCTATCAAAATGTGCTAAAAGCCGTCGCTTGAAGTATTGCCTACTGACAGGATAAGTCGGACTGTACGGTCAGTCCAGTGTGTTTTTTGTTGTTTGTTGTGGCTGATTGGCGGACTGGCAATCTATTATAACCCTGTGCGTTCCTGTATCAACGCCAGTTATGTCCCCCAGTTACGTGATAGGAAGAGAAGGCAGAACAGGATAACAGGTAGTACTTTACTGTCAGTTCTACCAGTACATCAGCTCTGTTTCCTGTGTGTCCAGCAGCTTGTCTTCTGTGTCCGTCAGCAGCTTGTGTTCTGTTGTCGTCTTGGCCACCAGCGTTCCGTGTCTCTAGCAGACGTGTCCCGGGTCGTTAGCAGCAGTGTTTCTGGTTGTCGGCAGCATCTCCAGCAACAGAGTTCCGGCAGCATATTTAAGAGCCAGTTGTTATTGTTCTCTATTGGCTCTCCAAGAGTGGCCTCTACGGACAGCCGTCATACCTCCAGCCTTCGTGTCCTTAGCGTGACATCCAGATAGCCGCAACCCGGCCACGAAATAGTTTCGCTTGCGCGCGCTTTCTTTGTCCTGGCCTAATATCCACCCTTTGAAGGTCGCTTGTAACTGCATGAACCGGTCGCCAGTAAGGTTCCTTTGTTCTGGTACCCTCAGGATTGCCCGAGTGATAACTCGCGTTCAGGTCGTCCCAACACAGTCAGACTGAAAGGGCCCCTTCTTGACATGGCCGTTATGGTACTCTCACGCAGCTGGGCTCCTTGTCTGGTGTAGTGGCACGCATTAAAGGGGCAGCCTATCCCTCCACCGATCTTCTTAACTATGTCCTGACACCGGGACCAGCTAGGTGATGGAAGAGAGAATGGGGTAGATATTGCGCAGGTCCTCTTTCACTTTATCGAGCACATCACCCAGTTGTGGAGCATACGGTGAACATCGTCGAAATCAACGATCGAAATTTGCTCGGTTTGTAGTGGGTTGTTGCCTGCCCCATGCCTGCCCCATGCCTGGCCTACCTGCCGCGGCCTCAATCCATCTAGACCTCAAGGTCGTGGTGGCCGCCAAGCTTACTGGCGCGCGAGAGACAGGCGACCCAAGTTGATTTTCTATCCACACGCTGTCCAACCAATCACAGGCCAACCTAGCCAATGAACGCGCTCTCTCTCTATCTGCTGGCCTGACTGCTCTCAAACTGGCACATGCGACCCGGTCAATCTCCTGGGTGGTCATGTTCTCCCAAGTCAGACTTCATCCATCTATCCTCCGTTCCTGTGTACACAATATACTCTTCCTAACACTCTAGCCTTTCCAAGACTTCTTCTCCACTAAGTATCCATATTCTGAAGATCACAGTTGCTGGATTTGACTCACTTAACCGCCTGTGATAGGTTCTTTACGTGTAAATATCATTCGAGAAACTTTGCCAACATGGTCATGAAAATCATTTTCTGCGGCTATTCTCGTCACTACTTAATGTAGTGTCACCTATTTTAGCGTTATTCATCCGAATTTTGAAAATGGAGGGTACGACGAGACCCGCATTTAATCGCATTGACAGTTGCATTTAAACTTTTCAGACGCGTGAATATCATGGATGGATGGGAAGAAATTTTAATTCACCCGCTCATAGGTCATAAGTTACTGCACCACACATGCAAACGAAATAAAATTTCAGAAGAAGAGGATGCGATCACTAGAACAAGAGTTTTATTTGCCTGACGTTTCGGATTCTGTCGGAATCTGGTGTTGTGGACAAAACACCTATGTCTGAGGAACGGTAAGATTACTCCGGACGCGAATGGTCGAGCATGCAGCGGCGGTGAGAATGAAAGACGCTCACAGGTCATAGCTCACTCTATGGGACCCGGATATATTTTGAAGTTTAACGAGGCCAAAATCCTCGCAAGAGGTGACAACTACGTGATCCGCGAGCTGCTTGAGTCATGGTTCTCAGGCTCCCAATCCATCAACAAGCGCAACGATTTGGCGTTCCCATACGGTGTACTGAGAAGTTTCCTGAGCAAGAAAATCAGTCACATGGGAAGGGCCAGGCACAGCAACAACTCTGACGACAGCGGGCATAATTGTCACGCCATTATCAGGCCTGCATTAGTGAGTCGAACGCGAAGTGTCAAGGCAGTGCCGCATCGATTAAGACCCAAGCGGTGGCTACAGAAATGAATAATTATCACACACACGCGGATACCCACCATGAACTAAAAAGGCGTGCAATCTATGCATGTCTCAACCCCATCTGCGCATGACCATGACTGTGGTACCATCACATATGATTAAGAATTACCGACGGAATCCGAAACGTCAAGCGAATAAAACTCTTGTTCCAGTGATCACATCCTCTTCTTCTGAACTGCTTCCTGGAACTCGCATATTCTCCCCTATTGGAGATAAAATTTATCACCACCAACAAAACTCTGGCGTCCTTTACCCTATATAAAGGTCGTGCCAGAAGCAACGGAACGTGTTGCCGCATAATTCGGCGTGGTATCGCCCATCGTCCGAAAGCTGTCATGCGTATGAGAACTACGCAAATGATGAACCAACTGGGCGCAGAGGATCAATTCAGGGTCATTTTTCAAATCCTATGTCGTGAACGTCCTCGTCAATATATAGACCAGACCAGACGATGACTTAACTCCCGAATACTTGAGCACAAACCAAAGATTGAAAGAAGCGATTAACTGTCTGAAATCGTACCTCACACCCTAGAGGAAGGCCAAGAATTCAATTTCGTCGTGTTTGCAACAAGAACCTGGGACAAAAATGCTCCTGCATACCGGACACAGTCACTGGAATCCAAACGCCACTCACGAAAATCTTGACTTACAATCTACACCGGCTGATACGTCCGCTTAGGTAACTAAATCCACCCCCGCAGAAGTGACACATCTGGACTGTCATCACGCAACACGAGACAAACGCACGTTCTCGCACCTTGGTACGAACCACTGACTCGGGTAGGTGTGAGTCCTGCCGGATGCCATGCGTCATAATCTGCAGACAGTGGAGTGTGATTTATTTATTACTTGCACAGCTCATCTTAACTAGGTTATATTTAGAAGATGGGTATCCAGTTAAGCGATAAACACCCAGTGCCTGGCGTGCTTCTAAAATACGACTGACTTTTTCGAAACGCCTCTACTCCCTGTGAAACCAGCCCAAACGCATCGAGCGAAATTCCCAATCAATAACGAACGACTTTATATGAAATAATAACACAAAAGATATATTGAAGAGTGCTATGTATGTCCGTCCGCAGTGTCGGGACATCATGACGCGATGCGCGCGTCAAGCGCTGGGCAAGTTCACGGACACGTGCTCACCCCTTCCTTTGTTCTGACTGCCCAGTCTTCACTTCTGGCTAGCGGGCTCACCCCTGTCCTTATGCTGATTGGCCAGCATTCGGCCTATTACATTTGCCCCACACCATATACACCGCGGTGTCAGCATGACTCGTCACTTGAAAAAATGAAAAATCTTGTTAAGTGAGTAAACTCAAAGTTGAGAAGTAAACAGGGTCTATGCAGGTAAACAAATGAGCAAATAAAACAGCAAAAACAGAACAACGTTTAAAAACAATCATTTCGCGCAGCCATTTTTAAAAATATCTTCCAAGAATTAATATGTAACAAAATATGACGTTTAGCCAACTGACTGCAGTTTCATAATAGATTCCAACAGGGCTTTAATGAGGAACTGTAGCATATTTTTTCGGATTTGCACTGTTTGAGGTGCAGTTACCTAATGCCAAGAGAAATTCGCTTGATTCCGTTGGTAGGGACGTCACGGAAGCAAATGTTTTGTTAAATAACACGCATTTCGCAAACATTCTCATGTTAGGCGTAAAGAGTCAACTGACAAACATGTGTATTCGTAATCTCATCATGAGACCACCGCAATTACGTGGGGATTGAACTCTTGAGCTGTGGACGGGACTTATACATATGCGGCTCTGCTAATTGGTCAGTTACACTGTCCGTGCCCACGTTGCCAGAGGGAATTAGCATGTTGAGGGCGTAGGACCTGGGGGGGACGGTAGTGGAAGGTTGCCAAAGAGAATTGAGTGGGATGAGCAAATGCAGTCCTAAAATACCGTTTTGGGTGTACCAAGAAAACTTTAGCGCGCACGATGCACAAGCGGTCGCGTGCTCAAGGTCCTTGAGCTGCTTCTGGGACAGCCAATCACAGGCGCCCACAAACTGCTATCGGTCAATCATTTAATCAAACGGCTTATCGTTTTTCGTGACAATGGAGTCCGTTGGGTTTAACAATGTCCTTGAATATACACCGCGGGCTAAATGAATTTCCTTGAAAACCGATGCAGAATCGTAAGTAGCAGTTAAGTATGCAAAGCGACCGGAGTTCTCAAATCTGCTTTGCGCTTCAAAAGATTACTATGGTGAGGCGAGTATACAAATTACGATAAAGTAGAAGCTCAAATTAGTTGATATAAGGCTGGAATTACATGCCGCCTCCCGTGTAACTCGCGTTAATCAATAAGTATATAGGTGTTAAGGCTAAGACGATTTACCCTAACAGCTACAATCTTCGAGGCCCACTTCCTTAGGAGATGGGAGAAGTCTTGGAAAGCCAGAGTAGAAGGGATAGTTTATTGAGTACACAAAGGAACGAAGAATAGGTGGAGAGAAGTTAGATTTCAGATCACAGGTCATTCCGCTGGAGCGCCATGGTCTTAAGTGACGTCTAGTGGCCGCGAGTGAGGAAAAAGGGACTTGCTCCAGTAGTGCTTGGCGTCCGCGAGAACCTAGACACTCGTGTGTGTCCGAGTGGTAGTAGGTCAAGTCTCTGCAGGTCAGCGCCACTGGAAGCGCTGACTGTGGTATTAGATGACCTTGAGGTAGCTGGCGTTGAACAATGACGCCGGGCAAAGCAATCGAGAAAATGGGACGGCAGAGACCGCTACAAGTAGTACTATAGCCACCTAAATGGCTTGCATAAGATTTGGATGCTCTTATAAATGACTTCTAAATACTCCGAAAGAGGACAACTTTTATCCGTCGGAATGATAAGCCATGCCTTCATTCAGTCCAGTTTTGATAAAATCGGTGGTCTCGGGGATCTTCGAACACATACCAGCAAGGGGAGAAAGCTTTAGTATGGTCAACGCTCTAGCCCCGTCAGCTACCAAGCACCACCAGGAAACCCACGACTTTAGTGTCACCTGGATCAAATTACACGCGTAGCTTACGGCAACGAATGGAATCCACCAATTCTGACACAGTATGCTGACTGTCCAAGCTGGATTTCCTATGCATTCACTTTAGAATACACCAGATGACTACCGGTTGCAATTAATTAATGGAAGTTTTTGGCCGATTTGAAGTCCACCAAGGTTGCGAGGTTTTCACAACTCGGTAAAATGAATCACACAGATCGGCCGGTAACCTCCATAAAATTAGGCCTTATTAAGGTTTCTCACTTGATAACTAGGCATCGTAACTTTCTCTTGAGAACACTCAACTGTACTCCATGCGTTTCTTTCAAAGCATAATTTTAAATTCCGTCATATCCTCATGAAGAATCTCCTCATTTAGAATGAAATATTGCTTGCGATAACAGTAAAGTTGCGCGGTTTGGACTCAGCCCCTGTCTACCTGTGAAATTAAGGCCCCATCAATAATTATTTTCACACGCTAAAGATTCTCATAAATGCAAACATTAAAAGAATCGCCATTTATAAGTCCTTCAAGCGTTAAATTTAGAAACATCATCTTGCACTCAAAACGACTAAAGCAAATACAAGATTATTATATCCTTTCTAGTGATTCGTATGAAAATCATGCAGTTAGAGAGAATAAATATAAATATATAGAAATACACCACATAAGGAATCACTTTTCTCGCTTGTGTTGTACGCAGACTACTGAAAAGAGGTTTACCCAGAGGGAGAACCACATGATGGAAAATACTTAAGTTACCTCCTCTAGTTGAGAACGCCTTATTAAACTGAGGCCAACAGCTCATAATCTCGCTGCATACCGCAATTATCATTTGTTGTAGGATATCTACAAACGAAGTCTGTTGATGTATTGAAGAGAAGAAGTAGCTATAGCTCAGTCACCTTACTTCCAATTTACTGCACACTGCGGAAATCAACAAAGTTAACTTGAGTATCATGACCAAAAATAATTGGGTACTCCATTGACAGGAGACCAGTGAGTGTTTCTCTTTCCATGTGAGTCGGTCGCCGCATCCGTCTGTGCGATACGAAGTAGGCCAGCCAAACAATCTAAGATAGAAGTATCCCCAACAGTTTTAAATCAGTAGGTAAGAAGAGAAGACGCATAAGGCAAGGGTGCTAGGCATAGTTTAATTAAATGTAGAAGGAGTAGAATAAGGGTAAGAAGAACTTAGATCTAGGACGAGTGCAGTCCAGCCGTGAGCGAGCCGGGTTAGGAGTCACAGTTCAGCAGTGAAGTCGCCGGGCGCAGGAGTTGCAGTGGCGTAGGCGGTCAACGCCAGAAGCTCCTTTGATAGTCGACCTTGCAAGATGATTGGCCAGTTAGGACAGAGAGGGGGTGAACACGCGTCTGTGACCTTAACCGATATTTAACACGCTCTGGTGCGCACGTACTTAGTGGCCACGAGAGATAAACAGGTGGCTTGCACCAGAGGCACGCGAGGAACGCAATCATGTGACCTCATGCATGGCGTAGCATGCGAAGTCACTGCAACTCCCCTTGGGTGGGCTTTCAGTTGGTCTTCTAGGTCTACATGATTACCAATCATTTTACCCTGCGAATCGAGCCATCTTATTGTTGCTCAGTAGAGTTGAAGCCCATTGATTAATACGGTTAAGAAGGTGGTCGAAACCCACTTTGCATTTTACGTTTACCTTAAGTGAAAGAAATGACAGCATGACACAGGACGTCTCTCCGCGTAGTTATTGAGGCGTGATAATCTTTCCATCGAAATTTTTCGTTTAAGTGTTTGGTCAAATAATTCTGGTAAAAATTGCCAAATCATTTTCTTTGCACAATCTACGTGAATTAGGGATGAACCGAAAATGAGCTGCACGGTAGAACCATTGAACTCCTAACCCTACCCATTCTGTTAACTTTTGCCAATATTTTTCACCTAACACGAACACATTAACATCAAAAATGATTGTCTGTGCAACTAAAAGTGCTTCAATGAGGGTTGCTAGCTTCCTGGTGGGGCTTAATCCGTTTTTTGAGAGCAGTCTCCGGAGTTTTTTGCACAAATATCCTGTCGTATTGTATGGAGCAGTACTACCTGACTGCGTCCAAACGCTTTCAACCAACTGAAACATTGAGTCAAATAATTTTAACCGAACCTCAGCTGAAGATTTCCTTCAAGGCCTGACATTTACTGGCTTACAACTCGGGCTTTCCCGGGTACGCATAATTCGTCGGAATTCGACCAATCGAATTGGTTATCAGCGTTGTCAAATTGACCAAGTGAGAAGTCCGCTTCGCAGACGATAAAGGAGCGCTAGCTCAAATTAAGGTATGGCCAGAAACCGAAGCTGACTTCATGCCGACCAGTTGCATCGTAGGTTGATAAATAGCGGTCACGAGTCTTTATTATTGTCATTAATTAATAACATTCAGACAACTGGCTGATGCAGAAAGCTGCGAGGACACACAGATGTCGAAGTTCAAAGCACGTAGACGAGGAGGAGCGACCTGCAAAGTATACGAAGTTGCCAACAACATTAGTGGAGCAGAAGGTTAGTCAGAAACTACTGCCCCAAGTGATTGAAGTAGGAGGGAAGCTGGCAGGTGCTGCGGAACTTTACCATCACTAGGAAAGTATTCCCGCGCGAGTCACCATCCTGAGCCCGTCATGCTGTGGGACTATCGCAAGGGTTTAAGTAAGTTAAACCATAGCAAATGCGACCCTCAGACTATAGTTACTTAGTAGGAAAGAAGTCTTGGGAAGGACAGAGTGTTAGTAACAGTACATTGCGTACACTGAGGAACTCAGAATAGATGTAAGAAATCTGACTTGGGAGCACACGACCAGTCAGGAGAGCCAACCGGGTCCAATTGCCAGTTTGACAGCAGTCAGGCCAGTGGGCAGAGAGAGAATAACTGATGCGTGCAATGTTGCTATTTGTGCCCTGACCAGAAAGCATTTTTTGCAGTAACTGTGATTGGCCGATCCAAGCGTTGAGAACCGCAGTCGTGAGATTCTAGTGGAGTTCACTTTTACGTGAGCTAGTCACAACAGGACACATGGTGGATATATCTTAGTGGGTTGAGTTAATACGGAGAACCCTTGCCGCCGCGATCTTCAGGCCTGGCTTCTTGTAGGCAAAGAGAAGCAATGAGATGCCAGATTGAAGGTGGTATGTATTGAAAACATAAAGGCAGTTCGTAGGCAGGACGAATGTAATGTAGGTAAAACAGAAGGCTGCCCGTAAGCAGAATGCTGTGTAGGCAAAGTAAGGGCTGCTACTGCTCTCTGCTTATGTCTCTGGTGAAGAATCCGCGACAGATCTTGAATCTTCAGGCGAATAAAAGTGTTGTCTTGTAGCCGTGCTGCAGCCCACCTCCTCCAAACGCGAGATGCCACAGACATGGTCTCTCCGGGACAATCCTGGCCGTCCAGTCGCTCAGCCCAGCGCGATGGCCGATGTCCGCCTTCGAGGCGTAACCTTTGCCCTCGGGCGGCTGGAGCACACACACTCACCCCACACTGGTCGGGCCAATCAGCAGCCTGAAGCTAACTCACCCAATGCTCGCTCTGAGCCCTTGTAACTATTCCCGCACTTCGGTCATGGCCTGCCGTCTGGCTGGTCGTGCTCTCCGCAGCCAATCTTCTTCCTGCTTATTCTTAGTTCCTCTGTGTACATAATAATTATTCCTTCTATTCTGGCCTCTACTGACTTCTTCTCGCCTAAGAAACCATGGTCTGAAGATCGCAGTTGCTAGGGTTTAACTCAACCCCCTGCGATAGTCCCAGCGATCGAGTCATCTTTTTCTCAACACAGGGGCTGCCTGTAAGTAGGGCGTGTATTGAGGACAGGGAAGAATTGAACGGACGAGTATTGTTAAAAAAGTGCGTTATAGTGGGGCTTGAACGTCAGTGGCTGAAGGGTAGCCAGTCAGAGCAAAGAGAGAGGTTAACCCGCTGGCCAGGGCCGAAGGCTGACCAGTAAGAACCATGAAAGGCGTGAACACGTGTCTGTGACCTTAACCGACGCCTTACACGTGCATTGTGACACCAGGTCTCGACACTACGGGCGGGCATACACAGCAGAAGGAACTGCGTATACTGTACACAGCTAGTGGAGAATAGGTTGGAAGAAGTTGACAGTCGAACGGGTGCACATCCACCCTGGAGGGGGCCAGTGTCCGAAGTCTTTGAGGATGGGAATCATCACAGTACCTACAGTGCGCTCATGCGCGAGTCAACCACAGGAAAATGATTGGCCAGACTGGATCGACGTAGGTAGGCTCTGAAGTTTGCGTACTTGCTAGCAGCCATGAGTATGCGTGCACCCGGAGTTGGGTCACTAGAAATATATTCGTACGCGACGATCACACTGTCCTTGTACAGCAAAGATGCGTGATAATTTCCACGTCAACCGCATAGTGTTCCAGCCGGACGAATTATTTTGGTTCCCTGTCAGCGACGCCTACGTATGCCAGTCAGCTGACCGCTGGAACCCGGTGCAGACCAGGTAGTAATAAATTCTGCACGCTGATTGGCTGCTAATCTGTCTTAGTCACATCAGAGTGACTCTAACCAATTTTTTTACTTATAGTACCGTGAGGACAATTTTCATTTTCTATTAGAGCTACGGGTCTAGAATTTAGACCGAGTGGTCGCTTAGTGTACGACAAGCGAAGATAGTTACCAAAAGGCGAGTTCGACAGGAATTTCCATTACTGGCTTAATATTACTAATAATCAGCATCACTACCATCACCATCACAATCAACAGCCAGGCGCTGGAGACTTTAACTTAATTTGCAATTGAAATTTTCACTTACATGAGCGGCTATGGGCTACTCAGGTAACGCAGACGTACACAATACTAGAGTTTCGAGAAATCGGACTTGACCGCCCTAGATTTTTCTCTTTAGTGGGCAACGCGCATTTGCAGCAAACGTCTGTCTGTGCTGCTCTAGGTTGGAATGTAACAATTATTTGGATATGTTACGGAGGCGGGGGCCCCCGTGCATTCATGGCAGTCGGCGAAAGGGGCCTCCCGGAGTACGACACGCCCTCATGTCAGACGCCCACGCCTGTGCATCCGCCGTGAGCCAAGAAAGCCAGATGGCCACCCATATAGCAGGCACAGTGGGCGTAGTCAAGATTATTCCAGAATGTCTGGGAGCAGGCCATACGCTAGGAATATTCTAGAAAGACCGGAGTCGTATAAATATACATACCGGAGTGGACAAGCTAAAATACTCCGACGGACCGGCAGACACAGATGGCTCCGACGACTTAGCAGACCCCACACGACGCAGTCTTTGTGTACTGTTGAATACAGCTATTGCCTATCAGGACCGCTCTCTTATCTTCTTCTGCTTATTGGTCGGGTTCGAAATACTGGGCTATAACAGGATAGTAAACTTCATAATTCCTGTATTATTGTTTGTAAATCTGTGGGCGGGATCCTGAAGTCTCAGCGTCACACGAGTGCATCTAAATCGCAAAGAAAATACTGTAGGAGGTAATGAAAGCAATAATTACCTAACTTAATATCTAATGTTCAAGGATGACGGAGTTTAAGGATGTTCTGATGCACTAATTCGACCTTTGCCTTTCCTTACGATGTTGGATAATAGACGATAATATAAAGTGATGCTCTTTTCGAACCTCAGTAAAAATGGTTAAATGTTCACGTGTTTACGCAAACTAATTTGACGTTCGAGAGCGTACCGACTATGGGCGAACACATTTAGACTTATTGCGCTAGTAATGATTATAGTGAGGAAATAGTTCATCCTATAAAGAAATCATTTATCTTGAAACATCAACTGTGCTGCCAATACAAGCGAACATGTGAGTCCCAGGAGGTAATTGCGAAAAAGAAGATTCATTCGCTGGGACAACACTTTTATTCGCCTGACGTTTCGACCTCCGTCGCAGAGACGGTGCCTGTGACCCGTTTGTGCTACTAATTTCTGCTCATGTCTCTGATGCAGACACCGCGACGGAGGTCGAAACGTCAGGCGAATAAAGTGTTGTCCCAGCTATCGAATCTTATTCTTCTCAATCAACTGAGCTGTTTTAGAAGCAAAGGGCCTGTTTGATGTGTAGGTCGTTTACATGTGTCAGCAGATGTGTGAGCAGCCAAACAAAGTCGATTTCACCACAAAAGGTCACTCGCTTGCCGACAGGCCAGAGTACAGCCTAAAACACGCACACACATGATCGCATCGGCATTGACGATTGGACTCAGTGCCAACCAATCACAGGAAAGCATTAGCGAGCGAACCAATGAATTGGTGCATATTGAACGATTTCTAGTTGACACCATAATTGGCACACACACACACACGCCTCGTTCTTGTATATCTCCTCAGAAACACCTGTTTCTGGCTTTTTGAAAGTGTTCTTGCGACAAACTTGCATTGCTTTTTATCTCCAGAACGACGGTTTATCGATAGCTACGGTAGCTCCAGGGCGGTAAATCCGACACTACAAAAAAGTATTTCTAATGGAGAAGGCGGAGACAAATGCTAAGCCGCTGATAAATCCGACCCGTAACATGCTAGTATTCTTCTAGATAGCAACTAGTAAGCTTTGGATTTTTTCGAAGCGAAAAAGAATACTGAATAGATAATGAGCGGCTGGTAAATAAAATAAAATGTCCTCCAGAGTGGCCGCCTTGACGACTATGCAGAGGTCTAAGGGGCTCGTTTGATCAATTCCTTTTCCACAAAGCAGTATGAAGGCTCAACGGTAGATGTGTAGTGGTCTAAGTACTGGTTGTGCTCAGAGCGCTACAATTATCAGACAAAAGCTCCAGCAGCGAGCGGAAGTCACCAGCTAGAAGGATTTATTGTATACGGAACTCCCAATTGCTGTCTCACGTGGCAGTGGCCGCTGGCGAAGCCAGGGCTAGTGTTGACTGCGGCCTGAGAGAGGGAGAGAGTATGACAGGGTGGCCGCTGCTAAAGTAGGATTGCGGAGCAAGTTCAAGTGTTCTTCAATTGGTACGTGTGAAAGTATTCGAGACGTGTCGTGTCCGGTGGAGTAGGCTGTGTCGACGGAAGTGGCGCTTAGGCAGCCGTGACCGCCTGGACGCACGTGTACATGTCCGAGTGGAAGTCGGTGAAATGTCTGCAGGTCAGCGAGCGTGAAAGCGCTCACTGTGATAGTGGATGACCTTGAGATAGGTGGCCTTGGGCAAGGACGCCGGACAAAGCAGTGCTGAGAGCCGGCTACTGATCTCCCCAAACCGAGACCACGGTTGGCTGGAAGCTTCTCTTCCCAAGGGATGCTCTTGGAACCCTAGGTCATCTGCATAAGGAATACCATTAAGCGGTCTTGGTCACTTCACTCGGGAGAATGTTGTCCGGATGCCGTACTAAAGCGCAAACAGCCCTGCTAACTAACAGCAACATTCTTCTGACTCAAGGGCGTCAGGAGGCCATACAAGGGTCAGCAAAGTGTACACTAGGACTTTCCCTAGCAGGATTAGGGTCAGTATCAAAACCGGGGCGATTTGTGAGACCGTTCTACAGCCGTTGCCGTCACACTCAAGTTTCACCAGTTGCACTCCCTTTTGCGTCCGAGTATTAAACTAATTTACGCAAGCGTGACCCAAGTGTGATTCAATTCACGGCTCCCTGTGAGCATCGGAGCTCAGTGGTAGAGCGTTGGCTGCGCAAAAGCGTTCCCTGCTTTGTGGGTCCGACTCCCACCGAGACCGGGAATGTTTCACAACTAGGTCAACTGACTTAATTAATCAGTTAAATTGAGCCTGTCCGAGGGTAGAAGTGAACACTGTTAATATCAGCACATCAGTTCTTTTCAATTCGATGCCAATTGTGACAGTCGCTTTCCGACAGCGCCTTCAGAAAAGTTCCATATTTTCCCCACTTTTTCAATTTCAAAGGAATTTGCCCGGTTCTTGGGCTGAGAAATTGAGGCTAGTCTCATGTGGCTGCTAGCGAACCCGCCAGGTGGCAATTACGTAACGACATAATGCTATAGTACCGGGGCTGCGATGCGAATATCAGAAGACTGTAATTTGGCTAACAGGAGTCTGCTCTGAACGAGATTACCTTTCCGATTGTCGACTACCCTAAAGTTTAAGTTGGGGTGAAGTCGTTTCGTGCACTTCCTACATTAGTAACCAGTTAGTGTCTGCTTGTAGTCATCACGTTACTGATCTGACGATAGGAGCACTGTGAAGCATTAGAAGCCGGTCCCAGGGGTTGCATATGTAAGTGAACCAAAAACCAGCGAGTGGAAGCCTTGACGAACGAGTTAAAAAAGACTCCGTTGCGCAGAACTTAGATGTGTAGGGGTCTTAGCAGTGGGTGTACTTGGAACACCACCATCATCAGGTCGAATCCCAATAGCTAAATAAACTAATGAGGAAGTGTTTAATGCATCCGCGCAAAACCATTGGAGGAATACCGAAGAAGAACAGGACTAGGGCGACCACCTCTGACATGCTCGACGTCATACATCAGCCATAGCACAGCCCACGGCTGGGGTAGTCTGCGTTCTGAACCCCGACAAGTTGGACATCAAGCAAAAGTTAAACATTTGGTCCCTCAATGCTCCGATCCACAACGTTTCGTCTGCTTTCAGGAAGTTCCAGTCACAAGGAGTGGCGCACCACTGATCTGGTTGCAGAATTAAGCACGTTGGTTCCGTTCTACTTCTGCGTTCTGTCGAACTGACTGATGACCAGTCGCTAAATGACCATATGAGAGTGCTCCATGTTTGAATTGGAAGGTAGGACGGAACGCGCGCAGTTCATCCTGTAGACAGATCACTGAAGCGCTGTCTCCAGGAAGGCTATTTGGAAATTTGTACTCCTCCAATGAGCCATGCGGTAGCTGCGTTTGAGCCAACAAGGAGGCCAGATCAGGATATTTGTATGCGTTAAAAATAGAAGGCGGTTTGTAGATAGAAAGTTATGTATGCAAAACAGAAGGCTGCCTGTAGATAGGCCGTGTACTGAGGACGGGGGAACAGTTCAAGTGACGAGTCACGTTAACAAAGAAAGCTTTATGGCGTGGCTTAAGCGTAAGAGGCTGAAGGGTAGCCAGTCAGAACTATGAAGGGGGCGAAACTGCGTCCGTGACCTTACCTGGTACTTTGTTGCGCGCTCGTGGCACGAGGGCTCGACACTACGGGCAGACGCACAATAGATACCACATACTTTATTGGGGATGCGCACCAATAACAAATGCTTCACATGGGGAGGGTGGTAAAACGCCGAGGTACTGATTCCCAACCTACCAGCCACCCGCGCCCGCTTGGCTCTGTCTTAACGCCAAACCCAGGTGGACGAGAGGGAGGAGAGTGTTAAAATATTAGCCTGACCAAGTGCTAGCAACATTTAAAGGCTTTCCTAAGGCGTCGAGCCTAGCCAAGTGTCTTTGATTGTTTGATGTGACCGCATACAGACGATGACTGTCCAGGCAAGATAAGCTTGGCCTCTGGAGAGGATACAGATGCACGCTCTTGCTCGCGCGCCCACTGGTCGCAGTTATCCCAATGTGCCAATCAGGCTACAGGCGAACGCGCACTTGACAATCCCTTATAGGCCACTGACCCTAGCAGACAGAGAGAGTTGCATCGCACGCCGGATAGCGAGAACACGCTAGTCCGCTCCCAATGCCGAGGCTTGCCCCGAGGCGGGACAAAGAGCGCGCTGGAGATCAACCAGCGGCAACAGCCACCCGAGACAGCAACTCCGGGTTTTGTAGAGAATAAACTCTCCTCTGGGTGGATTCCAGAATTATGCCCTTCTCATTTTGTTCTCCCTTGGGGATTCCAAAGGGCGTAATTCGACGGCGACACACGTCAGATGTCACCGTTACATCAGAGAGAGTGCAGTAGAGGTTGTGCAAGTCTACTATTACGACACGTTAATTCACCTGAAATAATCGTCACTGCGCCCCCTCCCCTCTGCTCTGGGGCTCACGCTAGTTGACGGATGAACTTTCATAGTTGAGAATTACTTCGTGCGAGACTACCATGACCTAATAACTTCAGCATGTCATGTAGGATATGCGTGAAGTAGAACGGCTTCCTTTAGCGCAGCAACTGCAGCGGCAGCGCAATAATGACGCACACCGACAGACGTGTGGGTGCGGGTTTTAGAATTTGCACGTGCAGATAGAGAGAGTGAGTGAGAGAGAGAGAGGAGACCCTGACATTTTTAGCTTTTCATCGATCACCTCTCTCAGGGTTTCATATTTCGCCTGCAGGCGTTTGTGCGAGCGAACTCGTGCAAAGGCGCTGTCTCAGTACATCAGACTGGCCTCGCATTGACGTTTTTAGCAGACTGGCGAGGGTTGAATAGTCGTAGAAGCTCGTACGTGGCTGATCGAGATTTGGCAATAAGAGCAGAGGACAGAGACTTTGCCGATAGGCCATCACGTGGAAAAAAGCAAGCAACGTCGCGGCGGTAAGCGTCCAGACCGCTTCTCAAGTATCCCGTAGAAGAACATGGTTGCTTGTTCTAAAAAAGTAATACACACCCAAGCCCAAAGCCAGTTTATCTAAAGAATTACTTCAAAACGAGACTAACATCGAAAGCATTGACTCCCAGATCAAAGTTCACGGGACATGTTGGCGTAAAAAATAACAATTTCCTCCAGACAAGCCAGAGCATTCTCAGTGGATACTAGAACCTCCTAGAGGCAATCTACTTAACTGATTCAGGAATGGCAGATACATTCAATAACAGGTTGTGACTGCAGGAGGGAAAAAGATGGTCCCTTCAGCCTTTGAGCTTACGGTTTAAAAGCCTTTCACAATATGGCGTCAAAAATCGATAAGTTAACACCGAAAACAACCCTAACAGCAAAGTGGGCAAAATCCGGCAAACGTATCCGGATTTTTCCAGTAGGATTCCATGATGCGATCCACTTGAATTTGTTACTAGGGGGGCCTGGATCAAGTAGACTCCGAACAGCTTGGACTGCCCATGATTACGGTTGTCTGTCCTTCGTCTGCCCTTGAAATCCCCAACGACCCTTACCGTCGTCAGAGGAAAGTAAAACCAGTGAGAAATTTTGATTGTCACACTAGACCGGTTGGCGCGACAAGACAGGGTGAGAGGGTGAGCCATGTTAGGTTCGTGAGCGAAGGCGAAGGGAGAAAAATGACAGCCTTTTTTGCTGGAGGGATCTAGTAGCAAATCCAAGCGGATTCAATCATGGAATCATACAGGAAACGTCCGGATATATATATGCCGGATTTATACCGACACTTGCTACTAGGGAAGGAAAACTACAATGACAGCTTCAGGTTTTTTGGCGACAGTGCGAAGCTTCTAGCCCAGAATTCCAAGACAAACCGAACCACTTGTAGCCCTTTCTGCTATCAGGATAAATTCGTGAACGATAATACGATGCAATACTGCATATGTCCTACGTCAGTCGATAGGAAGTGATTGGGCGCCTCTTGGTGGAACCAAGTGTTGGAATTGCACACCAGCCCAAACCTACTATGCGCAGTAGGGTGATGAAAAAAAAAGACCGATCGAACCCCGAAGAGCAATCCGGGATAGTGAATCACAGCCCATGTCCAAGCTGTCCTTGTAACAACGCAGGTCAAACTGAACGCGTGCTTGGATCGCACATACATTAACACAAGCTGGTTGTGCGACGGGACGACGAACTATCACAAGTTGCTGCGCGCCGGAAACTTGCTTTTGCTTGGCTAACGGGGCTCTGGTAGGGGAGCAAGACCGGGGACAATCCCCTTTTCTCCACGAAACACGGAATTGACTTTCTTGACTTTCTACACTTTCATGAATCACAACTATACGCAACATACGATCTCTGCTACGGCGTCCGCGGGAACCGACGCGCCCCATCCTCTTGGCATCGCGTGACGGGTGTTAAATCTGCGAGCTGATGCCGGATTGCGAATTGCAGGCTGGAATGTTCAAACTCTGAGGGATGACGGCGCCCAACTTTTAACAGCCAAATCTCTTTCTGAATACCGTGTTGGTGTGGCGTGTTTCTCTTAGGTCCGCTTACCTGGCACTGGCCACAAACTGCTACAAGTACCAGGAGCTGACTCTGCGTACCATCTCTACTACAGTGGTGCCTCCAACAACTCTGGACTGTATGGTGTCGCTATAGCTTTGGCCGATGAATTTCGCTGGAGTCTGCTAGAGTGGGAGGCTGTCTCACCGCGGATCGCTTGGGTCCGTTTGAAAAGTGCCCCAGTCAACGTTTCCATCACCTCGGTATATGCGCCTACTCTGTCTGCTGATGACAGCGTAAACGATGACTTCTACGGCGACCTCCAGCGAACAGTTGACCGCATCGCAAGAAGCGATCTACTCGTGATTGGAACGCCCGACCAGGTGTGTGTGTGACACTGGAACCCGTCATGTGGTAGCCAAATTTGCTGTCGGAGCGCAGTGTGCCAACGGTGAGCGCCTTGTCAACTTCACATCGTCGAACCGCCTCGTTTTATCAAGCACCCGTTTTGATCATCCGCGCCACCACCTTGTCACTTGGTACTCAAATGACGGGCATACCCAGGCCCAAATAGATCACATCCTTGTCCAAGCACGCTGGGCCAGCTCGGTCTTGGATTGTCGAGCCTACCGCGGTGCTGATACAGGAAACGCTCATGCATCGGACCATGTCCTACAGCGGGCAACCCTTCGATTGCGTTTGAGAGCTATTCACAGACCCTCTCGACCACAGCGGATCGATGTCGCAAAGCTGAAGTCCTCTGCTGGCGACGCCTTCCACTTAGCACTCCAGAACCGTTTCGACCGCATGTACCCTGACGCCCAAGTGGACCCAGAGCCCGCGTGGCAGTCCCTGAAGGCCACGATGTCAGAGCTGGCATACACCCATCTGGGCAAAACCCAACGGCGACATCGCGACTGGATCACTAGACCCACGCTTGAGTTAGCTGAGGCCGGCCGAGCCAGACTCAATGGCTCCCCCACTTACAGAGAGCTGCGGCGCCAAACGACAAGGGCCATCCGAGCCGATAGGAACGCCTACTGGAACAACTTTGCCACCGAAACGGAGCGAGCAGCTACCAGAGGTGATACCCACAAGCTCTACCGACTCTTAAAGCAGGCCAGCAGAGGTTCGGGGAACACCACCGAGACTTTACTGGATCGCAACTGTGCTGTCATCACTAAGATCGATGACCGGTTAGAGAGATGGCGCGAGCATTTGTGTGACCACCTTAACCATGATCCCCCTGTGATGTCTGACCTGTCGCCCACTGCGGACGATCCTCACCATCTGTATGAGTGCAACACAGAGCCACCCAGTGTAGAGGAAGTTGTCTCCATTCTCTTGAGGCTACGCAACAAGGCACCTGGTGAGGATGAACTCCCGCCGGAGCTCTTTAAATGTGCACCCGAGGTTATTGGGCCCTGGCTACAACAAATATTTGCCAAGATATGGGACAGCGAAGTTGTGCCCTCTGACTGGAGAAAAGCAGTGATCCTCCCCTTGTTTAAAAAAGGCGATAGACGAGCGTGCAGAAATTACAGAGGCATTAGCCTTATCGATGTAGCGGCGAAAACATTCACGTCTCTTCTTCTCAAACGTTTCCAAACTGCGAGAGACCAGCGCACCCGCCCAAACCAGAGTGGATTTCGACCGGTCGTGGCTGCACCGACCAGATCTTCAATCTCCGCCGTGTACTAGAACTGAGATGGGGTCACTAATAACCCACTGTTCTATGCTTCATCGAATTTGCTGCCGAATTTGACTCTGTTGATCGCAGTTCGCTGTGGAGCATGATAAGGACGGACGGCCTACCACCTAAGCTTCTCAATCTCATGCAGGCATACTATCGTGGCACTTCCACACGGGTGAGGACGCAGAACGGTTACATGGAAGCCTTTAGCGTCAGGAAGGGCGTCCGCCAAGGCTGTGCCCTTTCACCAACCCTGTTCAACTATGCGGTGGACTGGATCATGACCAAAGCACTGGATGACTTCCCGGGAGTGCAGTTTGATCGCTCGAAATGGGTGACTGACTTGGCGTATGCTGATGACGTCGTCCTCTTTGGCGACAACTGTATTGCAGTTCAGCAGGCGTTGGACAAGGTCAATGAGCGTGCCCGATCCATCGGATTACGCCTAAATGCAACTAAGACCCAAGTCATGCTCTCCTGTGTGCCCCCTACATCTGTCACTCCTATTGTTCTCGACGGCGCTCCTCTCGAAGTGGTCGACTCGTTTAGATACTTAGGCTCTTTGGTCACGGAAACGGGTCAAGGTGTCGACGAGGTTGTATCACGCGTCAACCGTGCCCCATCTGCCTTCTACTGTCTGTGCGCTCCTCTATGAAATAGAAGGGAAATATCACTACGCACAAAGTCCCGTGTTTACCAAGCAGTGGTTAGATCTATCCTGCTTTATGGCGGAGAGACATGGCCTATACGTGTTGAGGACATGAGGCGCCTTGACAATGACTGCCTACGCCATATCCTTTGTCACCGTCGCGTAGACCGAATTCGCTGCTCCAATCTCCGCCGACGCTGTCACCTGGACGCTCTCCCTCCACTCCTGCTTCAGAGATGACTTCGGTGGTTCGGGCATGCATCCCGGCGTGATGATGGTGAGCTGATTCGTGACCTACTTGAGGCGACGCCTTCCCCCACCTGGCACAAACGTCGCGGCGGGTAGCTGAAAACATGGACAGCAACGGTCAAGCAGAATCTGTCGTCCGTTTCCGGCCCATGCGTCTACGGCCTACGCCGGTAAAACCGTGAATGGATGGCACTCTCATGTGAACAGGCGCAAGATCGACGCGCCTGGACAGCTGTGATTCATGATGCAGTCAACGTCAAAACTGATGCCGGCTCAACCCGCCCGAGATGAATGCCGTTACAAGTACAAGTAAGTACGTCCAGATACTCACCCACGCCGGCAATAAGAAGAGCCGAGAACTGATTGAAGCCTGGTTTACGGATGGGAACTTACTCAATCGATTTGGCGCCGGCGTACAGACCCCTGCGCAGTCACCCCTAGACTTGCGTCACTGATAATTGATTGGCTTACAACTCCCTATAATTGTTACCTTTTTTGCTGCTGATGATGAACTTTTCTACGAATATGAAATCTCAGAATGATAAACAAACTGTTCTAATACTCGAACTGTCTTCTTTACTCATGATGCATCAGTAGCTGAAGTGGTTTGGCATTCGGCTGAGTGGGGATATGGCTAGCCGGGGACAGAAATAAAGTTAGTTTCTCCTGCGTCTTTTGGCTACCCTTCAGACAGCAAAGGAAGTCGGTGTCTGCCTGAAGTAAATGTCCTCAAACTATGCAGCCAACCGCTGGTCCAGGAGCTCTAGAGTCAAAAGACTGTACACAAAGTAAATAATTTAATTACAAGTCATTTTCTGTACAAATGCATGAGGGGAAATAGACCAGCAGAGCGGATTTCCTGACGGATCAGTCTGGCAAGTCGTCCTCAGCAGCCGACTTGACCTGAGACAAAATGTCTTCAAGTGATGCATAGAACTTCTTTGAATCCACGCCCAAACCGGCAACGATGCTTGACAGTCGCTCCAAGGTATCGTCTTCCCTGCGAAGGCATACCACATAGGTTCGAAGGAGGTAGAGCAAGGCGGCTGACATGAGAAGAGCCTCCGGGGGTTTTAAGTGGATGTTCCTGTTTGTCAGACTACATATGTTGTAAGGGTATAGCAATGGGACAGAGAAGCTGCGATTACCTGAAGTGCGCCACAAAATTTTGCAAATTCTCATAGACGTCGGAGAGGGGAAGCGCCAGCCGGAAAAGGATCGACTTTAAACTAAAGAAATCATATGCGAAAATTAGTAAAACGAAAGTTAAAAATGAAAATAAAAAATTGGACCTATTAAGAAACTGAGTACAAGCTGCAAGGAAACATTAAGATTAACCAGACAGGTCAACAGATACTGTGTTGTCTTGAAACGTTTTCATTTTCTACTAAAATTTTGGCAAACTTTAGCCTGATTAACAATGTTTTGATAGACTTAGACGCCCTAGCAACCTTAAAATTGAAGGTAACAGTCCTCAGAGTAGGTCCAGTCCGTCAGGTTAATCTGATTGACTAACTAAACTAACTAGCTTTTGCACAAAACCTTCCCGATGCGAAATCGTCGGGCTATGCGGTTGGACGTTGCCCAAGGGCCAGTATTTTTGACTGTGAGGGTTTCCCTATTTTTCTACAGTTGGCAGTTAAAAAAAACAATCCTTACGCGTAAGAATGATGCTTCTTGCCCTCGCCTTGACAGCCTAGTAGCAGCAACAGTTTGACTGCAGAAGACTAAAGCCAGGGACGCACAAAATCACATCACAGTACCGGTCCTTCGCATACTTGCATGCCGCAACAACCTAAGACGATGCGGTCCATCGCATTCACCCACGCAATCTGCCTCTTCTAGAGACAAAACGGTATCAACAGAAAAAGCAAGCCACCAATTTTATTTCTCTATATAACTGTGCACGATAAAATTGAGTTGTCACATCATACTCATTTCACTAGTCTATTGTAGGGTAAGGAAATTGTAATCAGTGGTGTCCTCGAACAACCAAAAGATTTTGACAAGCAATCCAAAGAGGATTTAACTTCTCCCCTGTTGGTAAAATTCTTTAATCTCAAATCAGTGTATCAGAGCGGTGGATGCAGTAGCTTACCGATGAATCTAAGAACTACAGGAAACTACTGCTGTTCCAAGCCAACACACTGAATTACCGTTGCGCGAGGTATGACTCCACCACGGTCTACAGCACGTGCGCTCTGCTCTGACTTACCGAGGAAAATCCTGGCCACCAGCCAACCTATAGCTTTGGCTATAATCTCTGAGAGTTGTTCAGGCCTTTTAGCCAATCACGCTTTTGCACAAAGTCTCATATATATCGCTGGCTGTGGAAACTTCCGCATCAGATTAAATACATTGATGAGCTCAAAAACTCGCGAGAATCGGGTAAACGGGCAAGACGAAGCAACTTCCGCAAACCAACAGTTGTATGGATGAGGACTACTGACAGTGAAATGGACCTGATTCGTGTCTCACACCAAAGTGGCGCAGTCCCCTAGCGGCAGATATCACGACCAGATAATCGCCCACAAGGTGACCCGACAGACAAACGATATCGATAAATATAGAAGACAATTTGCATTAGGTACTGCATATTCATCGAGTATGCTTGCTTAATAAGGGAAATAATAAAAATACTCTAACTGTGGGGAAATATTGCTACAAACAGCTGTTTAATAACAGCACTTTAAGCGAGGTAAAGATGGAAAACACAGTACCGAGTGTTATTTTAAAATTGTTCTCACTGTGCTTCAAAAGCGATGCCATTTTCAGGACTAGACGTGATAGCTGCAGTATCTGGAGTTAACTTTTAAAAGGCGAAATACTTTGACAGTAAGAATTGACATGGTCGCCATTAGAGAGATTAAACAAACTGAACATAGTGCCTTATTCAATTTCCGAGGAAATTAGCGTGCGAACTTCGAGTAAAGTGAGAAGAAGAAGAAGACGACTCAATCGCTGGGACAATACTGTTATTCGCCTGAGCGATCGAGTCCCCTTCTTCTCAATAACTTCCTGGGACTCGCATGCTCGCTTGTATTGGAGTAAAGTCTTCAGAAGAGAGCTGCTCATCTTCGCCCTGAAAGTAACCATACCTACAGGGCTGGATAAGCGGCGGATAACTTCGGTAAAAACGTTCGAGTGTAGGATAAAGCACTGCCCTTACTTTAGGTATTGCAACATACCGTTCAATAGAAGCTGTCATCTAAAACCCACATAAGGAGGGCATCTTTTAATCTGTAAAGCCAACAATCTACATTAGCGATGAGCGAGTTACCATGAAATCCTTCTAACAACGGGCCGCGTGGTAGATGCGCTGGATCAACACTTGGGCTAGATCAGGCGTTATTTGGGTTGCGTTTCCATAAAAAATGCCGAACATGGGAAGGGGCGTTAGTGGCACGCGTAGGTGCAGACTCAGGCACTAGCCGCCTAGGCCCGTTTCTGCCTCTAGTCTTCTTAACTCTGTCTTGACACCGGGCACAGGTGCGTGAGTGGAGAGAAGCACGGTAGATATAACAAAAGTCTACTATCACTGTAAAACAATCTAACTGTAAATCACCGATCCCGCAGCACACTGGGCTGTGCGCGCTGAAGATGAACGAAGACTGAAGGTCTTTGACCACCGGTGCTTGAGGACGATCCTGCGCGTTAAGTATAGCGGCTTCATCTCAAATGAGACAGTCCGCACCCGTTGCGATCGCATCACGAGGATATCTCAGGCCATTCAAGAAAGGCGACTGAGGTGGTTTGGACATGTTCTTCGTCGTCCGCCCCACGAGCTTAGCTATGCTGCCCTCAAGCCGGCGCCGCAGCCCACCTGGAAACGTCGAAGAGGAGGGCAACTGAAGACTTGGCTGGAAACCGTCCATCAAGATATGGAAGCAGTTCTTGGATCTTCTATCTTCGGTCTCCGTCACCGGAGAAGAGACTGGGTGGAGCTTTCCAGATCCGCTGCCGCCAATCGCCGCGCACGGAGAGGTACCATTCGTGACATCATTGAGGTCGGCTAGATCAGGCATGATCACAGCCGTAACAAGTAAAAGTAATTAAGTACCGGGCTCTGGAGAACTAGGTGGACATAGTTGGAATCGACGGTGGAACTGCTGATTTCCCACCTAAGTACTCCATTGGTATGGTCGGTGTCATATCTATATTTGCTAACCTCCACTGAAAGGTAAACTGTGTGTTCGTTTTCTTATCCCCTTCCTCTCTCTTCTCTCTCTCTCTCCTCATCCTATGTTTCTTCTTTCATACAGCCTGCATTACAACGTTCATTTTCAACCTGTTTTCCTTTTTGGCACTGCCAACTGAGGCATTTCTCAGACATGACGTCAGTCCAATGTGAAGTGGCTGATGAGTGACACTGGTAGTCAGGGAGCGCCGGCTCTTTCTAATATCCTGGTTATGTGAATTTTGGTGTACGCCGACGGGTCTGTTGGCACTTGAACTTGTCATGGCTGTGATCATGACTGATCTAGCCGGCCTCAATTATGTCCGTACGGCACTTCTCCACGCCTCAATGAATTTCGTATCTGCCGGCACTGGCAGCCACTGCGCCCATCCCATTTTAGGCGACAGATCAGCTAGACGGTGGCCTGTTGCTGTTGGCGGAGGGGGGGGGGAGTGAAGTCGATCCTCAACGTGCTTCTTTCCTAACTAGAATCAAGCTGGCGCGCTTGAAGCTATCACGGTGCACCTAAAGGCGTGGCCTGGAGAGTTGCCAACTGATGGGATAACTCGGACACCAAGGTCAGAGTCCAGTGCGTGTCTTGTTGTGTGGAGTGGTTGACTGGTGAGCTGAGAGTCAGGCTACAATGGCTCCTTCGTAATGTAGCCTTTATGACGCTCACGCGCCACGAGAGCCAATCAAGCAAGTTGTGTCGTTGGTAAGCGTATGGGAGTGCTAGCAGTGCCAGCCACCTACGCCCTTCCCTATCTACGGTCTTCTCGACTCTTGTCTTGACATCGGATACACAGATGTGGGAGTGGTGAGAGAGTGAGGTAGATACGGCGAGTCTACTTTCCCCATAATCCACTGCGTCTGCTTACAGCTGGCTGAAGCTTGTGGGGGATATCGTGTAGATCGACGGTCGAACTGTCACATTTGGTAACGGTTAGACTACTGAGTAATCATAACATGGGGGCCACAGCGTGCGCTCATGACAGGAGCTCCATCATGCTCCATCCCCTAACCAACCCAGAAACACATAGAATAACACTTCGCCGAGGACATTAAAAAGGACAAAGTAAAAATGTGCATACCTAGGCGAAAGGGATTCCAGTAGGAGACGCAGACGGTACTGATTCTGGGAGACGGAGTCCACTAGAGGCATGACCGCTGAACCGAGCTTTGTGGGGCAGAAAAAAGGGACGCATCAACTATCTTTAGTCGTTAAGTTTAGCCGCCAAGACTTTGGGTACCAGGCCGTAGGAGGCGGACAATGCTTAAGCTAATAAGCAGTTGTTGATGCAAAGGTTGCTTTAAAGCAAAGCGAAATTCACTGTCAAGAAAGCGACAGCCAAACGAAGGAGGGTGTTAACGTGGTGGAGTATAGGCGGAAGCGAAGTAAAAAAAGGTCATCAGGGCTGAATTGCTATTGATTAAAACCATTGCAGTCCTTGTGAGAACGTAGCAGGTAGAACCACAAGAACGATAACTACACGTATGGACACGTCCTGACCCGGATACACAGGGCAGCGCGCAGCGACGTTGAGCCCGGATTGACCTATGTCACTTTCTGCGTGAACCTTTGACTGAACGGAACATATGCAGCACGAGGACACACAGACAAAAACTGCGTTGACCTAATATCGCGGTAGTGAGAGAGTACGAAATAACACAACGGGATGGCAAGCAGGTAACAGGGGATGACGGTACACTAGTTAGAGCAATTCCCTAAATGTCACTTTAGCTGAAAATAGACTACAAACAATTCTCGTCAGGTGAATTGAACAGTTGTTTTCAATTTATCGCGGCAGAGTTTGAGAGAATCTAGAGCTGGCCAAGGCTACCTATGGCTTGTTGGGACTATGCAGGTGTGAAAAGTTGTCAAATGTTTCAGTTAGCACAATTTAATTGACTTGCGGCCTTTAAGGTTGATGAAACAAGACGACTAAGTACCGAATTCTTAACTGTTCCAACGACGGTGTCTTGCGATCACCTAGGGTAAGAAGATGACAGAGTTAATCAGATAGTACTGGCTGAGATACTGAAAGTCCGCACATGATCATGTCAGCTCTTGGGGAGGCGGCATTTATCGACGTATCTTAAATGCAGGGCGAAAAGATGGGCGATTTTGCACTCTTCTCAATTTCAATTCCTTACAGACGGTCTCATACCAACCAGAAATCAATAATCAGAAAGTCGCTTGGGGCCTGGGTTAGAGCTAACCGACAACAGCAAACGCCCCAGAAAGGACCACTGCAGTCTCTCCCATGGCAGCATTTGTTGATGATTTTCAGTTATGCGGCGGATCGCAGGAGCTCCAGATTACTGCTCCAAGACGAAACAGAATCGTTCTAAGTTGTCCGGATAAACTGGACTGGATACTTCTTACGGCAGCCGACAAGACGAGAGCTCCTGATCTGACTAGTGGAGGTCTGGGCTCGAAGACTCTATGACCAAAGGACCCAGGTTGAAGGTGCAGGTCTACAGAACCCAGAATTTGGTTGTGTACTAGGGTTGTGTAAGCCGTTATAGGTACATTTACCACATAGTGGGGGTGGTGGCACACCTAGGCGGAGACTCACGCCACGCAAGCCCTCTAAACTCGAGCTCACTTTCACTCTGTCTTGACACCCAGTCCAAGTGCGTGGGATAAGAGGCACTTTGGTAGATGCCGCGCAAAACTACCCTTCATTTAAACACATTCGCGCGCGAGTCATCGTCCCCGCGTTCACCCTGGTGTGATGCACACAGAGTGGATGTAATCAACGGCCAAACTGTCAGTGTACAGAAACTTATATGCTTATCCACATTTATTTTTACTGTTTTGTAGTCAGATACGAGGTACCAATTCTCAGTTAGTTAGTAGCTAATATAGGCAGAAGGAGATTACTGTAAAAGACAAGGGAGACTAAGATGGCCATTTCTGGCTTATTAGCCGTCGTCAGCCAGTCATACCCAGACCCAAGTGGTTCTCCCACCCAAGCCTCGAACTCGCCACCTCTCTGATCAGAGTCAAACGCCCTAACCATTGAGCCTCCAGTTTATTGTTTTGCCGATTTTTGGCGGGACACCCCTTGGGTCTGGGTATGACTAGCTGATAAGCCACAAATGGCCACCCAAGTCTCCCTTGTCTTTTACAGTAATGTCCTTCTGCCTATATCATCAGTCGCTTTAGGGCATAGGCTCGAGTGTGAGCTCCAAAGGCCCCATGGATGGACGAGTGAGTCCTCTAACTGATTGGTACACGCGTGTCTGCCACAGTAGCTAATATCATATTTTGACACAACGATACTCTGTTGCATTGTCACCGATTCATTGAGTTGGCGTGTAAAACACTCCTAAACTGTACACAAAGTCGCGGTGTCCGGACCAGACGGTGATTGTCAAATCTATGTGTTCAGAGCGCAGGCCACAAAGGCATTAGAATAGTGCCTTGATGCAGCCGCCAGTTGATTTTTAACAAACTGACAGAAGTGAAATCAGTTGATATACTCCGCCCCTAGACGCACACGAGTTGCAGTCAGTTATCTGTTTCGGTTCCTCATTATTTAGCTTGATAGCTATCAATTGATACAAAAAGATGATCCTGAAAAGGCATAAGAACAGTATGTGTAGGTATACATTTCCTGGAAACTTTATATTCCGAGAACTCTACTATAAAGGCTAATTGTTTAAGATTCTACGGCCAAAGGCTAAAAAGACAGAGGACATCTTACCGGGTAATCGGAAGCAGGGTCGAACTCCGGATCAAGTGACGAGGAGTCAGATCCTTTGAGAAATGCGGTCACCTTCTCGAATTTTGCCGGTTTAGGCTGCTTTTCGAGTTCAGCAGCGCTTGGCTCAGTCTCTGACCCCAATGTTTGGATGGCTTTAATCGTGATCCACTCAGATAATCGGGTGGTGACCACATCAGCAAGGTCAGCCGTAGGCTCCGAAGGCTTCTGTGGCGCCTCGGTTAAATGTTCCTTTGATAGAATCTGTGATGATTCCACTGAAGAAGGTTTGTGTTCAACAATTTTAATGGTTTTTGGTACTGAAAAGGGTTCGCTCCACATTTTTCGCACTTGTGATTTGCTACCACTGACACCCTTAGGTGTCTTAGTCCAAGCGGTTTTGTTAAAACCGTCGTCAGAATCTTCAGGCGTATCTTCCTCACTCTCGTCCAAACTTGAATGGTCGCCGTCGTTGTCAACAGAGTCGGATTCCTCGCTTCCAGACTCCTCTTTCGAGTCGTCTAGTCGTAAACGGTGAATTCCGTGAAGTATCTTCTTTCCTGGAAGACCGTGCGCCGTGGGTGGAAGGAATTTGAGGTTTGCCATGGGACCCTGATTCAGGGGACGACACCAGGCCGGTTCAGCTGGTATTTGTTTTCGGAGATAACAAGAAGCGCGGTAGCACCAGTCGGAACAAAAGTACTAGAAGAAAGGCATTCAGCAGTTCATATGCAACATATAATTTCTGTGATCAGAGGAGCTTACCAGTCTGGTTACGATAGAGAAATTGTTTGTTTTATTTAACCTGAGAATTTAGCGTGGAGAGCTCGCAGGCGGTGGCGTACCGTAGCGACAAGCAAGGATACCAGAGAAAGGTCACGGCAAAGATGAGCGGAGCGGTCAGTTCTGGCTTATTGGCCATCTTCAACCATTGGAAACTCACATTTGAGCAACGCAGGGTTCGGTCAACGACTTTTTGGTCAGTGGACATGTTTGAACTTAAACGTTCTATCACTGAGCTGTGGATACATTGTCATGTCGGCTGCGATAGGCAATACTAATGGACATCACACAGTAGGGTAGAAAGTTCGACCTAGTGCTCAGTGACAAAGGAGTCCGGGAAAGAGCCTCAAGTTATGCAAGCTTGGGTTTGGAATATGACCGGCTGACGACGGTTAGTAAAATCAGAAATAGTAAACCCCCCGACGTCCTCAAACAGGCCGGCGTTATTCCGCGCACAAAGCTACTTAAATTATACAAGTAGACACAATATACAGACAAACACAAGTTGCTTGCAGTGGTCACCGCGCTGACAAAACTGCAACCGCAACTGCCCCACAAAATTAAAAACTCAAAAGTTAAATTTTTGATAGAAAAGACAAAAGAGGCTTCCATAAAAACACTGGTACAAACCTTTCGGTCGCCAACTTCGTAGACCTTTCTGGAAGCGGTTGATATGCGGTAGGTTTGCTTTAGCTGACTCCCAACCGGTTTCGAACACAACAGATATCCACAGTTTCCGTAAGCAATGCGCTCTACGGGTATATCGTCATACTGTTCTCGTTCAAGCCAAGGAAGCTGAAAGTAACAAATACGTACGAACACACTGGGAATGATTCTAAGAAGTCAGACTAGTAAAAAAACAAGTTAATGAAAAGGGTTAGATGCTATTTGAATGGTGGTCCGCAAGTAAGTTTGTACGGAGGATGCCCTAAGCAGTAGTGTCGGATAGACGAACTATGAAGTGGCTTGAAGTCAAGTACACTCCACAAGCTAATGGAAATAATCCTCGGCATAAAACCCACGATGAGATCAGATAACTCAAGCTGCATACCTCAAAAGATGGCGTCCTGAAGGTAGACCCATCTCATGCACATACACAACAGGCGCCCAGGCCGCGGAACAAAACGCTTAACATTGTTGACGTAGAGTATTTAGGAATATCGAAAAAAGGTAAGCATGCGAATCGTCGAGTAAAATTAAACAGTAAAAGCTCCCTGGTCAGTTTCATTAAGTGCATTTTTTCGCCAAGCGGCTAAAACAGGAAAGCCTGATTTTGGTAGGTCCAGAGGGGCAGCTTTTGGTCACGGACAATATCAACCTAGCAAGGTATAGGTTAGTTTCTAGAAAGGGGTCTTGAAGTTGCGGCGGAATATTCACAAGAACAGCCATTATGTAGGCCTGCAGTAGGTAATTGATACGGCGCTTATCTGGATCAATCGTAATCGAAGAATAGAGAGGAAAGATGTCAGATGATACAAAGTTTCGCCTGCGACAAATAGGAATGGATTTATTCCTAATATATAGGTTTTGCATTTCTTGGAAAGTTGGTAGGTTGGTAGCCCATGTTTGATCAGGGGTTCCCGCCGGAGTCCAAACTGGGTGCAGTTGGGAGGCGGAGAAAAGCCGCGACCTCGGCCGGCTTGAGCCAAAGGTCCTCGGGGGTGAGTTGGGTGCCTAGCCGGGAACTGCAGACGAAGAGGTGACGGCAGTCATGCGGCGAGACTCCGCAGTCGGGTGAAGAAGGGTACAGACGGTGTTGGTACTGGCATGGAGCATGCAGTAGCCAGTGCGAAGCTGCGCCACGGTACAACGAGTCACCCGTGGGAGATGACGTTCCGAGGTGGCAATCGGAGGTGGATAGCCACCCAGGTGGACCGGGGAATGGTAGCTGGATATTGCGTCCACAACTGCTCTCTGGTGAAGGCGCTGGTAGCCTGTCCTGATGGCGGAGCCATAAACGGGTAGGTCTGAGAGAGACGAGGCGACAGCTGCCTTGTGGAGACCTCGGATAGACGTACGAACGTTACGGCTAGGCTCGAGAGCGTTGCAACGATGGTGGTTCGGATGCCCAGGTTGTGAACAAATCCACCAGAACTGCTGGCCGAGGAGTTTGTTGTGTGCGGCGACCTGCAGGACAGAAACCTCCGCATGAAGATGATCGATGGGCGACATTTTATAGCAGCCCGTGATCGTGCGGAGGGCACCATTCTGTGCTGACTGAAGGCGGCGGAGGCTGGAGGAGCTAATTGTGGGAGACCAGATTGATGCCGCATAGGTGAGATGCGGCTTGGCCATTGTATTGAATGTGGTCGTCAGCAACTCTTTCGCGCACCCCCAGGAAGTGCCCGCGAGAGCCTTGAGGACCTTGGTGCACCTGCTCACTTTGCTTGCGACATCCCTCGCATGGTCTGCGAACATGAAGAGCGGATCTAAACGAACGCTGAGGAGCTTGGGCTTTCAGACCAGCGGTAAAGCCTCACCGTTGACGATGATATCCAGATCCAGTTTGAAAACAGTGACGGACGACTTGGCAGCCGAGATCGACATCCCGTGCTGAGTGAGGTAGTCCACAATGTTAGGCACGAATTCCGAGAGGACCTGTGCAGCCTGATCAATGTTATGGTGCTGGCAGAAGATGGTGACATCATCCGCGTATGATACCACTTTGGCGGGTGCCGGAGGGAGTGGGAGTTCCCGCATGTAAATTTTGAACAGCGTCGGGCTGAGCACAGAGCCTTGAGGAACACTACAGGTCTGCTTACGGGGCTTGGAGAGAGCGCCACGGAAAAGGACACGATCGTGGCAGCCACGGATGTAAGCCGCCAACCATCGGATCAGGCCAGTCGGGACGTTAAGGGAGACCAAGTCCTACAGGAGCTGATCGTGGCGGACGCAGTCAAAGGCTCGCGACAGGTCAATTGAGACAGCCACGGTCCGCGAAGCGGGCTTCTGTTGATTGAAGCCCTCGAGGATGGCGTCGCTGAGCTCGAAAAGAGCCGTTGTTGTGCCGCGACCCGACCTGAAACCATGTTGGCGGTTGGACAGATCCGCTGCAGACGTCAGAATTGGAAGGAGAAGTCGTTGCAACATTTTCGCCAGTGGACTGAGGAGGGCGATCGGGCGATAGGACGTCGCTTCACTGGGGCCCTTGCCAGCCTTGACCAAGGGAATGATAGTGGACTGGCGCCAGCAATCGGGGATGATTGAACTGGCCAGCAAAAGATTGAAAATGGCTGCTAGGTAGGCAGCCACCTTAGGGCCGATATGGCACAAATGGATAAGAGCCAGGCCATCCGGTCCTAGGGCTTTCGGCACTTTCGTTTTCCTGACGGCGGTGAGGATAGCATCGGCCGAGAAGGAAATGTCTGGAGGCGGGGCCTTATGGAGGAGGCGAAGGAGGGGGCGCTGGCTTTTGGGACAGGGAGCAGAGCGGGGCGAGAACAGCTTGTTCATCTTCGCGGCGGTCGTACCGTTGTTGGAGATGAACTTGCCGTCCGCGAAGCTAATAGACTGGTTGGGTGTGTCAGCCCGGGTCTTGGTCAAATTGCGTAGAAGTTTCCAGGTGGTAGCTGCGTTGCCGCGGAAATTACAATCTGCAACTTTTTCACGCCAAAGTTCGCGTTTTTTGTCATTGACGGTCTTGGTTATCAAGCCGCTGAGTTCGCCAACACACTGGTCAGTTGCATCTCACGCTCGGATCTCGTCTCGCTCTCGTTCCAGTCGGGAGGCTTCGCTTCTCGGAAAGTGGATGGCAATGGTGAAATGACTAATTGTACATCCTGTAGTTTAGCACGGTAATTTAAAAAAAACTATCTGTGGCCACAGAACCTCAGTTTTAAATGTAAGCAACTGCATGTGTGGTCTGGAATGTTACTAGAAAGTTTTTCTTCGACTGGCATAGTTAATCGAGTTAGAAAACTGCATTTTGCATAGCACACGCTACGCACAAGGCTCGAAGCAGCATGTACTAGGCCAATCGGACAGCCAACAGCCGACGCAAGCGAAAAAGAGGGGAGGGACCAGCTCGAGAACAGATGACCAGCGCAGAATACTGCTTTACAGGCAAGTCCGCAAGGCCGAAGGCAACTCGCACGAGCAGCAACGACTGATCAGTCCGCCAGCTGACATAGGGACGCCAAAAATACGCGCTTAGACCCAAAGGCCGCAAAGGGGATAACGGTCGCGCGAATTCACGAAGTGTTGGCCTCGGAGAGCTTTAAGGGTAGTTAGCAGTCAAGTCAGAGTTCGTAAGTCGAACACGGTTACAATATGACCAGGTGGCAAGACCAGCAGAAACAGCAAACCAAGTACTCTGATAGTGTAATTAAGGATACTGATACAGAATGAAGTTTCTGAAACGTCAGTACTACTACAATTCAGTCGATGAATGCGACTCCTCTTTTTCATCTTGTTTGGAGAAGTGCGAACGTGTAATGGAGACTGAGTCGTGTGTCTGTACACACTGGAGGGATTTTTAGCTATCAGTCACTTCATCTCATGAACAGTTGCTTGACAGGTTCAAACAACCGATTGGAGCATACGGTAATGAAGAGAAAACGAGGTCGACACTGAGGGACCTATCTTTACGACAGATCAGTGCATTTCTTGATATGATAAATCTGAGGCACTAACCATCGTGGCTTGGAAGGCTTCCAACTGGCGGTATAACTCTGTCCGTGTGAGAATAATTTGGAATTATTGGAAGACTAGGGGTTAGGTCACAAAGGCTCATTATGTCATTATGGCATTCGCACTAATATGAGATCCTAGTCACGCTTACAGAGGCCTGATACATGCTGCAGGGACAAGCGTGCGGCGAACCTAGACAGGCTGACCCGGTGCGTCGTTATCAGAGATTCTATATGATGGGAGAGGGTGTGTGGTATACGCAGCGCACGGCTGCCACACTATCCACGAGCAAGTCACGAATGTTGCACCAGCTCTATGAGGTAAGCCGTGAGCAATACTTGCAACATTCGAACCACCATATAAGCAGAAAATGTGTAGAGACAAAGGCAATAGAGACTGGCATAGCCATTTCTGTCGACATTTCTCCCCACACCTTAACAAACTCCCGGTATGTATCACTTGAGATTCAAACATGACTCAACGATAGGGCGTTGGAATACTTAGCGTTCGATGACAAAATAATTCGGATATCTGCAGCATGCATAGATTGCTAGTTAGTGGAAAGGATAGCGTGTATTTCAAGATACCATAATGAGAAGGAGGGAGGAAAAATATAACTATCCAAATAGCTTAAAAGCAAAAGGGAAAATAAGTATAGTATTGAGAGCAGACTTACTATGCTCGCAACCATCTCGGGGGTAATCGGATTTCGACCACATCTTTCAACGATGGCAAGGGCGGTTTTCAAGCATATTGCCTTCCTTTTTGTAGTTTCTTTTGCCACATCTGCAGGCAACTGAAAAGGGGCACACTCCTCCTCCGAAGGACTGGCTGCATCCTGATTATGCTGCGGTTTCTTGTTATTATTTTCCTTAACACGGATCGACTTCAGCCGTTAGTACAGTAAATTACAGCAAATCAGTTTCAGAAGACAAGCACATCTGTGATTATTTATTTGAGGAGTAGAGTTGGGAGATTTATTTCTGGAAGAACTTGAGTATATTATCTTCACAGCAAGCGAACACTGACAACAGCAAGCAAAAGGCATGTGACCAAGCACGGCCACACCCTCAATAATATAAGCTCCACCGCAACGGCATGGGTATTCAAAAACTTCTTCTGGGTCTACAGAATTATAGTCAATGTCGGCTGCGCCTAAAAAGTCGGAGATCGGGACTTCCGCTTGAATTGGGCGCTGAGCTGAGTCTTCTTGCAATTTCGCTTGGAGTAAAAGGGCATTATAACGACGGCGTTTGTCATCGGCACCGAAAATCTTCCACGCCCGATGGAGCACATCATAGCGGTCTCTCCTTTCTCTTTGTTCTTCCACTGACAGAGATTGACATTTATCAGGATGACATAAAAGCATCTCCTTTCGGAGCGTCGATCGTATATTTTGCAGGTTGTCGCTCGGTTCACAACCAAATAATTGATAAAAATCGTCCATTGGTTCTTAAACAAATTCAAACTATACGATAAATGCAGGAAAACGAAAAAAAACACAAAATAAAGGGATTATTGTTTATGTTATATTAAAATATAGGCATGTACAGGTAAATTAATCAGTCCGACTCCTCATCACTGTCGCAATATTCAGGAGCTTGTGGCTGGGCGCCTTCCAGGCGCGTAAGAGTCGGATAGTTTGCTTTGCTACTCGAAGGTGCATCGTCATCAGAACTGTCTTCGAGTTCCGAAGAGCTGATGTAATGCTCATTGTGAACATGTTCGTGGACAGTTTTGCAAGGATGATCATCTTTGTCGTGATGAAAAGGGTGGCCTGCCTCTTCCTCTTCTCCTTCCTCCTCCGAAACGGCCTTGCGTTTTGCTTTGATAGCTGCAATGCGTGCAAGCAAGTCTTTTGCAATTTTAAATGTGCCTTTCGTATCTTCAGTGCAGGCATAACATCTGGCTGTTTTTTTGAAACGCTTCAAAGCACAAGCACTGCAAAAGTAGTGTTTGCATCTATGGATAAATTAATTTACGCATTGAAGTATTTCTTACCGAGTAACAACTGGATCTTTATAGTCGCCTCGGCAGATCATGCATTTTAAAGGCAGATGGTCATCAGCGTCGTCATCCCCTTCGTCATCCTTTATTTCATAACGATCGTCAACTCCTTCTACACCATAAGTTCCTTCGGCCACTTCTTGGTCAATTTGCCAACCGTGCTTATAGTCAGATCGATCGTGGAGGAATTTACAACTATCGCCAAAGCTACAAAAACCAGTTTCTTTGTAATCCTACATTTTAAGGAATCATTTTCACAAAAAAAACCTTGCAGATATCCGGTTGATAATCCCATCGAACAGTCGCGCGCAAGTGCGCTGGCGCCCGCATCGGACCCTTTCTATTAAAACCACTAGCAGCGTTGCCCAAGACGGTATCTTTCTGCTCAATATACCGAGCGTAGTTGTTAAGTCCTCGATAAACCTTGTCCTGATTGGATTTCACTTCCTAAAACGGTCAACGAAAAGATAAAAGCATGCCTTATCGACTTTCTGCGACTGGATGAATAATGACTGGGCATCATGGTTAAAATCGGTGTCAATTTCAGAAATGGCCGTCGCGCCTTGATCCTTTGGACCAGACTGTGTCTAAAAGCAGAAACTTAAAGAAGCAAGTATAATTTACCGGCTGATGATTAGCTTTGAAGGTCACCGAGGTAGATATATCTTCGTCAGACTCTTCCCCACTAGAACTTTTGTTCTTTTTTGCTACAAAATGTGAGGTCTTCGAATTATCAGAAGGCATGAAAATAGAAGATACATGCTGAATTAGAGGATTCGACTCGATCTTTTCCTTTTTACGAACTATTTGTACTTCTTCTTCGCTACTAGAAGACTCTTAAAGGTTGGCACAAAAACATTTTACTTTTTCTTGTTCTTAATGAGGCTTTATTACGTTTGCGAATGAATGTGCACACAGGATTTACATCCCCCATTGTGTGTGAATGAGCTACTGTGTTCGCGACTGTCCTAATTAACTTTCCTATGTGAATTTTAGTACAGTAAAACAGTAAGCAGCACAACCCAAGGTTTCAGTCTGTAAGCCTGAAAATGCTGAAATTTTAGAAAGATTCTAAGGTTGATAGTGTAATTCCTTTGGGCTCTTTAGAAGACCATGAATGGCTACTTAATTAAGTACGATCTGTGCTCCATTTCTATAGTTGAGACATTTACATACCGGAGCCGATTAGATCTTGAAGCGGACATTTTTCCTCTCTGCGGTAGTAACCTTCAAAAGTTATTCATTTGAAACAAAAATTTACTTTAAAATTGGAAATCTCCATGCGTATTTTTTGTATCACGATCCCATAACAATATTTGCCACCAAATTATATTTATCGTTTGCAAATGGAAATCCATTGTTTATCATATTTCTCTGTGGATCAGTGTCCACTCCTTAACAAAAGCTGTGGAATTTTTGTTGCTGGAGTAGGCCTGTAATGGAATTTACTGGTGCCTGTCTTTTACAATACAAATTAAGGCCACTAGTTCTTATGCGAGTAGCCTTAACACTCATATTATGTCACTTTTTCTCCAGATAGTTCGCTTAGTCGCTTACCTACACCCCACTACCTTCTGCTTATTAATAACACTTCATTTTATATAGTGAGAACCTAGAAGACACTGTCAGAACAACCTTATTACTGAAGTAATATTGTGACACGTTGGTGCTCTAATGAAGCGTAGAAATAGAGCGAAAATGAGTGATAATTTGGGCAAAATTCTTCATATTCACCAGAGACTTGTCCTTTACGAAAATAGCTAGCGATCTTTGAAAAATAATCGATAACTAATAAGTAACCAGCGATAAACTCCTCTTGCGATAATGGAGGCAGATTTCAGCGTGCCCTCATGTTCACAAAGCCTGTAGAAGAAAAGGCTGCTTGGCAAGATAAGATAGAGAATAAGAATAGACTAATTACATAATGAGGGTTCAGAATGGGGTGGTAAAAGTTCAATTTAATGCGCAGGAAAGATCGTGAAAACCCCCCAATGGACGTCAAGCCTCGATAGCTCAGGAACCAGAATGGACATTTCATGATGCTTTACGACAAAAGATGGGCGGACTGTAGACTGTGTACATCAATATAACTTCTTTTATTCAAATGAATTGTTTATGGAAGCATCGTGGTTCCTTTGGAACACGAGGCGGGAGAAAATAATTTTCAATCAGTCTCCGAAATATCCGATGATCCTTTCTCGGTGTCATGAAGAAAGCAAAATAAAAGGCTGATAAAATTAATGTAAGGATGAATGCAATCTTCATTTGAAGGCATAAATACTTGTTAACTATCTAATTTCAATTGACGAGTGACTCTAAAGAAAGTTTTCCTTGGAAGGAAAGAATAGGTAGCAGTTCGAAGTGGATGATGCACGAGGATGTGAACTAAGTGCAGATTTTCGAAGGTTATAACGACAACTAACGTGGATTCGGGCTTAACTCTACCACTTATTGCATAGTAGGAGTTTTTTTAGCAGCGCCTTTCTTAGTTTATCATACATTCTAAAGAAAATCACCGTTAGCTTCAAAGGGCGAAACTGCTGGTGGATGTAGGAGACTGCCTGTTCTACTTTTCATTTCTGTTGTTTAACTGGCTGTTCACATAGAGCATATATGTGCACGTTGTCAATATTTTACCAAAATTCCAAGTTTGATATACCAGGGTTTTCTAGGCGCCTCGAATATAAAAAAATTACATATTTATACAATAACCTACCTAGGCAGCGTTTTGAATATCGACACAATTGATGTAATTCCTAATATATTTTACGAGCTATTCGATCTTGTAGCTAATAGTTAAATATTTCAAACTTCGTGTAAGGACTTATATAGCTTGGCTCGCCAAAAACAATAGAATTAAGTATACACAAGGGAGGTAGGCAGAGGCTTTGAAAACCTTATGTATAGATAGATTCTGTCAAATCATGCATATGTTTCAAGGCCATATGAGGACATTATATAAATCATAGGTGCCTACCAAATGTACGACCAGCAAGTAAAGTATGATTAAGCATTCTTATAAATGCGTCAATGCTTTCAGATAGAACAAATGAAGAAAGTTGTTTTACTCTCCAATGGTCCGGTGGAAGAAGAAGTTGGTCCCTTTTTCTGTTCTGGTATGGCGCTTCTTCAGTTTGTATAGTTGACCTCGGAGATGTGTCGTTTCTGTCATTTTAAAGAAATCAGCCATCCGAAGGGCACAGTCCATTCCCTTGAAGAGTTTGAATACTAGTACATAAGTGTACTCCAATCTGGTCCAAGATTCACCAACTCTGGCTGCTTCATCTGGCGAGGACTGGACACTTCCAGTATTCTTCTCAAGGACGAAACAATTATGCGTCTCGCTAACTTGAAGTAACCAATGTATTACCGACAAACGTTAGGACTGCGAGATATGCGTATTTCTGGCTCATTAGCCGTCTTTGATCATATTTCCTCCATATTACCTATAATACAGAGGAAAACGCTAGAGCCCTTCTAGTCTACCTTCATATGGTAGACCACCTAAGTCGCTGTCCTTCGTTAAACTTCCTCTGGCGCTGCATAACCTTGCTTTATCCATGGGCACCACGCTTGGACGCAATATTCTAAAATCAGCCGAACAAATTTTCCAACCACTTGCCAAACAAGTTTCGAATCAATATAGGGGAAGGATCTTCTGATCGCTCCTAGGATGCCCATAGCCTTCTTTGCAATTGTAAGTACAGTGAAGGGGCGTCATACATACATACAGATCCGTACCTTATCTCAAATCCCCCAGTTTTGAGAAAGAGGTGTATTCAGGGTAGTTTAAATGGTCCGCATCTTCCGCTGCTGTTCAGATTTTTCATCGGAGATATACCGGAGATAAATAGGACTGATTAATCTGTTCTGTGTTATCTATGGATACAAGCCAATATCGCGTGGCTTACAAGTAACCTACAATATGTAGCTAGTGATGTTTCAAATTATGCTTTTCACTTTCTTGGCAAGTGTTAAGTTATCGATTTGGAGGGCTGTCATTAGTCACTGAACATTGATAGTCATGAAATAAGTGCTCCTGGAAACAATGAAGAACTAAGCATGCAGAAGTTCAAACGTCTCGTTTTTTGGACCATTATTTTATGAGGGTGTTCAAAGAATGGAAAACGAACGTATTGATACTATGCTTATTATTATTTTTCGTTAAACGGCTTACGCTTTTTTCTTAGTGCACACGGGCAAGTACGCGGTTGTTCTTTTTTTCTGCGATCAATCCGTAGCGGTGGTTCCGGCGACTTGGTTTATAGACCAGCATACCGTCTATTGGCCTAAGAATGGCAATGACGAGGCCCTCCGGGCCTAAAATATAACATTTACTTATTTATTTATAAACGCAAACATATGCTGCAGAGAAATCTCAAGCTCCCGGAGTCCACACCCTGTTACCGCGTCCAAATAATTAAGGGCAACTTAACGTTGGAGAAGGCCCGGGAGAAAGTCAGCAAGGTTCTACTGACAGAAAATCTCTCCAGCTCTGAGCCCAGTCGAAGAGGCAAAGGCTTGAGGAAAAAGTACGTTATCATTACCAATAATATCACTTTCTAGATTTGCCTGCCAGGTGTCATCTAGTTCAGATGACGATGAGCCAGACGTACGCCGGCGTCTTAATTATCAGGCGGCAATAGGTGGCCGACCGGCGTCACGTCCCAGCCTTCAGTAAGAACCATTGTTAAAACCGACAGTTTTAGGTCCAGATGCAAAACAGTAACAGAAGTGATTTCGCAGTCTCACACAGAATATGGTTTATAACGCTTTATTACTTATAATGCAGCATTCTTAATGCACCCTTTCTTGTAGATGACTCACCTACATCGCCAACAGGACATAAGTTACTGTGATTTATAACGTTGTACTTTAGCATTCCCACTCCAGCCGGCTATGGCCATTTTTTGCCTTCCTCGCCAACAGGACAGAAGTAACTGTGATTTATAAAGCTCTCTTTTAGCATTCCCACTCCATCCTGCCATGTACCGCGTGCACCCACAAGGACATCCAAGAAGGATGAAGACTATCTGATGTAAGCATGTGCGCAATGTTTTGTCATTCGTTTAGAAAGAAGGTTGATTTCCTGGCACATGAGATGATTAGGCAAAGAACTAAACTGGACAATATCGAGGCCTCACAGCGCAAACAGCTGAAGAACATAAACCTCATTATGATCACTTTACAGAACTTACATATCCCGCAAAATGCCGGCCTACCTACGCCAAAACTGCCACTCTGCACAGCCGATGCCTAAGATGCATTCATCTAAGCGCGTGTTTCAAATCTCACCACCATTTTCGGCCTCCGAGGAAATTAGATTTCTTCGCGATTTAGGACTACAGGACGCTCTTTCAGCCTGTTGGGATCGAGAATATACTTCGCTTGCCCAATATCATCTCCCTCAACCACTTTCAAGAGCACTTGTCTACGTTCTGCAAAATATTGTACTCTTCGGATTTTGAAGATCGTCGCCTCTACTGATTTCTCGACTTAGAAGTCCATTACTCCATCGTGCATTGCAGGTCGAACTTCTACGAAGGCTGAGTCAATCTTCTTACATAGAAATTCGCTTTTTTATCGTTTCAAAGTACTCATCTTAGTTTACCCCAGTAACAAATCGCTAGCGATCGCTACGGACGTTGAGGAGAATGCCCAATAATTCAATACCCCACCGTTCAGTGTACCCACGCATACGTACGCACCGCGCGTGTGTGCACTTGCTCAAAGTTTTTCCTACCCCCTCCCCCTTTGTGCAGCCTTCGCATGGCGTCAGAGTACGCGCACTCATTATCAGCAGAAAGCAACGATCCGTTCTCACGAGAAGCGCTGCTTGGGCCGCGACGAACACCCGGTCACGCCTCTCAGTCAACATAACCGGTACCCGGCCACGCGAACGCCGTCCTCCCCAAGCAGAAACATCACTCACCCCTCCCTCTTCCCCCCATATTTCGCGCTCGCTGGCGCGCGCACCCAGGCCCGCGCGTAAAGGACGATAAGGCTGGTGGCTTGGCATTTGGAATTCCAAGACGAAGTTAATTTTCTCAACACGATGGCCCTGCTCAACTTTTAAAGTCTCTTTTTATCGAAAAAGCCTTATTTTATTATATTTTTCTTAAATATAAGGCAATATCCTTGATCAGGAAATCTATTTTCACTGATTGTAAAAAGATCTGCAAACATGTTATGCTCGACTTCTAAAGAGAAGAAGTATGCGCGACCGGAGTTCAAACACACTACCACTCACGTTTAGGACGAACGCGCTTACCATTACACCATCACAGTGCGGTCGAAGAGGCGTTCGAAAAGTGCCTTAAATTTAGTGCAGACGGCGCAAGTAGACCGGCCGGTTTCACCCCAATTGATGGTCCAGACGCTAGTCACCAAATTTAACCGGATCGAACTAGAAGTCCAAGAGATGTAAGAGCTTATCCACAGGTCTTTTATTCCGGGAGAAACTACACAAAGAGCAACTCGTAGTAGAATGAGGGGTGGTGTGCCTAACATATCCACAGAAAACAAACAAGTGGTGTCTAAGATACCCGTAAAAAGCAGTCCCGTCGCGCCTCTCAAAGAGCCAAAGACTAAGAGCAAGAGGCCACCGGCTACAACATAAGAAGGTCGCCTTGTCACGAAAGAGAATCCGTCGGGCTCTTCCAATAAGCAAATATCAGATCAAAAGGTAGTCACAGCCCAAATTAAGGAGACCTTCACTCCGTTAGCGTCAATTCCCTCTCAGCGGTCCCCGGATAAAGGCCCCGTTGACCATGCACAGAGCGTTATTAGTCCAGATGTCCCAGCAGACATTCCCATTTTGCGAGGCTCAGATGAGGATTCTGAGTTGTCGGAGGATAACCGAAAACCCCCAATCAATAGCAGCGGCCCTCACAAGGGCAACTGGATCATAATACAGGAACTATCCGAGTCTTTTGCTGAAACACCCAGCGAAAGAAGCGAGGCTGACTTAAGATCGTCCTTACCAGCGACACAGAAGTAAAACTTCTACTGTCCAGGCGTTTTCGATTGAAGTACTCAAGAAAAATGTGTTTTTTAAGCCGGATTACTCTCCTGTCGACAGGCTGAAACGCCGCATGCTAGTTCTAGAATTAAGGGAACACAGAATCAAAGAAGAATCGAATTTCGTGATCTTCAAGGACCACATAGTCGACAGACATTCTGCCCCTCATGGACCAAACCGATTCGCATGACCGCGCAGCTACTCCAGTAGCCTGCGTTGGGGCTACAAATGGACCACGCAAGAATTCAAAATTGACATTTATGTATACCAATGCGCAAAGCTTACTTTCAAAAATGTATGAACTAAGGATCAACGTATCCAACCTCCTTCCCGATGTTATTTCGAAAACAGAAACATGGTTGTCGGACCAGAGTGACAACCGTGAGATTGGAATCCCCGGCTTTTAACTGTTCCGGAACGACAGAGACAACCGAAGAGGCGGAGGCGTAGCAACCTTCGTGAAGAACGGTTTGTATGTTTCTGAAAAAACGGCAAATCTGTCTTGCCAAGAAGCGGTATGGTTAACTGCAAGAGAAACGGGTTCCCAAAGCCTTGATATCTTAACTATCTTCCGACCACCGAGGAACAATCCTTAGGCCAATGCCCTATTGCTGGATCAGCTTAAAACCCTCACTACGCGATCAAATACCCTTATTGTCGGGGACTTCAACGCCCTTAACATCAACTGGAGCTCATCCTCAGCTGATTGCCCTGAATCGGCATTCGACCACCAGCTCCAAATATAACTCAATCCCTACTTCTCACCCAGCACGTCACATTTCCCACAAGAATTCTTGAAGGCCAGCGGATGAACTACCTCAACCTTGTGCTCATTAAGTCGCTCGATAATATCGACACTGTGAATTGCTTACCCCCACTAGTGACCATATAGTTCTCATGTGGAAATACAGTTTATTTTCTTTGCCTGCCCAACCACAAGACCTCCGTTCTAATATTTGGCGTGGGGATTTCGATCAAATGAAAAATGATCTCTGTTTCATAGACTGGGCATTCCCTCTCTCCAACAACGTTGAAGAAGCTTGGGAACAGTTCAAAGGGATAGTCCATAAACTTATCTCTAGCCACTGCCCTATCACTGCCGAAAACTTACGAATAGGCCTCGCTGGCTGAATTCATCCTTAAAAACCGAAGTCAAAAAGTAGGGAAACCTGTTTAAAAAGTACCGAATTCATAGGTCACCTGAATCTCTTAATAGGTATAAAATGCAGAGGAAACGAGTCAAACGTCTCATTGCCAGAGCTCGAAGCAGTTCGAAGAAGATCTGTTAAACCAAGCCATGGTTAACCCCAAAGTCCTGTTCAGCTTTATAAGACAGAGCTCGCGGAATAAGGATCCTATCCCCCTACTACGAACTGCCGAAGGTGCCGAAATCTCAGAGGACAAGGATAAAGCTGACCACTTCTTTCAGTTCTTTCGGTCCGTCAAAATGACTGAACCCGGTTTTCTCTCCCACACTTATGAAGACAATCCATTCCCATCTATTAATACTGTCCTCTTCACCGAAGACGTAGTTAAGAATGAGCTTCTTAATTTGAAAGAATCGACCTCCCCAGGCCCCGATGCAATCCCAGCCAAGCTGCTGAACGAGCTAGCTTCTAAAATGGACAAGCCACTAGCCCTAATCTTCTAGGCGTCATTTGTTACGGGCTGCCTACCATCTGCTTGGAAGACAGCAACGATCATCCCACTTTTCAAGAATGGACGCCGAGCGTCCGTAAATAATTACAGGCCGGTAAGCCTTACCTCAATTTGTTGCAAAACCATGGAAAAAATCATTTAGAAGGCGTTGATGCAGTTCCTCGAGCAAAATCACCTTCTTTCTGATGCACAACACGGTTTTCGCAGTGGTAGGTCCTGTCTTAACAATCTGCTATTCTCACTTGATAGCTGGACCAAAGCACGTGACAAGGGAAAAACGGTGCATACGATCTACATTGACTTCAAAAAGCCGTTCGATACCGTCCCTCATCAACGCCTACTGATTAAGCTGCGCAGCGCAGGCGTTCGCGGGAACCTCCTCCTGTCGATCCAACACTTTTCGACAGGACGGTCACAAAGAGTCCAAGTCAGTCGCCAGCAGTCCTCGGGTTTATCTGTGGTGAGTGGCGTCCCACAGGGCTCAGTTTAAGGTCCCGTATTGCTCCTCGTTTTCATCAACGACTGTGTCAGGGATCTAGACTGTGAAGTCACCTTGTTCACCGATGACATCAAATTATGGAAAGTTGTCCTAAGTAGGGAAGACGAAAACCATCTACAAGCCAATTTAAACAGATTGGAGGACTGGTAAAAGCTTTGGCTTATGCCTTTCAATGTAAGCAAATGTAACTTTCTTCAAATCGGCAGTTGTAGAGCATCCTGCACGAAAGTCTATTCGTTAAATGGTACTCCGCTGCAACAAGTTGAGAGTCAGAAGGACTTGGGTGTGTGGATAACTTCTTCACTCAAACCAACACTGAACTGTACGAAGATGGCGAAGGTGGCCAGATCTATGTTAAAGCTGATTAGACGAGCCTTTATGCGGTTTGAAAAAGACAGCTTTTCCAAAATATTTGGAAGCTTCATTCAGCCGCACCTGGAGTTCACTATACAGGCATGGAGACCTTGGATTTTCAAAGACTTTTTGTCTTAGAAAAGGTCCAGAGGCGAGCGATAAAGATGGTCAAAGGTCTAGGAACATTGCCCTATGAAAGCAGACTGTCCATTCTCGACCTAATTCCCCTTTCCTACAGACAACTCCGAGGGGACCTCATATTAACCTTCCATATTATGAATAACCTGTATAGTTGTTTCGTTCCTGGTGATTTCTTTGCCCAGGCTAACACGCCAACTTTGCGCGGGCATTCCCTTAAACTACGCCCGGGCAAAGCAAGGATCGACAGAAGAAAATTTTTCTTCACCAACAGAGTAGTTTCAGCGTGGAACGCTCTTCCAGAAGAGGTAGTTATCTCCACTTGTGCCAATGCATTTAAGAGTAGACTGGACATGTATCAAGCGCAAACGCAATGAAGGCAAAAAATCCTTCATCAGATTACAATGAATCACTTAACAATGAATCACATTGCTTATCACATACACTGCATCAAATTATGCTACTCGCGATTTGCAAGAAGTCATATATTTTCTGCCATATTTTGTGAATATTTGACTCTGATGTCTTCCCGGAACATATAACTGTCGTAAATTTAAAATTTTTCTTTTTATCAACTTATTTCCTATCATCCTGTTACCAACAGGGAGTTCAAAGGCATTTGCCTATCTTTCCCTCAATAAACTGATACTGATCTGTCAGATAGCTGCAGACCCAATCTCCTGTGTTGAGTTCTTGGTTCGCCTTTGTGCAACCAGTTCTGCTGGGCAGGATCACGGGTTAAAAAACGGCCCTTTATCACCTCCCCTATTTTTATAATCGTTATTCGTAAGTTTACATTTTGCCTGATATAAACAGATGGCATTCAACAAAGTGCCTACTGTAGCACTTGCACTATAGAGGCAACTAAGATGTATGCCATTGCCTGGTTTCACGGAGCACGAGACCGGCAGGGTGGCAGCACCAAACGAAGGGAAACCTCATCCAAGGTAATCTGACGCATTTAAATTATTATAACATTACCACTCAGATTCCGATCCCTGCGCTACGTGACGCATTGTCTACATGCCGGGATGAAGGACAAGCATATGCGCTATGCATATGGGATGGCCGTGAAAATATGAGTGCATTTAAAAATTTAGTTTAAATAGTTACTTACCTGTACGGGTAAATAAATGGGTTTTACTTCTGCATTTTCATCCAGATTTACCATCTTTAATGGAAATATTTGTAACGAGTGGTTTTGTTTATACTTTAGGAGCCTGATACGGACAATGAAAGTTCTCCTGCCAAAGCACGTGAAAAGGATAATAAATTTCTGTAAAAATATTTAATCTCTCAATAAATTATCCACCATCATTCATTTACGACTTGAGTTTTATGTTTTACGAGCTGCTACAGCTGGCTGTCCTGCCACTTTTTCGATTGCAAAGTTAAATGGCCAATTTAGCGAAACTAGGCACTCATTTGCGAAAATTTTTATTCACGGTGGGGCCAGCTGGAGCCAAAGTGATGACCGGCCCCGCCTGAGCCCCACCATGCCCACGCGGCATGGCGGGGCCCAAAGGAGCTGGTGTTTCAAGGGTATAGAATAAATAGTTATGGAAAGCAGAGCTGGGTTCTATAAAGTAGAATAGAATATTGAAGTTGAGACTTGCTATTTTAGGGCATATTGAGCCGAGGGCTTAGCAGGGGTTTTATAGTAGCAGAATATTCATCTTTGCCGTCTGGAACAACCTAGGTCTCCATCTTAACACAAAACTCCAAACAAACATAGTTAGCACCCTGACAATATTGCTGTATTCACCGGAGACCCTACGAGTCTTTTGAAATCAGACGAGGAAACTCGACCACTCGCATCTCAGTTGTTTACGTAGGATACGGAAACTTAGATGACAAAGCAAGATCTCGGACGTAGAAACCTTGAGACCAGTAGGGCATCGTCCAGGATCAACCATTCTATAGAAGAGCAGTGAGGACTGGTGTAACAATCACCGAGGTTAACGGCATCACCGTTGTCAACTCTGAAAGAGCGACGTCTACGGCTCGAGCGTTTCAGACCCACAACAGCAACACCCAAGTCCTCCCATCATGTCCACACTGTCGGCGATCATCTCCGCGCGATTCGGTCTCGTTGGCCATCTTGGGAACCAATACGACAAGGATACAACAACTCTAACTACTGCCTCCGTCCTCATCCCTGCCGCGAAAAGCAAGGCGCTCACATTGACTGACACCATAACTGTAGCCGCTACCAACACCATCGCCTGCAATGCGGACTCATTCTGAACAAACCTTTGTATCACGCGTCAGTCCGGTGCATTTCTCGCGAACCCATCGCACGGAGACCCGCAAACCAGTGCACAGAGCTCGACGTACACTCGCCTCTGCTCTCCGCATTGTCCGCACATTTATTCGCAGTGTTGGCCTGCTCGACAGCATGCGCATTCGCAACAGCGGAATTAACTACGACGTCAAGTCCAATAGATCCCACACCCCCTACTACCCTTCCTCTCGATTCCCAAAAGTATCAACTTCCCCTCTAGAGGTGTCGCCATCGTCACCAATTAAACAACCAGCGACATATCCTGCCCATATTGACAGCACACACCCGTATAACACACCGGCATGATTGGTCACCCGTGCATCTATCGAGTTAAGTTTGGCCAATCAGTAACAGTATCAACAATACACATCCTCAGTCCTCGCCTCAACTATCCACGCATACTCAATCCCCGCATAGGCCTAATCGACTATATTTGCCTTCATGAAAATCTGCGGCAAAAACACCGCAGACCAAAATCCCAACATCATGCACGTTTTTACCAGCCCAGGCTATCCACGTGAATCTGTCCAACATTGTTTACCACACGCACGGAAAAGGAGCTATTAGTATAATTAGGAAGCTCCTTTATCATTTGGCCCATCCCCTCCATGCGCAGGGCCAACCTCTTTTGTGGCACGTGGAGTCTCATTCCATCTGTCGGCCACTCTACGGAAGCACACATCGGGCTAACTACACAGTTTCGATTACCCAGTCAGAGGGTAAACTCCCGAGCATTTGGTGAACTATGATAGCTTCGAGTGCGTCAGATAGTTTAGTGGGGAAAGTGCACTAAATCATCGACCTCACTCTCTCTCTCTCTTTTACCAGCCCCCAGACACAGTTTGAGTTGGCCAGTTGTTTCGTACGGGAATGAGCGCAGTGGCTGATATGGCTAATGACCTCGTCGGTGCGTGCTGCACACGCACGATCCTTCCACCAAATTTCTTAAACTACAAATTCCTTCACCCACAATTCGCCGTATTTGAGCCTGCCATTCTGTCGGACACAATGTGAACCTTATCATTTGCGATGGTTGAACTGTCGTATGTGGATTAGTTGACTACTGAACTCACAGGAAGGCTCAGTGGGTTCTTCTTAATGTGTTCTTTATGAAACTCTCAAATATGTGAGTTCCGAGCTGCCCTCATGGAAGCCTCTTACCTGCTGTTGGGACCAGATCGTGGGTGGAAATGGTAGACGGGTTGTTTAGCATTATAAGCTACTGCATCCGAGTCTCTCAGTTTGCTCAACTCTATCTTGCCATCTGATTTAGGTGAGAAAATGCGATAGGTGCTGAGCATATTTGCCTCCCTCTCCAAACTAATTCACATGCGACTCACCATCCTGCGTGTGACACAAGATGGAGGTCATCGCTTACCACGGCCAAGCTGTCAAAATGAATAAGGAAGTTGGACGGCGTTCTATAAAATCTATCGTTTCATCACTTACATCTGTTCGATTAAGTAGAACTGAATCGTCCGTAATGGACATCGATGACTGCCTCCGGTGCAGTCCTTACCGCGACAGCTAGAGAAGGCGCGTATCCTGTAGCTTCTCCAAAATCGCTCCACATAGTCGTAACCACAAGGGAAGTCATTAATCGGCACAGGCGACACCTGTCTCAAAGCATACAATATAGTCCTCAAGCTAATTTCTAAAATGATCTGCAAAAAGAAAAGACGCATGGTGCCGGTAGCAGCTGTTCCTCTTCGCATTCTCTTTTCTAGAGTTCGAAGGCAAAACTTGATACTGTAGCGGACAGCCAACAATGCTGTCAGATTAAATTGTTCAATTCCGCTGCCTCAACGTCATACGACTTCACAGGGGCCACCTTCCGCCTCGCTGACCTGAAGAACCTTAAACAACTTCCATTCGCGCACCCAGGTAGTCGCGGCCGCCCAAATGGCCACTTGAACACGCCATCTTCTCAACTGACGCAGCATGGGCCTAAATACTCGACATCCCCTTCGGGCGATGCAACACACCAATCGAACACCACTTGAAATTGCTTCAAAATCATGTAAAAGCAGCTGCCATCATTACTCTCACATACTCAGGCCTGACTGGACGCAGTTAACATTAGCTCTGACTTTGCCAGTGGACACTGCTACCTGAGACAGCAACTTAGGGTTCTAATTGCAGAACTGGTCTTACAGGATCTGGAAAAAGTCGCCTTCAATCAGTTGGAAACTGTATTCTGGTGCCGACATGTGGACGACACTTTCATTATAATCGAACAAAGCAGGCGAGCAGACTTCCAAAATCGGCTTAACGGTATCTACCCCGAAATGCCATTTACAACGGAAGAAGAGAATAGTGGACAACTGCCTTTCCTGGACGTCCTCGTCACGCGCAGACCCAATAAAAATTCAGCACCACGGTTTATAGAAAGGCGACTAACAAAACTAATGTGCTCCGTTTCCATAACAACCACCAAATGGCGCACAAACATGGCTGCATAAGAACACTCTTTCAGAGGGTAAAAACACAGCACAGTGAACCTGAGGGACGAATGCGAGAACTACGGCCTCTTCTGGACCACCTGGCAAGGAATGGATACCCGAACAGTTTCGTCAGCCACTGCCTCCGTACGCGCCCACGGGGTACAAACGCAGGAGAGCCACCAACACTCTGGTACCCTCCTACTTACATAAAATGTATCATAACCAACTGATCGTATCGCTGCAGCGTGGCTATTGCTCATTGTCCGATAGCAAACATGCGTGATGCAAATAAAAGACCTAATAGAGGTAGGTGAACAGCATGGCGTCTTTAATCAAGTGTTATGTCGCGACTGTTCTCGCCATTATACAGGGCAGACCGGGGGACGGCTTAGCTTGCGAATACCGGAGCACAAACGGGCAGTGCGAAAAGACGACCCACTGTTCTAGATCGCTACCCACACTCTGGAATAAGGCCATGAATATGACTTCACGGGGATGCGGATAATGGCACGAGCTGGTAATAAGACGGGTGTGAGAACTACTGGAGGCCTGGATGTCACATCCCAAATCCATAAACAGGCATATGGATATACCACCTTGTTATTTTATCCTCCATTCGCACGACCCAGTGTCCAGACAAGCACGCTACCACACCAAGGACGAATAACACGGTGCCAAGGCCGCACACCATAACGCCAAGGATGCATGTAGAGAAGATACGGCGAGACGACGCGAGCGTGGACCAATCACGAACGCCACCCTCCGTTTACTCGTAGCTGGACTATAAAAACATGCCAAGGCTTGCTGTTCTTCCATTTTCTCCGAAGATGAACTTTTGTGCGAAGTTGAAAGCTCTGACTAACAGCAAGTGCTTCATTAAAAAAAAGTTGACATATACACATTACAACTTTCTGAAAGCTCGATATGTCTCCCAGTCCATTCCCGAATCCAGTAGTCCCTTAGAATTAATCCTGACCACCGTATTGTCCTCTGCACTTTCTGGATGGGAAGTCGGAGAGCCTGTCGCATCTGGGGATCTGGACCTCGAAAAAGTTGGCATCAAAACGCAGAGGTAGGAGGAGTTGGCCTCACATCGGGGAGTTTCAGCCATCGAGGAATGGCCAAAGGCCGTAAGACGAAGGGGTGGGTGGGTGGCATGGCTGTTCGAAAGGCGCTCGGTAAATTCTGAGGAGACAGCCGAGACACCTTCGCTACCGGAAGCAGCCAATCGGGAGTTCGCTTCGTAAATGCGACCGGGAAGACCACAGAGTAGAGGATGGCGCACACCACGGCTACAGGCAGCGAATCCAACGCACTGCATTCCGTGTTGTACGGCATGACAACCGCGTTTGCGACGCCCGCTAATTTTGGTTTCTAGCAGATTGAACGAGCGAGTGAGCTGTGAGGGGGGGGGAGAGAATAAAAAAACATAATAACTATGCTGGTTAAATCGACAGTTTGTTATTCAGACTCAATGAGGGCAATCCCGCCTGAAGAGAAAGGGTAGCTTCCATATAATTTGGATTATAAGAACACAAGGTTGTGTGGCATCGGCGTCAGTTTCTTTTCACGTCCATCATGTTCCTAAGGCAAAACAAAACATAGAATACTATCAATGACTGGGAATCAAACTCCTGCCTACACGCAATATGCAAGTGCACTAAATTGGACCTCACATCAGTGAGAAATACCATAAGCTCACAGTAATCAGCATCAATTACGAAAAGGCCCACGGACTAAGCATTTCAGACAGTTGGAAGTTGAGACTTCAGACGCGTTGAGACAGTGGCAAGGCTGAGTGAAACCAGCTGCATGAAACCAGGTGCAGCGTATGGCGTGGCAAAAATAATTTGTCTCACGAGTGTTAAACAGTCATTAAGGTGTGGCGGAATCACAACGTCCAGTTTTGGGTCTATGCGAGAAGCATAGCCTGCAAAAATATGCGTGCGGCCACTCGACTGAGATCGCGTACTCCAAGAGACAACTGGCTTGAACCAAATAATCCGCAATATACAAGATCTGAGTGCGCAAGGCTGGCACGTTAGGTCTTGACACAACACCTAACACATCTAAGTCATTAAAGTATTTAAAATATCTTGTCTCTAACGAAAAACATGCGCAGTAGTAATTACCTTCAGTACACAGACCTGCTCCAGGGATAAGTATAATTTCCAGCTAAATACCAAGGGAGTTTAACTGTAGACGCCAACAGCATGTTAGCTGGAGTCAGTAGAATACTTAGGCAGCTTATTGAAAAAGATCATTAGGCAGCTCGGCCATCGGCTTGGATGAGGTCCACTGTGTGTTCAACAGCAGGTTAGTGCAAAGGCGGTGACTTGCGCTGGATTATATTGAGAGTAGACTTTCGATGCATCTAACTCACCCTCTCACACTCGCCTGGGCCCGGCGTCAAGACTAAGCCAAGAAGATCAGAGATGGGAGAGGGCACAGACCCACATACTGTGCGCCACAACAATCTGGAAAGCAAGGGGTGGCTGGGATCCCAGCTGAATGGGAGTGTTGAAAACTACATTAAGAAAGAGCCATTCTTAGTCCACCAGTCAGCCATTCCACACAAACACACACTAGGCTGACCGCGCGGTCCAAATTATCTAGTCCGTTGGCAACCTTCTAAGCCACGGTTTTTAGCGCACCGTGATAGCTTCAAGCGCGTCAGATTGTGTATAGTGAGGAAAGCTAGCTGAATAAAAGCAAGTTAAGATCACAAAAACGCAAATAATAAATAAATTTTTGGCCTGTATGACAGGAAATAACGAAACTGGGTAGAGTCTAGATGCGGACAGTAGTCAAAGGGGAACAAAAGAAACGATTTCAGGCGATAAAGCAAAACCATCAGTCAGGCTAACGAGAGAAGAAACAAAATGAATCGTAATCCCTTGATGCATAGAATAAATGTTTGAAAACGAGAAGTGAACAAGCAATACCTACCTGGAAATCCACGAACAAGAGTTCATGGGTTTCACATTTTCCGGGCTCTACAACGACAGAGTCTTCTAAATTCGCCTTCTTATTGGTTGGCGGTAGACAGCAGCGGAATATATGATGACCTGCTGCCAGACCAATAACGCAAACTTTGTTTGAGTGTTGCATTACACACAGGTCATTACCAGGCTCCTCGTTCACGTCACAAAAGTAACGCGTGACATAGTACCGGTCGGAGAATGATTGCGTCGGAGGGGCTTTAACAGGAACTCCATTATGAACAGTTTTCTTCGTATCTAACGTTTTCAAATATGGCAAAAACCATTCTGAGTTCGCAAAGTCTGGGCCAGTTGTCATTGTACTACCTAAGTGCGAGAAAAAAATTATGAGAAAAAAAGAAGAATTGAGAAGAATTCTTGAGGGGAACTATGGTACATTTTAAAAGCAGCATTCCACATCCTTAATTCATTGTGCCTACGGTAAAAAAAGGATAACGAAGAGATAAATAGGCTAAAATAATAAACCTATACACCAGAGATGGCAAACAGCACTTAGAGGCTGAACGCTTCTCGTAAAGACACAGCATTTAAAGTTTCTCAGGATAAAATAAGGAACGGTCGGAGCAGTAAACAGTTAAGGATTTTCCCCAATTTCGACACTATAAAAGCAGATTATCTTAAGAGGACAAACAACGGAGACAAAAAGCGACTATTGTGTTACTTAAACTTAGCGGCGGGAGAGGACTGTTGTAGGACCAACTGTGACGCCTGGTAGGGGACTTTGGGAAAATAAGTTTTTTAGTTTAATAACTTGCAAATTCAGGGATGCGGTAAGCAGAACTTTGAGAACCGTTGCTGGCAGTGTTAGTAGACCCGGACAGCTGAGATCAGGCGCGTCGACTGTGTCATAAAATGCTGCAAAGCCCGACGATGTTACGATAAAGCGACGGTAAACCGCTATTACTTGTCACTCCTGCTCTGTGGTTAGGGCCTAAAGCCAAGGAGTAGTTATTAAAGATCCACGTGTATTTCTGCCCTCAAGAAATCTGAGAAAATGTGTAACTTAAGTACGACGATCCAGGTTCCTACGTCGATGGGTACCAACGCACCTCACAGCTCTGGTACAGTTGTGCAGACCAATGGTATGTGAGTGGAACTACTAAATTAATTTCACTGTGATTTAATAATATGTATAAGTCACGGTGTGGGTTCTTATGTAAAAAGTATTCGCTCAAATGTTTGATGTTTGGAATGCAGTCGGACCACACTGCTGCTCTTTCTGTTGGATTGCATAATTGACTGGACCTTCGGACTGTTAGGGACTTGAGCTGTACTGAAAATACTGCCCTGATTGTGCTGAGATATGATGAAATACTAAAAATAGTCTCGGGCGAACAAGGTTACCAAACGAGATCGGTGTATCCAGAATAGGTACAACAACCAAATGAATGAAAAAGTTCGTGTTCCAGGTATTTGTATGGATGAGAAAGAAGGGTTCTCGAACACCGGATCGATTTGTGCATTGTCCTGAGCTTTCGGGCTCTTGCGGCAGTCCATCTTCAGAGATAAAAATGTCCACGAATGGCCGCAAGTGGCTGCCAACACCCACGAGATGGGCCACGAATTTAACTTCACGGCCGCGAGGATAATTGCTGATGCCAGCAGCAAGACAGGACGAGGACTGAATGAAGTCTGAGCCTGGGATTACAACTCAGTGAACCGATGTATAAAACTGGCACCCGCATACATCACCCTCTGCAGGCATATCAGCACGGCCGAAACTGGTGAGTAATAGGGTCTCTCCTCCTTTCGGCTGGCTAGTAGCCCTTGTTGGACCAGGAGTCCCGTCGGATTGGCCTGATTCCCGGCGGCGAGGAGGAAGAGTCAGAGCTGCGTGGTAGGGAGGGGCTACTCCGTAAACAAAAACAGAGATGGAGAGGAGATAGATCCACCATAGGGAGATTGATGTAGCAGACCTTGGCCGCCATGAGGGCGGGTGGGAACGCCGCGAAGACGCGTCTGCAGTGGTTCCCCTTTCCCCCTTCTACCCTATAACGGTTTATTGGTTCCTGCCCCCTATAACTGCTGCCTGCTTTTTGTGCACGCATTTACCGCAGAAGAAGGGCTACCATAAGAGCCCGAAAGTTCAGGAGTAAACAAAGTGATCCGGTGCTCGACAACCCTTATTCTACAACAACGAAAATATGTTCGGGCAGCATTTTTGATTAGGAGGGAATTCTAAGGATTATTTTCATCACTTGAAAAAAACAGGCAGATTGCCATATCTCGGAAACAAACCGCTATTCAAAAGGACCTAAGAAAGAACATATTGTCGTAGAAGTCAATACAGCCTTCAGATCTTTTGGGAATTCCCAAAGGTGAACAAAAGGTGGACTTGGTGGAATACCTAATATTCTTGTGTAACTAGCATCCGTCCAGTCAGTCCCTGTGTGTGTTGTCCAGAGCTGTGCCATGCATCGCGTTGGCTAAGAACGAGATATGGGTGATCGAATTTGCTATAACATTCCCTATCCTTCTTTTTCTAATAAATAACGTTCAGGTTCTTCTAGGGTTTCAAGCGTGTACGTTACGAAGACTGAGGCGTATTCTTTTGACAAATGACAGAAGTCCGGTTTCAAGCAGTATCGAGGTAAACGTTTTTCAAGACATTGAGTTGACAGATGTTGTGAGGCCTCGGATGCCCAAAAACCAGTAAAATATGGACGGGACTCCAATAAACGACGTGGACATGGATAGAGATGTAGGTATCTGGTCAGCCTCAAATCTGCTGCCTTCTGAACACTCTAAAACGGCTGTCCAAATGTAAGAGCATCATGTAAGTGATCACACATGTTCTCATAATCTTTTCTCTAGAACCATTCTCGCGGACCTTAAGTAATTTGGTAGACTGCACCTGCAATACGGAATATCAGCATGGATGCCGTCGATGAAAAAAACGATGAAGCCCTCGAGCTGTTCCAATGATGGGCAACAAAACCGGTGGACGGTTTTAGGACTCTGCCTTATCCCAAAGGACTGATGGAGCTTCATTTGTTTCCCTGATCTTATAGACTAATTAGGCGCTACCTGCTGTGGACATTCCGTACGATGCATGGGGCATGTCTCTCTGTTGAATTCGGAAAATTGCCTTGAGTTTACAAACATAACTCACATGCGCAGCCATCCGGAAAAGTAAAAACTTAGATGCACGTGCTCATTTTTTTTCAGTCAACGGGCGGTTCTACCGTGGAACACCATTCCAAGCGAAACAGTGACGTCAGACACCATTGATGTGTACACACATACGATGAAATGCTTAGTTTTTGATAACCGATGACCTTCACAACAAAACTATTTTCAACTAGTCAAAACCTTTCCTTGATGATTTCAATTCACATGCATCAAACCACTACATATATGCCGCAAAAGTGCTTCTATAAACATTGAAAGTTATATTTTATGCATTTTTCATCTCGACTGCACAAGAATAGGGTCAGCAAGGGCTATCCCCACTAAACTAAACCAAAGAATAAATATATAATGTAACTAAGATGATATATGCAAAATAACGCAACTCTATCACCTAGAATCTGTAACAAGCGCAAAACCTTCTGGCAACCTGCAATCTCGGCTTTGTCTTTCCGTCGTAATTTCAGCCTATTAAAATACGAAGGTCGTTTTATCTTTTGGTATGCGGTAAAATCGGTCATTAAATGTATCGCAGAACATATTATGAAGTATTTTACGTGTTTAGAAACCACGTTTGTTATTTTTCCAAGGTTAAACTGTCAAAAAGATAAGTTACCGCATGATAAAGGGACATTATGAGTTGATACATAATCCGTCTAAGGGAAGATGGTTGTAATATCTCTGCGAGAGAGCCAGTAGGGTGTGTAGTGCCGGAAGTATTTTAAAAAATCTGTCAAAAATTCTCAGTTAAAGTCGCTTCTAGATGTTCAGTGCGTAGGCGATAACGATAAAAGAAATTTGTCACATTTGTAGGGCCAAATTTACTCAGTTCGACTTTTCGGTTTTCTGGACACTCTGGCATATTTCATGCTTCGAGCAGTAGATTTTTATCAACGCACTCTTCATTTCCATTAGCTTACAGCCTTGCAGAATGAGAAACGACCGACATGCAGCTGAACACTTCGCTGGCAAATCTACAAGGCCTTCCGATATGCGAACAGCCGAGTTTTTTCAGTTTTTTATTCATACACTTGATCTCGCCAAAATTTTCTTGCCATAAATTCAACAAAAATTATCGTTAACAATCTATTATGGGAGTCAAAAATATAGCCTTGGATCATTGTACAAAATTCGGGGCAGCATCGAGAATTAAATCCGTTCCACGACACGTTGTAAATTGCAAGGATACCACTGAACTTTCACCGCAGACTGACTTGGTTTATTCAAATTAACATGATAAGCTGAACACGAGTAGTAATATACACGATTGTAATCCTGGAAATTCTAAAAAGTCGCCTCCCGCCAAACGTGCGAGATGTCTAATAAATTCAGTGGATGTCAATTACAAAGACAAGGCCTAAAAATCATGCCGTTAACTTCTTCAAACATTTTGGTACTGAAGAACGTTGTGCATGGAGGTAGAGCAGTTGAAGAAACCGTCTCGCTATTTTCCTATATTAGGGGACTCTTCGGTTACTGGACTTGGGGAAGGCAAACGTAAACTCGTAAACATAACTTCCGTAGCAGTAGCATCAACTCAGGAAGAGGACGATGCGTCAATAGGATTTGATGAATACTTTAATCAGTCTTTATTGCGGAAAATGATCAACCGGCAGTTGTCCTTGAAAACAAAGAAACGTCTTCGGGAATCCCAAAGAGTAAATTAACCCAGAATGATAGCATAAGTGTGCCGAGCTTAAGCGCCTTCAAAGCATAGAGCGCACCAACAACGGTCACAACGGACCGCCGGGCCTCATAAAGCATGGCCGTAACTCCGTCCTACCAAACCTCACGAGAGCAGCGAAAGAAGGCGCCGGAAAAATCATCATATAATCTCTCTAGAAAGTGAAATTATAAAGCCCTCGGTTGGAAAACAGCAAATGCGTAGTCATTAAAATCAGGCGCGAATCTACTTCCGACATCTCAAGGTTAAGAATACAAGAAGACATGAAATTATTCCAACAATATTTAAAATCCCTCCTAAGAGGAAATATGAAAGTCACAGTTCTAAATGCCTTCCAGATGGTCCGAATAAGATAATCGAAGGATGAGCAAGGCCACCCAAGACTGAGCGTTCAATTCAAGGATACTAGCTTTTCCGCAAAGACCGTCAAAACAGACAAGGCGGTGGGGCAGGAAGCTCCGTAGTCCAGTGAGAACATATCTTTTCCCGTGAAAATAAACCCAACTGGATTAAGGTTAAGAGGGTTGATTCGCAAAACCTAGGATTCCTGGCAGCATAGAGACCACCGAAAATGCCTAGTGCAGCTGACGAATCTCTTCCTCATCCGGTGAAGTAAGCAGCTAACCACCAAGAGGCTCTTATTAGCGGTGATTCCAATGTACCTGCAATAGAATGGAAAACATCTGACAGTCAACGGGAAACCGACATTCTTCAGTTGAAAGCTAAAGGACCTCACACTCAACGTCCCTCTGGCACAGAATGTTAATTCACCAACCCGAATTCACGAGAACTAGAGAGCTAGTTGTTTAGGCTTCACTTTAACAAAGGATTTTTCCTACATTGACGAAGTGCATTTTAGCGCCTCATTCCGAAAAGTGACCATACGACACTAGAGTGGGATAACACACTCTTTTTTCAACACCAGAAAAGAACCGAAAGTCAGTGCAATACATAGACGGCAAGGTAGGACTGTCTTTTGGGGCCGCCTTATATAAATTCTGCCTACATAAGACTGTCTAAAAATAAATTACGCCATTATTAATTGTTTACTATCTTTATTGGTCAATACGCATCGGTAGTCTAAGCAAAAAGAATTTCGGTCGATCGAGTTGATTATATTTAGCTCACTGAAACAATTATAAATGGCCTTAATTTATTTTCCATTGTTTAGTTTCCGCCCAACTTAGCACGCATTTACACTCCTTAACCCAGTATTTAACCTTTAACCAGGAATTCTGCAAGACAACTTGGCGGGGGAGTTTAGTTTAGGGGGAAAAACCGCTAGCGCATATGTCATCTTTGTCAGTCGCATTAAGAAGTCTGCCATAGGAATGGAAGATTGCAAAAAATATGTCCGATGTACTAGGGCATACTCGAACCAAGGTCTACAATTACCAGTCCGTCAGCCATACATACATTAGCTGTAACGTCATGTAAACCATAATTAAGAAGGCGCCAGTGAAGTTCTCTCTCAGGGCTCTAACACGGCTTCAGACAGAATGACTCCTACAGTACCAGGCTATTGCTCTCAACTGAGCAGTGAATCTGCGCACTGGATGAAGATGGTAGGATTGACGTCATCTGCATTTATTTAAAGAGGGCGTTTAACGGCATCTTATATAAACGCCTAATATATAAATTATGTGAAATTGGATTAAGAGGAAACCTGATGATCACAAATTTCCGCACAAGATGATCGCAAACTGTGCGCATTGGTGCCTCGAATTCAACTCGTATCACTGTTCTAAGTGGTACCTCCCAAGGCTCCATCCTAGGGCCGTTGCTCTACCTCGTATATATCAAAGGTTGTGTCGACGATCTGGTTTGCAGCGCCAACATGTTTGCTAATGACATCAAACTCTGGAGAGTCATCAGGTCTGACGTCGGCAGGCAAGCACTTCAAGAGCGTCTTAACCGACTTAGCAGTTGGTCGACTCGTTGACTCTTACATTTCACCTCGAGTAAGTGTGTGGCTTTAGGGTTCCGTACTAGGAGAACCAGTGAGAAGGATGGTTTCTTTCGGTAATTACTCAATGGCAACCCCTTTCAAATATTAAGGAATAGGAGGACCCCTGTCTTCTAATAATCATATTCACAGTGTCTAAAGACTGCTTAACGCGCAATAGAAGTGTTATTTGCGCTAAGACGAGGATTTATCCACATTAAGAAGGAACTGCTTAGTAAGGCCTATGGAACATTAGTTCGGTTCCACTTGGAATATGCCGTCCAGTCTTGGCTTCCATGGTTTAAGAAGAAATATCTGCAACTGTAATGAGTGCAGGCGAGGGCTAAGATGATGATAAATAATTTCAGTCATCTGCCTCATGAAGCCAGACTGACTCAAATAGACTTCTTCTGCCTTAATTGGCCCTTAAATTTGATGACTTCTTCGAATTGGCTCGGATGGACTATCTGCGGGGCATCCCTCTAAACTGCAAAGACAGTAAGCCCATATGGACGTTATACGGAACACCTCCTAGTAAAAAGTCATTGGATTGTAGAACGGCCTCTCTGACGAGGTGGTCTGTCCAGAAACTATTGCGACATTTAAGCGCAAACTCGCTTCTCATTCGTTGAAAAACTGCTGTACATAAAATGAACATGATGTCAGTAGCGGCAGTTTGCAACCAGCTCACACATATCAGTAAATTGTGTATTTAAGGCCCAAGGGGCCCTTTCATTACATCGCTGACATAAAATCTATAGTTGTCGCATGCACTTTTGCTAAAGTTATTATTTTTTGCCATTGTTGGATATGAATCAGGAACTCAAAGGCGAAGGTATAATTCCCTCACTAAAGTGGTTCGAAGGCGCTTCGAGTGTTAAGTTGTGGGCTGCGTAACACGCGTCATAAAGTTTCCCGAACTTCGTTGACCAAATTGACTGTTTCGAATCGGTATTAAATTGTCAACCCAAGGTGCTTTCACTTTTCGGGCGTTCGTTCTACGGAATATTGTTAGGTGAGGAATAGGAGTGAAGCCAACAATACCAGCATCCTCACACATTTACGACGGGACAATCACAGCATGCCCAAATTTGTTCTGACCATCAGCACCTGGCGACTTCCAAAAATAAAGGGCAATTAATTGATTCAATATTTGGCAAAAATTCCTCGTATGGAAGCCTCCAGGAGGGCTTCAATAATAAACACTTACTCCAAACTTGTCAGTAGGCCGAATTTCCCCCATTCAAACACTTCCTTGAGTATGCTAACCAATAGGGGTTGTTCTAAGTGTTTTCGTGGCCTATAGGCTAAATTTACAATCGTCTTGTCCTTTCCGCAACCTTTTCACCTAGATTTTTATCTCGATAAAACAAATAAAAGCGACTGTAATTTCTTTGTTATGGCGTCGTTATCACGCATCTATACAGCCCGTGGTGTGTCCCACCCTTTCATTTCCCTTTAACGACAAATCTCGTAAGACACCTGGGCATTGGGACTTTTGCAATTGGGCGGCCTTACGAAGAACTTTCACCCAAAACTTGATTTGTATTGTTTATCTGATTAAATAGACCATCCCATATCGAGCAAAATTGTCCGGATTTTCCGAAGTAAGCCGTAAGAATACCTTGCCTTGTTTCATCTTGCACAATTACCTAAGGTGTTCGTCAGCATTTGGATTCCAACCCGCAAACATGGAAGGCACCTCGTCCTACATTCCCTAAGAAAGAGTCAACACATGCATTATTTAATTTAGGAATTTTCTCAAAATAAAGGCTATAATTGTACATTAGAATTGTCATAATTCGATTGACCCAATTGTGAAAAATTAGCGGCCTCGGTGGGAGTCGAACACACACAGCAGAGCAGGCTTTTGCGCAGCCAATGCTCTACCATTTGAGCCACGAGGTTCATCATGTGCTGTGAATTTACTAACGCTTCGGTCGATTTGTTTACCCAGCTTTACTGCACGTATGAAATCCATCAACACGGATGCATTAAGCTGAATTATAGTAATCTGCCAAACCCCTATCATCCAAGGTAAGCCGGTGGATCCTAGAAGACTAATTAAGAAATCCTGCCTGATAGTCAGCTTACTGCGTCCGTATTGGTGGATTCCATAAATGCATTAAAGATAGGAAAACAAATCGACCCAAATTTGATTAAATTCACGTGCGCCTCGTAGCTCAAATAATAGAGCATTGGCTGCGCAGAAGCCTGCCCTGCTGTGTGGGTTCGACTCCCCTCGAGAGCACGAATTCTTCGCAATTGGGTCAATCGAATGAAAGCATTTTGCACAAAAATTATTGAAGACATTTCATCGGAAACTTTTTTTGTACAGAAATGTAGAAATTAACAAAAAAACATAACCAGTGAACTTTAAAATGATAATTCGGTTAGATTCCGTTTTTCTGCATTTTAAGCAAATTTAAGAGAAGGCATTGGCTGCCCTTTCGTAAATGGCTTTTTCCAATGTGAACCTACTGTGTATTATATCAGGTAGACGTCCTAGACGCCCTCTTACGCAGACAAGGGGATGGCTCAGTACAGCACTGCCTATTTGGAAAGAAAACCTGGACGGGGCAATTGTTATAACGGTGGCCAAAAGCTGCGATATTCCCGTCTGACTAACGCCTCGTGTGAGCCCCGAAGGAAAACACAAGAAGAGTGTGTAGAAAGCAGAAATCTTAGTACAAACCTAGTACAGCATACTTAAGAGCAGGAAAACGCGTCTGTACCAAGGTTGGGCCAATCAGAAGCTGGTCACAAGAAGTCACGACTTCATTGGCTGTTGAGTCATGCGAGTTTAAGTGCTAGTCTACAGTTTGGCTGGGCAGTTGAGCACAACGTCAAACAATGCACTAGTGTGGGTGGACCACTGCTAGTTGTGTTAGTCCAGCCGGCCATAGCTAGGCTCGGTGTCAGACAATCCATTTTGTGTGCGTGGGCCACTTGGCTGGTTGCCTTGTTCACCGGCCGCACTGTCGCCGCCGGTATGTGCGCGCCGTACGTGCACTCTGCGTTGGTATACCGGAACGGACGCTTGGCGTGGGAACGTTGTTTCGGCAGCGTGCACTTAAGCGGGCCCGTAAAACCTCCCCTGTTGGAGTTGAATCGTAAGATTTGAGCTTCGGGTTCACCTGCAACGGAACCGTCTGCATCCTTTTTCGGCTAGATCTTCTAGAGGCTTCTTGAGGTTGGCTGGCTGCTGAAACTGTGGGTTTCGGCAAGTAATATGTGTCCAGTAGTTGTTTCACTGATTAATGTGGGCTTGCTTGTGGTATATCAGTGCACCCGAATGTCCGAGTTAACCCGAATCTCGTAGACAACGTCACCACAGTTCCGGTGAACACGTCCGAGCGTCCACTTTTCCTGATTATTTCTATAGTCTTTTGCAAGCACCATCTGACCTGGTTGGAACAATCATTGCTTTGCGCAGTGGCGTCGGTTGAATTGCCTTTCCATTACTGTCAGATGGGCTGAGTCAAAACCAACACCAACGGATGTCAGCGGACGGATGACGTCAAATGTTGTGCAAAGCGTTCGCTGCATCAAAGCTTCTACAGAAGAGGCACCGTTTGGAGTGTTAGGGTTTGGCGTGGATCGGTTGTTCAGCAGAAATAGTTCTAGGACTTCTTCCGTCGTCCCCTGCCCTTTTTACTTTTGGAGAGCCCGCTTGAAAGTGGTGACGAACCGCTCGGCACATCCATTGGACTGTGGGTGATATGGTGGCGAACGGACGTGGTTAATGCCGGACTATTTGCTGAGCTGGTCAAAGGCGGCTGACGTAAACTGCCCTCCATTATCGCTCACCAGGGTTTCTGGACAACCAAATCTGCTGAAAAGTCGCCGAAGAGTATTGATTGTGGCTCCGGATGTCGTGCGTTCCATGAGGATGACTTCCGGCCATTTGCTGTATGCGTGAACGGCAATGAGGAAGTTCTGGCCATTGGGTGGTCCAGCATAATCGATGTAGACCCTGGACCATGGGGCTTGTGGAACAGGCCATGGCTGTAGTGTAGTCTTCACCGGCGTCTTTGATGCGAGAGAACATTTGGTGCATGAGCAAGCCAGCTGTTCCAGTTGTTGGTCCATGTGAGGCCAATACACATAACTGCGAGTGAGAGCCTTCATGCGGTTGATGCCCGGATGCTCCGTGCAGAACTGTCGCAAGACTCGGGCTTGTAGTTTCTGTGGGACCACAACAGGATCGTGGAAAAGGATACAATCGTTAACGGTGGACAGAGAAGTTCGTCGTTGGTAAAACTGTTGTAATTCACCAGAAATTTGTGCGGGTCACTGGCTGCGGTGGTATTTGATAACTTTACACAACAGTGGATCCTGTTGGGTGGCGTTGCGGACTTCCTCAAACGTGATAGAGAGTGCACGAATGGAATCCATAAATAGACTGTTGACCCCGAACTCGACGAAGACGGACATGATGACTGTGTCCTCAGGCTCTTTAGTCCAGGAGTTCATTAGGCGTGAGAGTGCATCTGCCTGGCAAATTTTTTTGTTGACTGGTACCGGATGTCGAAGTCGTAGCCTAACAGCATGGTTGCCTAGCGCTGAAGGCGATTTGCCTAGTACACAGGAATGCCTTTTTTCGAGCCAAAAATAGCAAGAAGAGGCTTGTGGTCAGTGAGAAGGGTGAAATGATGGCCATAAAGCATCTTATGAAACTTCTTCACAGCAACTATGATCACCAGGGCTTCCATCTCGATCTGTCCGCAGTTGCGTTCAGCAGATGTTAGGGATCTGGCTGCATGACAGATAGCCTTATCTGTGTTGTCTGGGAAAACGTGTGAAATCACGGCGCCAATTCCATATTTGGAGGCGTCCGCTGCAACAAAAATCTTCAAAGAATAGGCGGTAAAGACAGACTACCGCTTCAGATCACATCGATGTGCATCTATTCTTTCATCTGTTCCTGTGGAGCGGGATATATTGGCCGAACAACGCGACGTCTGGAGAAGAGAATACGCAAACACGTACCGGTATGGCTCAGCAGAGGAGAGAATAGACCCATCTCAAGCTCAATCCTCGCCCACCTAATTGATGCAAACCACCATGTGGACGGGAGAGAAGCCTTTCGGGTCATATGCCACATGCCGACACAATACTCCAAAGGCCTGCGCAAGGGGGTGTTAGCCACAGCAGAGCCACTGGCAATCAGGTTAGAAAACTCAGCATATGCTTTCAAAAGGCGCTGGTACAAGCAATGTGCCTCCCTTGGCAGACTGCACGCGAAAATCCCACGCCTTTTGAAGCCACGTCATCCGAAAACACACAATTGTTTGCCAACACGACTTTTCAATCGTAAAATGGGAATTTTCGCAGAACTTTACGTTAACCTAACTAAAACGTTCTACTTCATTCTCTAATTTAGCACTGGCATTCAAAATGAAAAACGGATTTTTCGGATTGCCCTCGGTTACGGTGTAAATAAAAAGGAGCAGATGGACCCAGTCATGTGCCTCTTGCACATGAAAGCGACCCTGGATGGTTGTCCTCCGAGAGCATTCCGCCTGCGGATATGAATGTGGAAACAGGGTGTCACCTGGTTGAGCTTTCCTGGGTGAAATGCAGGCCCCCCCCTAAAATGCGTAAACTTAAAATGACGAGAATTGCCAGTAAACATTGTTTCTCCACTGCAGGATTTGCGAAGTGAACATTTTAGGAGAGCGTTCGTTGACAGTGATAGGTGGTTTAATTAGGTTTCTGTACTTATTTGAATAAGGTTTGGGTACCACTTAACCTTACATGACAGAATATTCGAAACAGCACTGGCATGGTAGATTGAAGTAAAATAGCCTATCCTTCAGGCTAATAACTAGACTCACAAACTCCAATGTGCGTATCTATTTGAGCTTTAAACTCAGACCTCCGGTGACGGAATATGTTTTAAAACACCGATAAAATAAACGAATGTTTGAAATGTTAATGGTGAAAATTGAGACATCACAATCACATCAAAAGCCATGATAAAACCTGGTGGAAATAGTTTAAAAAGAAGACTTGCGGTCCACAAAATTGCATCTAGATAATCAGCATTTGAAGTCCCGATCTTTAACAGTAGTATCCGCAGTCCCGTTATCTCTGCGTCCGAATCATTTTAATGAGGTCAATAATGTGTCCCACTGCCAATCCTCATTTGTCTGTCAGCTCCTTGTACCTATCATCCAAACAACAATTTATTCGTCCCTCAGCAAACTGTTATAACATACATATTACTATCGTTCGCTTTCATGCTTAGATCCATGGGCACAGTTTCTTATTTTTGCCCGAAGTTCCTTTCCAGCAACAACTCAATTTTCAATCGACTTAATCAACCAAGAAGACAATTTTGCCAAGTTGATCTTTTGCTGGAAAGGCTAGTTTATTCCCTCTTTCCAGGTTCTGTAACCTTAGGTTTGATCCCTTTACCATCCCTTGCACCCGAACACTGAAGTACAGCTAAGCTAAAATAACCAAAATTTATAACATAATCTGTAGGTGGTTCGAGAAAGGAATGAAAAACTAGGGCGGCGTGGGATCGAATATCGTTGTATCACACCAGAACAACTCATCTTCTGAATGTTAAGACTCTCCGCAAAAGATATTTTTCATTAAAATGAATTCTGACTGATCAGCTCGGGAGCGTCAAAAATCTCAACCATTCAGTCCTGAAACAAAAATGGGCATACTTGTAAAACTGCAACTAAAGCTGCTGTAGATACAGAAGCATCTGAACTTTATTCAAGAGCAGACTTATCTGAAAAAAAATCGCAATCCTTATCAACATTTGTTTTATCGATGTAAGATAGTATTTTAAACATTTCGGTAAAATGGGTAAAGAGGAAGAAAATGAAACGTGAGTAATTTTAACTGCACGCGACAATGACCCGTTAGTTATCGCAATTTGTGCTTGGATGCAATTAGGTTGCAGATAGATATGGATTTATGCACACCAAAGGCCTTGGAAACACAAGCCTAATATAAGAATAGAGGTAAAGTTTCACGGACGGGCCCTTTTACAAGAACGTACAGCACACTCAAATTTTATTGTAAACCAGAAAGCTAAATGTCCACCATATGCTCGTTTTAATGCATGAATTACTTCTGAATTAACCCCCCAGAAGGAAACCACGTGGTTTTAACAAGAAAATTCTGCGTGCCTTTATTCGGGAAGGGGCCAGGTATCTGGTCCGAAACCGCGGTGGCCAATGAGTTTACGTTGAGCTGCCAAGGTCCCATCCTTTGGCTACCATTTTCGTATTGAAGGTGTTTTAACGTCATTGTGAAAGGAAGGGAATCTTAATTAATAAACTGCTCTATCGTATTCCACAATTGCGAAGAACTAGACGCGATCGCCTGGGGCAAGAACATTACTCGCTTGACGTTTCGGATTCCCTAGCATCTCCTAATCAGAGACAGTCACAGAAACGGTGTTATAACGTTGGGTGTTCCTGCGTCAACACCAGTTATGTCCCCTAGTTACGTGTTAGGCAGAGAGGGCAGAACAGGATAGCAGATAGTACTTTACTGTGACTAGTTCTGCTTTTAAATCAGCGTTGTCTTCTATGTGCCCATCAGGTTGATCTTCTGTGTCCATCAGCAGCGTGTGTTCTGTCGCCGGTCTAACCTCGGGAGCAGTCTGTCATCCAGGGCAACAGATTCTCGTGCCCCTAGCAGCAGAATCTCGGATCGTCGGTAGCGCGTTTCGGCAACAGAGTGTACCTTCTATTCGCGGTATCTTATTTAAGGACCGTATTGTTCCCTATTGGCTCCTCCGCTGGTGGCCCATGCTTGAAACCATCGTGCCTCAGCCATCGTGTCCTTATTGTGATGCTTAGCGCACGTACTTTGCCCTGGTCAGATATGAACTCATGGATGGCAGACCCCAACCGTAGCTGTCCTTGCGTGGTCGCATGTCGTCCCTTGAAGGTCGTTCCCTTTACTCGTTCTGCATGCATCGATAGCCTGTACTATTCCTTTGTTCTAGTGCCCTCAGGACAGCGCGAGCTATGACTCGGGTGCCCTAACAAACGAATAGTTTGTACAGAAGGAGATGCAGCATTTATAGAATGCACTTGCTGGCATGTGGCATTTTTTTTTGCCAACATAAAGTATGGCAATGAAATTTCTGAACTACTTGACAACCTTGTCTGAAACGTCTTTGTACCTTTTCTGTATCCCGTCAAATGGAACTAGATAGTGCACAGTCAGTCAACTGGTTATTCAACAAATGCTGCAAACTCAAGGCTAGGCTAGAGTTGGCTGCCCGCAGCTAATGAGGGCCAACAGCCCGAAGCAGCTATACTACGGTGCCTAGCTTGCCGGAATACTAAAACATAATCAAAGGAAAGTTTTCGCAATCCTACTGATGAAGTTTATAAATCAAAAATTAATGTAAGTCTCTTAAAAATAGCAGGACCTGTCCATCGTTTGTTCAATCCAATATGTTGTTGATACACAGCCAGTCTTATGTTCCAGTTAGGCAACCTGAAACGTCAAACGACCCCCTGTATTTTACCCATATTGTTTATGTTACCGTAACTAACTTTTTTCAACTTCCTTCTCTAGGTTGGCATTGACATTCAGAAGAAAAAGTAGATTTTTCGTATTATCCCCGGCGACGGCGTAAATATAAACAAGCGGGTTGTCCCAGTCATGTGCCTCTTACACATGATAGGCTACCCTGGATGTGAATGTGGAAACAGGATGTCAGCTGGTTGAGCTACCTTCAGTGAAACGAAGATGCCCCACCCAAAATGCGTAAACATAAATTGAGGAGAATCGCTAGTAAACATTGTTCACCCATTGCAGGGTGTGCGAAGTAGCTCAAATTTAGTGAACATTTTAGGAGATTGTTCAGTACAATTGATATGTGACTTAACCAGTTTTTTAAACTTGTTTGAGTGAAGTTTGAGTACCAGTAAGCTCTACTTGAAAGAATATCTAAACAACATCGGCATAGTAAATCCAAGTTAAAGAGCCTATTCTTTTGGCTGGTCCGCTAGATTTACAAAATCTTAGTTGCTTAACTAATTTATTTTTTAACCCAATCATCTAGTGCCAGAATTTGTTTTGCATCACAGAAAAAAACACGAATGCTTAAATCAATGCCCCAAAGTGGTCATTGACCCTGTCCTTTATGTCTCTATATATCCTATCTATAGGTCAACTGCTCCTTCTCCTACCGGCAAGTTTTATTTGTGTAGCATATTTTCTGCTGGCCAATCTGTGACTCCCTAAGAAGGTTCTAACTTAGGCTCTAACGCCCAAAAGGACGAACATGTCCGTATCCTGATCCGTGAGCGCCAATCTGTCATATTAAATATTCTAGATCACAAACGAGAAAAGGATGTGTCCAATGCTCAGTGGCAATGCATCCGATGAATAGTCTAAGATCTTATGGTTGAAGCTCATGTATTCCATACCTGAAGTCAGCTGGTTGGTTGACGACGAACGATTGGCCCAAAACTGCGATCTCAGTCTTCGTTGTCTTTGTCTGTTTCTCCGTATTTTTACAGGTTCAATTTTGTACGACTTGCTCCCACATGCACCGACCAATGCCAGTTTTCTCACGATAGAGGCGGTACTCTTACACTCTGCGTCGAAGTACGCGGACATCCAATTTCTGGTTTAATTTTTTAATGATTTAGAAAAACGAAGTAAAGGAAATAGGCCTTGTACGCAAGTGCTGAAGTAGGATAGATGGCGGAATTGAACCACCAGACCAAGCTGTTCTTCCCTATACTTAGTTAAAGTTAGAAAGTGCGCTGGGTTTGGATTTGAGCTCCGGATCTTGGATTGACGCATGGCTATCTCATTATGTAAGTAGCGTCGTCAATTGGCTTAAATAATAAATCACCGACAAAGACAAGGGAGATTAGAATGATTATTTCTGGCTCATTATCCAGAGCTTCAAGACAATGATCTTTTGATTAATAAGACCATCGTCCTAACCACTGAGCCACGAACTCGTTGTCCGTTTGGCTGCGATTGAGTACATTGGCACTTGTGGTAGAACTCTCAGCGATCGTGGTACGCAACACAGTCATCCGTTGTGCTTAGGGGCTCAAGATTAAGCCCCAGCAGCAGTTCCTCAGCAGGTACTATATTGCAGACAGAAAGATATTACCGACAAACAGAAAAGAAACTGGAATAACCGTTTCGGGGTTATAAGCCATTATCAGTCAGCCATGTCCAATAAGCAGGTCTTTATTCAATCTTACATCCTTTCTTCGCCAGGTAACATCAAACATGGGTTGGACACAGGCTCCCTTACAGGTAGACGTACGCTAAATTGCAAGGGGTCAGCGTTAGCCCACGGCAATAACTGGCTTTCCCAAGATTTAGCGCTAAGTTGTCAGGAGTATGAGTGTGGCCACACTCCCGTATTCGAACTAAGAATGTTTGTCTCCCCTAGAAAACTCGAGTGAGCTGTATCAACAGTCTAGGCAAAATATCACAATACGTTCATTCGGTTTACTAATAAAAGACGTAGGAAGAGAAGAAAAACCCGCGTGCGTGGATAAGGTGGAAAGCAATAAATGTCTACACACCCAGAGCATAAACGGTCTTTGTGCGAGAACTGGTCTTAGTCACTCCCCAGGCTTAGTAGATAACTTGTTTCCAAGTAAACATCTGAAGGATTAATTGTGTGGGGTCCCATTCACACCTACTATTCGTATATTAATCCAATGCTTCACGTCTCTTCCCAAGAACAATATCGGAGAATCCGAACGAGGCAGGTGTAAGTGTTCCGTTTGATAAAACTTACGCTTCTGTTGAATCCAAGGGCCTCTTAATACATCTTAAAATGATCCCTACACACACTGATGCTACCTTAGAGCCATTTGATAGTTATACGCTTGCGGTCAGCCAGTTATGCTCAAAGGGTCAAGTGAGGTTGTGTCTCTAAGCAACGTTCATAAGCAGAGCACGTAAGCTAATAAGCGAATAAGGTAGTGGTAGTTAACAAATTCCGGTATATCTTCATCGTCATGCATTAAGCTGCAGTTTCTAAGCATAGTTTGTAAGTAGAGCAGGAAATATCCAGGCCGAATCCCTATTTGCAAGTAAAACGCTGAAGGCACCCGGATGAGAAAGTTATTTTGCACAGAACCCCGCCACAAACCGAATCTACTGAACAAACAGTTTTCGCAAAAAGAAGTGCCTCAGCTGACAAATATAAATACAGCCCGATGAATTTTGAGTGCCTTGCAAAATCTTTTATAATCTTGAATGACTTGGTAACTGGGAAGACAGTAAACGCCTAAGGTCTGTGGAGATGTGCATACTCCCGTTCTAAACCTGGAAACATTGACAGCAAAAAAGCTTTTTTAACTTTATAGTCTGAGTGAATTTTTATAACACTAGCGCAAAAGCCCGGCTTTGCCTTGGGCTTCCTTACATGTTGTTGTCCCTTTAAGTAGGCAAACCGTTTATGAGAACCTCTTAAAATGATTATGAAGTAGAAGTCAGTAGGTCGGAATTTATGAGGTCGTTTCGTCTCGATGAATAATATGAGTATGCTCAGAAAGAGTAATTGCGCAGAAAGTAGCGACTGAAAATCGAATGAACGGTGTTTCTCATAAATACTTTGCAGTCTGTCGTCTCTCCTCCTCCAAACAATATCCCTGTTGCCATGCTATGTATCTGACATGATGACGGCCACCACTTTGCATGCGGGAGTATTAAATCTTCGTTGGTGCTCTCCACAAGGACGTCTATCGGCATCTATGACAATAGTGAAGTGAATGGAAGCGTGCATCTCCAGGGCGGATTTCAAACTGTTAACGCAGCTGTTGCGCTGGTGTAGCGCGTCTTGAAGGGAGAGCATTATGCGATGCTTTAAGCCTGGGTTCACTCGGGATCGGCTTTGAGCCTGTAGGTTTATGTCTTCTACGAGGTATATTTGTAAAAATCTCGGCTCGCCATCAGGAGAAGGTAGTAAAGATGTAATCCGGTGGCAAACATGGCCTTCCACCTTAAAGGCAGTCATAAATCCCACCTCACGAACAACGATGGCACCAAAGCAGGTCATTTGGAACGCACCGTTGTATTTTCTAATAAACAAAATAATTCTTCGAGTCATCGCTATTACCAGCAAGCAATGTTTGAAGTATTTCTGGTGGTGGGGGGAAGTTATTCAGTAGAACTTTGCCGTTGGAACAGCATATGCCGATCGTCTCACCAGTCCATTTTTTCGCCTGACAATGTCTGCAAACTTCTACCATCTTCCCAATGGAAACCTTTACATCTTCCGCATAACCAAGACTTGGGTTGTAATTTAGTGAGGCTTTGTCCCACACTTGAACATTTATGGAAGCAACCGACGGGGCAGAGTCACCAAACCGTATGTGAATTGGTTGCGAACTGGAGTTTCCAGCATCGTTTGGGCATTGATCCGCTCTCTATGGTGTTTGCGTAGTCAGACGTGCACTTCTTCGTCTGGGTAATTCGTTTTGCCGACGTTGCGAAGCTCTTAATCTACCTAGCTCTATCCTTTGCAGGCTTTGGACCTCAGTTTCTTGAGAGAAGTTAATTTGATGGCGAATCGCGTCTTCGCGTCTTTCTTTGCAGCATTTGATCTTCAGTTTCTTGAAAGTGTCGATATCGCTGACGTATGGCATTAGTCTCCAGGCGAAGCCGTCTCTCTGCCTGTGTTTCTTGCGAACGTCTATTAACCTTGGCAAGTCTCTTCTGTTCCTTCGTTTGAACTTGTGTCCTCGCGGCTGCTCTAATTCCTTTTCTACCTAATGAGGTCGAACCTACAAATAGGTTATTATTTTGAACAGAATAACATAAAGTAGAAGAGAGGTAAGTTTACAACGTTACCTTCAGTCACTAACTCATCATCGCTTGTCGAGTTGTTTGTGTTCAGAACATGCCTGACGTCATCACTGTTGTCCATAACGATAGTTTGTAAGGGTTTGATTGCAAGAGAAGGGATTTATGTGATGGGCCATTCAACCTAACCTAAGAGCTAGCCGCATTGCTGTGGAGAAAGGGAGGGGGGGTTGGTGGTCTTTCAACCGGCCGCGACAACCTACGCGTAAGTAAAAGGGGGTCCAGTGATAGTAGGTCAAGGGGTTTACGGCAAGTGAGTTTGAAGCAGCTGCACAAACACCATTATAGCCTTTGCTACATTGGTGGCGGGAGGGGGGGGTGTGACGTTTCAAGCGGCCGCGACGACCTGGACGCGACGACCCCTTCCCCAACCCCGCCCACCCCCCGTGGCGTATTCACATCCGCCTGTCACGTCGGGTGTCACTCGCAGCAGGATGAATGCCGGCTGCTCGTCGTCGTCGTCGCAGCCAACAACGGGGCGACACGACATGATCGCTGAATCCTCCCGCGCATGGAAGAACGAGACTTCGTGGCCAAAGTCAGGGCTTGAGGTCAAAGAGGGAGCAACGTAGAGACAGACACGCAAATGCTACTGCACGCGAGCGTGCCTAGGAATTGGGCGCGGTACTAACGCACACGCGCGTCCAAGGCGCAGAAAAAATTTTAATCTGACCCTTGTGACCAATGATAACGGAGACGCACACAGAGACAGTCATCACTTTTATTAAGTATACAGATATAGGTGGAATTCTAATGGGTTGCATTCCACAGTCCATTTAGTCACAACTAAGTAGTAAACAGCAGAGTAAAGCACATAAAAAAGAAATCCACTGACAGCTAAACACGTCTTGGTTTTAATGGTGCAGTCTACAGAGTTGACTGTCTTTGTCAAGAACGTGCGCAGTAGTAAACATTTAACATGAAGGTGAAAGTCTGAAGAAAAATTATCAGGATCATGCTCTCTTCAGTGCAAAGGCCTGGTGCACTTATCCTAGTTTAAATAAAATTAATTAAATCTCCATACATTAGGCTCACTTTAGTCAACCTTTTTGCCAACAGTTAACACGTTATAGAAATTCGACAGGTAACATGATGCTTTAGACCATCCCACATAATGGAATGTCTGTAGATATTCAGAAGATATACACTCAGAGTGTTAGAAATCTAGACCACGAGGTTAAGGGGAACTTTCTAGCTATTTACGACGTCACCACACCATAAGACCACATTCGTGAAATTCGTTTAACTTTAGAATTTACTGTCAATAGACTTGACTGTCTTTGCTAATAATGTGCGTAGTAGTAAACATTTAACGCTAAGGTGAACGCCGTAGGAAAAATAACCTGAAACATGCTTTCTTCAGCTCAAAGGCTTGGTGCACATATCCAGGCTTAAATAATTACCAGCGTTTACATATACTTTAATCTCCGTACAGTGTCTCAGGTTCATTTTTGTCAACCTTCCTGCCAGCAGTTTACAAATTATCGAAGTTCGATGGCACACAAGATATTTTCAACCACCCGCTTAACGGGCTATCTGTTGTTATTAAAAAGATGGTCAGTGCATGAACTGAGGCCTCAGAAGGGTACTTATATATTATATCCACCTACTTACAAATTTTAAGTAGGTTGAAGTTTCTGCAATCTTCCATTTTTTAGCCCACAGGATGTTGGTTCATTAGGGATTGGATGATGATACTGAACTGGGGGGGTTCTCGAAAGGCCACCATGTACAATAGTCGCATAAGTCAGTATATTAAGGAAAATGGCTTTTCAAATTGACCATGAGAATAACAGCTTACTGACAAATTTTAAGTAGGGCGAATTTCCAACATCTATCAACTCCTTCGCTCATTTGCCATTATTCTACTTGGGGTTAGTGATACAACTAAAATGTGCATCAGTGACCTCACCCGAGTTCAGCGGACACCCCTTGACATACACGCGCTCGCCGTTGGTCAAGTAGGGTAAGATATAATAGTAAAATGTACTTCAGTGTTCTCGCCCGACGTTAGGGCACATCCTCCAACTTACCCTCGTAACTTTCTTATCTTGCAGGAATATTGCAGACTGATTGATTCCCTGACATACCCCAACCCATCCTATCCCCTAAAACCAGGTGGCCATAAGACCGAGGGGCGCGCTTCGCGCCGCACTCAGATGGCCCCACGAAGGGTTCCTACCCAAAATATATGCTTTCAGAGTGCTAGAAATCCCGACCACGAGGTAAATGGGAACTTTCTACCTATTCACGACGTCACTGCACCAGTAGACACTACTCGTGTATTTCTTTTAACTTTATAATTTGCTTATTCAAAAGAATGAGCACCGATTTTTCATGTAAGAACTAACTTAGAATTTTTTAATGGGCAGGTTATAGGTTTGATATGATGAAGGTGTTTCCTTCATTCTTGCGATAGGAAGAGAATTACTTTTCAAAATCTAACGCTTTGTAATTGTTTTTCAAAGAATTACAGACCTATCATATTCATTGGAGGTGTTTAAGTACGGTCAGTGACCAATCTCATGCAAGTTTAACGCGTTTTATACTATGAATTATTACTTAAGTTAAGTGTAAAATGTATTATCATGGAGCATAATCCAAAGATTTTCAGACACACCAGGATACCGGCTTTTGAATGTACGTCTTTCTGGACTCCTGAAGAAACCCAAATCGAGAAAAATGAAAACTTGATCAGTGTGCACTTCTTTAAGAGATTTTCGACGCGCCAAAAACTGCAAGCTAGGTTTTAGAAAATATAAGCAAATATTTTTTCTTGCACTCATTTGATGAAAAATCGTGTCTTCTTTAAATTTTCTATGCAAAAGCAGGGTAAATTAAAGTTTTGAAAAAGTTTTCCAATCTGTCTACTAAATAAAAGTCTTGCCTGCCTCTGCGTGGACCTCAATTATCATTGGTGGATGGCAGCTATTTGAAGTCGATCACGGAGATTGGACACACACACGCGCGAATGCGCACCTGTCCGTATATCAGTCACACGCGACGCCCCTACTTTCGCGTGCCAGTCTGTACGTCGAGCACACAGGGGACAGTGTCGGTGTCACTGTGTCTGTCCCCTTTATCATTGGTGGCAGGCAGCTGTTTCAGACTCGCGATTTGCCTTCAATAACTTAGGTCGTGCTCCACGATAATAAATATTATGATGCCACTGAAGTACTCATTCACAATCCAAAAGCATTTAAAATTTTGGCTTACCTAACGTGAGATCGCTCACTGACTGTAGATTCTCTAGGAGCATGCAATGTAAGGACAAAGACGAAGAACAATTGGCTTCCGTAAACCTCAGAGGCTCATGAGGTTAAATAGAGCTCATAATCGGTTGCTCAGTTGATTTAACTTCCATTAGTTCCCAACAGTAAGATTCTACCAGCAGTGACATGAGGCCGAATAATTTGGGGCAAACATTAACCCTGTTCAGTGAATGATTCCGAGGTTGATATGTTGTCTATGACGGGATTCTGGTTATCAAAACGAAAAATTCGGATATCTGGATAAAAGGCACGTCTAGGCTCATGATGTACTGTATCTCCAATTGCCAAGGCAAGCCTCTGGCCTATACAAAAGATGGTTAAGAACGAAAAACAAATGCTAATGAAATCATAACAAGTTGTTAACTGGTAATACAATTTGTGAATCTTTTGGAAAAAACCCTCATGCAGAACTCATTAAGATGAAGTCAAGTCTTCAGTATAACTAAGTCCCTATTCGGCTGCTTGAGCATATTAACAACCAAGCGAAATCCACAGTGTAGTTTGAATCCGATCACGCACACCGAGTTCATCAAAGTCGCATCAAATGAGTTATGCAAATCTGCCAAAGCGCTTCATTAATTAAGAGTTTTGACCACCATCGAGTGCGCTATTTTCCTAATATCTCAATCCATTTGCGACTTATTACATTCAATTTTTACATAGCAATAGTGCGAAGTAATTTTGCATCCTAAAGTGCCCATTGCTATTCACAACATGGTGTTCACTTGTCCAGGCCAATTCCTGCGTGCCACCCATTTTCAAATGTTCTCTCACTGTCAACTCTCAGCCGTATTGTTTACAACGTGGTCCACACACAAAGTCTTTTGTCCGATGTCTTCGTTCCACTAATTGCGTCCGAAATATTTGTGCAAGCCTCATTGGCCAACAAAGACAAGAAACGTAATGTATAAATGCTCGAGCGATACCAACGGACGACTGTGTGCAACACAATGAACGGTAGGCATATGACTTTGTTCTAAATTACTTTACTTAGACTTGTTCTACGGACGTGCTTCTGAAGAAACTGGTCATTGCCACTGTTGTGACGGCTGTCCTGACTACTGCATGTGCGAAAATGGTTTCTGTGAGTGCTCCAGGTGTTTTGGATCCTGTGAACGCGTCTGAGGCTTATTGTACTTGTGCCAGAATTAATGCATTTTTCTATCTTTTTTAATAAAAAATATAAGTGTTTGGCCATCCTTCTGAAATACTCGGCATTGTCGTACCCAGACTCACATGGAAGGGTGTCCAGAAGTTTGCCTGGGAAATAGCTGCGTCTTGTGATCAAGCTATAAGCATTTCAGCAGCAGAGAAGAAACCTGAAAAATGGGAATATTCAGATAGAAATCGAATGTTGATAAAAATGGCCCGATAAATTAAGTTACAAGCGAGCGGCGAAACAAAGAAAGGCTCCTGGACTTTCACAAGCGAAGCCGTCCCACGCCATGCACCATAGGCACTAAATCGGCTCCTTTCATGCATGTGGAAAGAGTGGGGGGTTTTCTTCATTTAGTCTCGATGGCACTCGAATGCTTGAGAGATCCGCGATATCCTCCCCTTTGCGTGGAAACCTGGTGTTGTGTTGGGGACCGGGTCCTGTGCGGCACGCAGAGAAATTCTGGTTAGGCTTACTAGTTACTGCGCAGTCTTCACGTAGCTTTACTGACTGGATCAGATACCGGACTAGGTGGTTTACAGCCTTTAGCGCATATTAATCAGGTCAGAAGAATGATATAAAAAACACGGTTTTATTGTGCGTATTCCTTACTATAAGAAACCTACCACCATTAAATCTGTCTCCAGGCGCTGAAAACGTAAGCCGAAGAGGATGCCCATTGACGGGTTAACCTGGTCCTCCTTTCGGGACTGTTAGTTAGGCTGCAATGGCTCTTTCTTACTGGGTCCTCTATGGTTCGCCCACTCATTTGGGCAACGAGTCGCTCACATTTGTCAGGTGAAGGAGATCTCGTCCCATTATGCGTGGTTAAAGCATGTGGGACACGCGTAGTCCTGTTATTTAGCTTTGACACCTATGGTCTTCTAGATTGTATCTTGAAACCAGACCCAGGTGAGTGAGGAAGGACAGAGACATTATTGACTTATTTAGGAGGTTTGACATATTTGCTTAATTAAGTTGACCCAATTGTGAAAAAATTGCGGCATTCGGCGTGATTTGAACCCACATAGTACGGAAGGCCTTTACACAAAGCCAATTCTCTACCAGTTGAGCTACAAATGCCACGCCTAGCACCGTGAGTTTAATCGCAATTGGGTCGAGATTATCGCTCGTATGGAATCCACCAATACAGAACAGCAAGCCGGCTGCAAAAGCAGGATTTCCTAAGCAAACATCTAGAATCAACCAGAATGACTACTAGGCTGACTTTCTAGTCGTAGCATTCGTATCTAAACTGGTAGAGCATTGGCTTTGTGTAAAGGCCTTCCCTACTATGCGGGTTCAAAAACCGCCAAATGTTGCGAGTTTTTTCACAATTGGGTCAACTAAACGATCGAGTTAGGCATGTGAGGAGGTCGAAAAGACATGTGTTCAAAAGCTGGCATCCCGGCCCTCTCGGCAATATTGTCTCTTGTCTTCCCGCACTCAATTCGTTCAGTGAGGCAAGCGAAAATCCATGGTCCTTCCCAACAGCTGTGAAGTTCTTCAAGGGTCTATATTATTCCCTTATCTCTTCTCCCTCCACACTGACGACATGCGATCAAAAAGCGACTTTTTGTATGTTAAGTATGTTGATAATATGGTTGTTGGCCATCCTCTCACATGTCAAATATATATCCAGGTACCGAAATATAGCCTGGACCACGTCTCGCTATGGTCGTTAGCAAATGGCCTTCTACTTAATAACTACGTAGAGTCAGTCCAGTGTGTATTCCGACTGTGACGTCTCCCAGTCCTGAACCCCCAGGCTTTTGGTCCAATGAGGTATCCTCTTTCCTGTACTTTGGCATTACTCTGAAATCTAACCTCTCATTAACTCTTCATATTGAAGGCTTCTGGATACGTTTATGTTCATATTACACACCCCATACCCTAATCTGACGATTTATAGATGCCTGCATTCTCTCCCTCATTCTTACTGCTCTCCAGTAACTTTTCCAGGCTTGTTTAAAAAAAGACCTGTTCACTTATGGACGTATCCTCAAAATGGTCTCGTCGGATGCTGGTGGTTCCTGTGTTTTTACGTTGAAATTATCATACAGCGACACTCTTAAACTGTTAAGCAATTTGCTGATCACATTCTTAGTGAGGTAGCTCATCCTTTTCACTCTGAATTAATGAATACGAAGTCTTCCCCTACTATGTACCGAAGTTTCCGCAATTTGTCCTGCCTTACATCGGCATATCAGTACTCCATACTGCCTTAACTAGCACGCTTCCTCATGTGTGAAGAAGCGGAAATTCATAAGTTAAAATTACACCAGTCTCCATAACAGATGTAGATATTATGTAAACTTTTAGACTTTTAGTGTTATATGACCTTTTACCTTATCTTATCCATTGTTCTCAATGAATTAAGCCACTTTTTGTTGAAAATTTGGATGCTTACCTTCAAAATAAAGCCTATTTTTCTCCTTCTCTCATCCTGATATATCTGAAATATCTTGGGATTATGATTCACGATGGTAAATATCAAAATTCCTATTCTAAAAAGCGATTTAAAGTTTGGTTAACAATACATGAGAGTAATCACTTACTGTACCTAAATAGCTTCAATGAATAAGATATATCAGTATCTTTTAAACAACCATGACAAAGCATTAATTCATTAATTAGTATCTATCCATTGGACCTTCAAAAATTCTTATTTATGGAGATCTGACATAAAAAATCCGCTACCCTTCTTCTGATTTAGCAAATTCTAAAGTTAAACGAATTTCATGAGGACTGTCTAATGGTGCGGTGACGTTGTAAATAACTAGAAAGTTCCCATTAACCGCGTGGTCGGGGTTTCTAGCATTCTGAAGGTAAATCTTTGGAATAAATACAGACGCTCTATTAGGTGGGGTGATTGAAAAGATAAGTTTGGGTGTCGACTTTCCATAGCTAGTAAACAGCTGGCACAGAGATTGAGCAAAAGAAGCCTGTGACACTGTATGGAGATTTAAGCATATAAAAACGTTGGTAATTATTTAAACGTAAATAAGTGTAACCAAACCTTTGCACTGCAGAAAGCATGGTTCTGGTCATTTTTCTTTAGACTTTCACCTCAGTGTTATATGTTTAGTACTGCGCATGTTCTTGGCACAGATAGTCAAGGCGTGTAGAGTTGTGAGTGGATTTCCTTGTTTTTATGTGCTTTACTCTGTTGTGACCAAATGGACTGGGAGATGCAGAATTAGAATTGGACGTCGCAAATAACTAGACAGTTCTCATTTGCTTCAAGGGCGGGATTTCTAGCAGCCAGGAACTCTAATTAATGAATAACTAGATACAGTTAATTAAGAGAGATGTTTGAAAACACAAGTTAAGCTGTCGAATTTCCCAAACTGGTAAACTGCTGGCACGAAGACTGACCATAATGAGCCTGTGACACTGCATGCAGATTTACTTATGTGAATAAGTTGGCCAGCGTATAAACCTCCACACGTGCACCGAGCCGCTGTACTGACAAAACGCATGATTTAGATCATTTACTTTAGACTGCCACCCAACTGATTAATGTGCATTACTGCGCACGCTCTTGACTCAGAGAGTCAAAACTACGCACCGCAGCCTTCAACCCAAGGCATCTGTAGTTGGTAGTGAACTGCACTTTGATCTGTGTTTAAAGGTTATTTGTAACTTCGTAAACTATATGTGGCACAGAATTAGAATTTCATTCATGTTATTCAGTTAAATAACATTTGATCGTTGAACACTGCCTTGCTGTTGCAGTAGTAGTAGCAGAAGAAGACATGCAAATCTTGAGAGACTTTAGGCATTAAAGGTCCTCCAAGTTATCGAATGATGAAAATAATGCAATAGTCCACACAGCACTTAAAAGTTATCAGGCCGTTTAAGTATTCGCTAGCTAAAGCACTCCATAAAGCCAAAAAATTAGTTGCAGAGATTCAATTCGATGGTGAAATATAATTTAACAGTTTGTGCAGGTGAATCGAGCTCGGCGGATGTATATTGGGCTCCTGACAAATCTCAGACAGATGGATTACGAAAGTGGCCATCAGACCTATGTGTGATGAGCAAGTGTGATGGCATCTGCTGTCGAGATTGGGCACAGTACCTGAAAAGGCCGCAAGTCAACCTGTGTATACGTCACATAACCTCGTTTGGCGTCGGACTCCATTAAAAAATAACATGTTTACTACCAAAGAGAGCGTTATTTGTCCAGCTCCTGCATCGGATGCTGTTAGGGGAGTTTTTTGGTATCTGAGTTGAATGACATGGTGAGTTGGGCTCTATGGTGTTCCTCAGACACCTAATTGATGTTGGAATTTCATTAAGTAGTTCTCATAGATGAAACGGACTTGATTGGCGTATATTGAAGCCCTGATACCATTATTTTAGTCTCTGGTTGGCGGATAAAACAGTGACCAATCACATCTATGCGTAATGAGCAGGTAAGATGGCATCCGGTGCAGAGATTTGGCACAGAGTCTAAAAAAGCCGCAAATCTGTTTTTGTATATCTCGCGCGACCTGGTCAGGCGCCGGTCTGAGCTCAAAATAGTATGTTCAGCATCAAGGCGAACGCTGTATGTTCCGTTTCTGCATCGGGTGTCGTGCGCCATGTTTTTGTGATGTGTGGTTTATAGGGCGTGTTGAGTTGAGCTCGATGGTGTGTGAACAGAGTTTTTCATGATTTCGATTGCTCAGTGACCCCACCACAGCTGCCAATATGCGACATCGCAGCCAACCGAACAACAAGCCCATGAATAAATCGTAAGTACCTTGAATTTTTAATCAACAGATCGTGGTTCTATCGCAGGGGGTTAAGTTAAACCATAGCAACTGCGATCTTCAGAACATGGTTCCTTAGGTGAGAAGAAGTCGGTGGAGGCCAGAATAGTAGGAATAGTTTATTGTGTACACTGAAGAACTAAGAATAAGCAGGAGGAAGGTTGACTACAGAGAGCAAGAGCTTCCGGTAAAGAAGGCGTGATCCGAATTGCTGGAATAGTTTCAAGGACCTGAGTTAGTCTGAGGCTGCTGATTGGCCCGACCATTCTGGGGTGTGCACGTGCGCCCCAGCCGCCCGAGGGCAAAGGTTACGCGTCGTATGCAGCCATCAGCCTTTGCACTGGGTCGAGCGACTGGGCGGCCAAGATTGTCTCCACGAGACCACGTCTGTGGTATCTCGCGTTTGGAGGCAATGGGCTTCAGCACCGCTACAGAGTAACTTTGAACTGATCCCATCCATTTCGAGATCGACGAACAATACCCGTGACACTGGAAAATCAGAGATAAGGATGAAACGCCCCTCAAGATGTAGCTGGATGCGCCGACTAGGTACTCTACTACAACCTTTCGTGTGGCTGCGTCGAGACTAATGAACAAAAGTCCAGGTGATAAAACTGTATTCCTCAAGCGAATTCTACACGTTTGGAGGAGGTTAGCTGCAGCACAGCGACAGTTTTGAATCTCTGGCTAGGTAGCCAGAAATGGGCATTCCAGCTTTCCTGGTTTTTGTCGGTAATGTATAAATGCCTGTCTGAAAAAAGGTTCTTTGAGAAAGTAAGGTAACTTTACTGAGTCGGGTGTCAACGCTATTCCCCCAAGTCTTCTTTAAAATTAAATACATATACAAAAGTCAGTTAAAATTTTAAACGTGCGTAAGAATCTACATAAATGCGCTTTTGCGCAAATTAGGTACCATCGTTTGCGTCACTCCGTATTGATCGGTTCTCGTCTACGTCCAATTTACCTGAGGTTGCTACGTGTCGTCTAATTAAATGTACCGATCAATGTATGTGCCGTCTGAGTGCATGGCTTTGTAGGGGTCTAAGTCGTGGTTGTGCCTAGATCACTACAATCATCAGGTCGAACCCCAGGTTGGAGGTAAAAGGCTGAAGTCACCAGAATGGGGGTTTATTGTATACAGAACTCCCAGTTGCAGTCTTAGGTGACAGTGGCCACTGGCGAAGCCAGCGTTGATCTGACTGCGTCCAGCCAGGCCTGTGAGTGTTGACTGTGTGTTGTGTGGGGGTGATGACAGTTGCTTTAACATGTTTGTGAAGCAATTTCAAGGGTTTTGCTATTGGTGTGTTGCAAGTAGCCCGAGGGAATGTCAACTGCAAAGATCTTTGCTGCATCGGCTGAAGGTTGTCTTAGTCAAGTGGCCCTAAGATAGGCGCGCTTATTTGCTGAATAAGTTGAGGTAAACTGTTGGGTCCACTGGCACGCCAAAGAGCAGGGGACGTTGACGCAGCTGTTGTTGGTTAGCCAGAAGCAGCTGCGAGGTCAAGCCTCGGGGGGGGGGGGGGGGGAGCGCCAGTGAAAGAAAGCATTGGAACAGTTGTTTGTAACGCTACAAATATGGGGCAGCAAGCCTTGGAGAACGAAGGGGGGGGGGGAGAGAGGTGGGCATCCGCCACAGCTTCAAGAAATTATCGGTCTTCTTATTGGGAAAGGGGCAGGCTCCGAGTATGCTCAGATAGTGTGCCGTGTAACAAGTGTGGTTATAGCCAATTGGTAAAGATATTAACACCTCTTCACTTCTAGTTGATGTTCGTGGATGCGTGTGGGGGCACATTTCCTTGTTTTCCACTATATATGGGATCACAGACATTGCATGGGATGTTGATGGCGACTCCTTGCTCAGCAACATATCCAACCCCTTCTTTAAGGTGTAAAAGCAAAGTGCATAAGGTAGTCGTCAGTTTGTGCACCACTTTTATGCGGTGTTTTTGCGAGTTCAGACACATTCCTACTATAAAGACTTCAGATGCGATCACCAAGGTGCTATTTTGTAGAACTCAAATTTCAGTTTGAAAATACATCAAAGCTTATCATGAATTTAGACGTGAAAGGAGTAACTTGATTCTCTTCTTAAACCGTGTCTCAGTTACATTGATGCCGCGATATTAGCAAGCTCCCACAATTATTCTATCCTATTTTAAAAACCAACAACATACGTGTCGCCTTTCTCAACAGTCAGTTATGGAGCAATAGTTAAAGTATGTTATTCCACCCCAAAGTCCGTCTGCTTTGTCACGAGTGAATGAGGACTACACTAATTACTCCCTTCTTCAGTACACCAATCCCAGATCCGGAAATCGAATCCGAACATCATGCACGTTCTAAATTTGATTAAATATAGGGCAGGACAGCGTGCTGTGGTGGTTAAATCCCGCCAGCTATTAGAATTTCGCTGTTATATCCAGGGCCTATTTCAACTGATTTAACTTCATTCTTTCAGATCATTTACTAAAACCTACACCAGAAGTTGAATGTTATCGCGTAGAATCGGACCGTTGACGTACTTGAGTGCACAGAGTATAAGTTCCGTTTCTATCACAGGAGCATTGCTGTCTGTTGGCGCATGCGAAAACGAAGTTATAAAAAAGGGAATTTGTGTAATAAACGGAGACCGGAGACCGGGATAGTAATTTTCCAGCTATCAGATGTCATCTACCAACCAGCTGTACCCTACTACAGGTATGGAGAACAAGAACTTTTAGCACGGGACCTTAGAGCATTTCATCGAACGCACTGCCACAGAGCCAAGAGCCTTCTCTCTTGTCAGTTGTGCCCTAGAATATCAATTATGATAGATTGGTGCTCACCGATAATGTTACCGGACATGATCGTCCCCACATGTCTTGAGGCCTTAACTAGAGCCCTGTCAAACAGTCACAGAACAACTAGCACAAAATATGACAATAATCAGGTGAAAAAAGAAACTTTCTGGAAGCTAAAGAGGAAATTCATATATGGAAAGTATAAAGATAGGCGTAGAGGGCAGGTCACTTGGGGACATTACTTTCAACATTCATTGCTCTTGCCTGTGATCTCAAACAAATTCTGTCAGTAGGGGATAAGATTAAAAACCAACAATGCGTGCAAATGGGACTTTGTGAGCCTAGCGCTCCAATCTAAGGGGTAGGTTGCTTGACTCGAATCTATCATGCCAGTGCTGTTTAGCTATTCTGTCACGTAAAGCTTAATGGTACTCAGTCTTTAATCAAATAACTTTAAAAACCTGGTAAATTCTCATATAACTTGTACTGAACAATCTCCTAAAATGTGCACTTTGTCTGTCCTACTTTGCACACCATGCAATGGGCAAGCGATGTTTACTAGCAAGTTGGGTGGGGCATTTTCACTTCATTGAAGGAAGCTCAACTAGCTGACACCCTGTTTCCACATTCACATCCAGGGTAGCCTATCATGTGTAAGAGGCACATGACTGGGACCACCCGCTTGTTTATATTCACGCCGTCGCTGGGGATAATACGAAAAATCTACTTTTTCTTTTGAATGTCAATGCCAACCTAGAGAAGGAAGTAGAAAAAGTTAGTTATGGCAGGATAAAGAATATAGGCAAAATACGAAGGATCGTTTGAGGTTCCAGTTTGATTTGCTGACAAACAAGACTCGGGGCGCATTAGCAAAATACTATGGTGAAAAAATGTCCTGCACGTCCTTCTTTTTCTTTAAAGACTAACACTTATTTGCGATTTATAAACATAATCATTAGGTTAACCGTACTTATTTTGTTGATTGAGAAACGTTCACTTGAGTTTGCAGTATTGTAGGAATGACCAGTAGATTGGCTAAGCATTCTCTAATTCTATTTGAGGGGATGCGGAATAGGTTTAGAGATTCAACGAAAAAGGTTGTTGCTAACTTAAGAAATGCAGTCATCATGTTGTACTTTGACGAAAAGATTCCACAATGCGGCACAAATAATGAACGTTCAGCAGGTCATGATCGACACGCCGGCCATCGAGCAATTAGCACGCAGGCGGTCAACTATCATCTATAAGGGAGGAACCGTTAATTGTCTTAGATATGCAGCAGCATAGAAACTGCCTGCGCATGAACTGCCGGTTTCTAGTATTAGCTTTGACGATGAGATCGCTAGAGAATCCGAAACCTGAGGCGAGTAAACTTCTTGCCTCAGAGATCGCGTCTAATTTTTCTCAATTGTAGAATTTGTTGGAGCGTCTGTTCAGCGTCTGCCGTTTACCTGCCACTTGGGCGGGTTATTATTATGGTGGACTATCAGCTAACCGTACAGTGTTATGTTAGATTTTTCAAAGTCATACATGAGACTGAGTCAAATTGTTTCATTTTGAACTCTTCGACCAACAGTTGACAAGATTACTTGAATTTTCCTCTGAAGAGCTCGTAGGATTACAGGCCATCGCAACGTTACATGTCAAGATGTAAGGAATTGAGCAAAAAACCTAAGTGTAAGTCGGCGACACAGGCACAATTATAAGATTTTTGGCACCGAGAGGAAAATTGTTTTTTTGTACAGTTCCTATTTATTCGTTGGCGATCACAGTGGATTCTGTATGATCATGCAAGCAATGTCAGGTACACTCAGGGCATCAGTGGGATTTCCAAGAAAACTTTTTGTTTTATAATGCTTTGTCTTATCGACAAAGAAGGCGGTCACACTAGGTTATGATTATAAAAAATATCAAAATTTGGCAGTTTGTGACGAAGTCAAAGACTGACCTGTACATGTGATCCGATCGTTCAATTTACCCTACTTACCCATCGGAACGTACCACCTCTCCATGGTACCTCATCGGAGCATGCAAGTGCTAAAGGATTTATGCAAAACCCAGAAATTTCGCGACTGCTCGTCAACTGCTACCTGCCTCTGCATACTATTAGAAACCAATGAGAGGATGCAAGAGTTGAATTCAAAAAGAATAAATCGATATCCATCAACAATTTTGTAGCAACTCCATTTCCAGCGACACCCCACGCATGAGGTAACGTAATCGCAAGCCTCGTTTTGCCTCAGGGACAGCCAGTCGCAGGCGCCGCGAAAGTTGCCCCGCGCGCACTCGTAGGTTGCCCCAGACAGTCTGGTCAATCACTTTCAAGGCCGATTCACAAAATACGTCACTGACTATGCTCTCACCACTCCGGACCCGGCACTTAAGCGGCCGCACTGCATACGTCCTCTTACCCATTCTCTCTTCCTTCTGTACATAATAAACCACTCTCAAAATTTTAGCCTTTTGCATCTTCTCCTTCCCATAAGGGACAGGGCCTCAAATTCTTAGTGGATAGGGTTTTGCCTCTTAATATAATCCCCTGCGATAAGGTCATTGTCGATTGCCACGTGATTTAATCGATATAGCTAGTCACTTAAAACACACCATGGGAAACATAAGTGAGGAAAACAATTCAAAGCAAAAAATGTGAGCAAAAATGTGTTAATTTAAGAGCTGAATGTTAGGTAAAATCAGGTTAACCACGTGCTCCAACTGTTTACATAGGTTGGGTGTTAACCGACGTATATTAGCCGCCTCTCTTGCCACACCAAGAATGTTATATTCACTCAGTGTCTGTGTGTTTGGCATCGAGTGTGCTGGCTGCGACTGTTTTGATTGTAATGCAAAACTACGCAGATATCACAGTTTATGCGCGTGGCAAACTTATCAAAATACGGGAGCGCATATATGCTTATAGTTGTGACAGATTGGGGCGAAATCATAGTGTAACTTGCACAAGTGACCCAGTTGTCAAATTAATACCACTTGTAAAACTGAAGCTGATTTCTCTCCTTGGCACCATATCGCCTAATCAGGACTTCTCTATCGTCACGCCAGCAATGCCATAATAAGAAGAGGAAGACTCGACAACTGGGACAATACGTTTATTCGCCTGACGTTTAGACATCCATCGCGGATTCATCATCAGAGACATGAGTAGGAAACAGTTTCTGCTTCTGTTTCCTACTCATGTATCTGATGATGAATCCGCGATGGGTGTCGAAACGTCAGGCGAATAAACGTATTGTCCCAGCGATTGAGTCTTCTTCTTCTTCTCAATTGCTTCCTAGGACACTCATGTTGGCTTGTATTGACAACTGCCATATTAACTAAATTTTGGAGTGTTTGGCATACAATATGCCGGCTGTTACTGCCATACTCGTTTATTTCACGCATCTTTTTCGGTCCAGCGAGTTTTCAGTCAACTGCAAATAAATAAACATACCAAAAGCACTGCATGGCTTCCAAACTATGCAGACATCACATTATATATACATGAAAAGCATTCAGTCAAGATCACGAACACGTGTTTAAAACTCATACTCGCTGGCACCCTTCAGCCTTCCCATAGAGGAGAATATCCGACTTCCAAGGAGCAATTCCGAAGAAGAAGCGATCACTGGAACAAGAGTTTTATTGTCCTGACGTTTCGGATTCTGTCGGGAATCCTTGGTCATAGGTAATCGTGAACAATTCTGAGACTTGCGCAGATAAGGGATGATACATGCACAGATTGCATGGTATTTATAGTCCACAACGGTCACCCGCATGCGTACTATAATTGTCAGTTTCTGTAGCAACCGCTTGAGGTCTTAATCGGTGCGGTGATTGCTCATTAATTGCCACAGCGTTCCTGTCCACGTTGGATGCGAGTTTTATAATTGCGCGACAGTTATGCCCGCTGTCGTCGGAGTTGTTGTTGCACCCAGGCCTTCCCACGTGACTGATTCTCTTGTTCAGGAAATTTTTCAGTACACCGCATGGGAAAGCCAAATCATTGCGCTTGTTGACGGACTGGGGGCCTGAGAAGCATGACTCGAGCAGCTCACGGCTCACACGGTTGTTACCTCTTGCGAGGATTTCGGCCTCATCAAACTTGAAAATGTGGCCGGGTCCCGTTGAGTGAGCTGCAACCTGGGAGTTGGCGCCTTTCTTCCTCACCGTCGCTGCATGCTCGGCCATTCGCGTCCGCAGAAATCTTCCGATTTCTCCGACGTATTTGTTTTGTACACAACTACACCAGATCCGGTAAACGGCTCCAGCCGTTTCCTGCCGTGGCAGTGAGTCTTTCGGTCTCATGACCCGGCGCCTGATGATTGCTTCCGGCCTGTGTGTGGGGTGAGTAGATGGCTGACCACGTCCGATACACTCTTCACTCTTCCTGAACACTTTAGTTTGTAGGCCACCATCGTCTTTGCGGCAAACGAGGAGATCCAGGAAGTCCAGTTGGTTGTTTTCTTCTTCCTCCATCGTAAATTGAATGTCCGAGAATACGGCATTTAGACGTTCCTATAATGTCAGCACTTGATCCCGCTCAATTAAGACGAAGGTGTCGTCCACATACCGAGCTTAGAGTTTCAGTCTGTCGTGTTAGAAAACTAGCGACTCCGGCCGTTGCAGGACCACCTCTGCTGTGAGTCCGGAAATGGGCAAAGCCATAGGCGTGCCCTTCACCTGCTCATAGATAGTTCCGTTAAAGGTGAAGTACGTCTTGAGGCAGAACTTCAGAAGCTGGAGGATTTGAGCGTGCCCGAGGTGATTCTCCGTTTCATCGTACTTCTATCGTAGGAGTAGTTGAATAGTCTCGACGGCCAGGTCCTGTGGAATAGAAGTAAAAAGGGACGTGACATCAAAGGAAACCATGATATCATTTGGCTGAAGGCTTACCCCTTTAAGTTTCTCCAAGAATTGTGTTGACGACCTGACTGCTGTGTCTGAATCAGCGGTCAAAAATTTGAGCCGGCGGAATAGCCACTTTGCCCGTCCGTATGTTGGGCTTCCTTTGAGAGATGCGATTGGCCGGAGGGGTGCGCCCTCTTTGTGCACTTTGGGGAGACCATAAAAGCGGGCCAAGGCCGTTTCTTGCGCTCTTGCCATGCGTCGGTCGGTTGGTAATATTGCACTTGATTTCCTCATTGCCAGAAGCATTGTGTTGATCGCCCGTGCTAGCGTTTTCAGCCTATAATATCCCGCCCCGCCGCGTCTCACGAGGGTATCTGCATGCACAGTCCACGCTGTGTGTGCGCCTGCCCGCAGTCAACCCTCGGTTTTGTTTACATAACAAAACGCCTTAGCATGTCGATAGAGTGAATGGACAGTCAGTGAACACCATATTTATCTTGGACTAGCGCGGAAGCCCGGCTTCGCCTTTGTCTTCCTTACATGTTGTTGACCCTTAGGTAGGCAGGCGAACCGCATATGAGAACTTCTTAAAATGATTATGTCCAGTTAATTTCAGCTTTATTTGAGAAATTCATTGGAAAATACCTTTGAACTCCCTCTTTCTACATAGTTATGATGCAGAACCTGTGGCGTTGCGAGAAATGGATCAGCGTTGAGTAGGGGAAGACAGTAAAAAAACTCCTTAGGCATTTTCCATAAGTCAAGTTCGAATGCCGTTTTGCGGGTTTTTAAGGAGAAAAACTGTCGAGTTTGGGGCTGGATCCGGGATGGGGGGGGGGAGGCGACGGGTATATGTAACTCAGATGTCCTGCTGCTGAAATTGTTGGAATCATGTCAGGAGGAGGCCATTGCGATTGACCACTACCCTAATGGTCACATGAGGGGAAGATCGCAATGGGCACGAGAACATCGCTGAGTACCGGAGTTGAGCCCATTGTACACCCTTGCTGGTTACCGGGTCTGCCGACCAGATATCGAAGCACGGGAGCCCAACCATCGTCAACAGTTATTCTAAGCAAACAAAGTACTGAAAAGTAGCGAGCCATATGGTTTTTAAAGGAAATTTCTGCCAGAAAAGTTTGGTGCAAACCTTACTTGCTACCGAGTGGCAATGTAATTAGTCTAGCATCATTACAAAGAACATCTTTTTTCATGCTTGTCTAACTGCATCACAAACGTGTCCACAGGTGGCATTAAAATATGAGCGAGTAAATAAGTATGTACGCTGCGGAAGTGGTAAATGTGGGCATTCAGAGCGAAGAATTTTTAAATTAAGCAATAGCGAGAAATACGGGATCATGAGAAGGCAGGAAAAAAGGATCAATACGGAGATGGAATGTAGATTAGTCAGACTACCGCTTCTGGGTAACCGACATTTCTCGTAACGCCGTTGGGTGCCAATACGTACAAGTTGGTTTTCGAGCCAATCCGAGATATCGCAACATAGAGCTGACCGTGGGAAAAGCACGATTCTTCCAGGTGAATTCGAGCCACCCTGAAGGTTTGACCTTGGGACTTGTTGATGGACATGGCGAAGCAGACATTCACGGGGAATTGAAGTCGACAGAAATTAAATGGAGTGTCAGATGGCACGATAGGAATGCGGGGGATATAAGCAGTCTCCCCTCTTGCACAACCGGTAATAATTGTGGCCTCGATAAGTTATGACATCAATCGCTTGCCAATTGGCCTAGTGCCATTGCATAGCCGCGGTGCATCACGATTTCTCATCAGCATAATTGGCATGCCAACCTTCAGAACCAGTTTGTGCAATGGAACGCCAGATATTTCCAAGCTGTTAAGGAATTAAACTGGATAAATAACACAGTCGGAAGGATCAACCGTCGTATCGAATGATTTGTACAGTTTTTGCTTACCTAGAAGAAGACGGTTAATTCTGTCATTAATGGAATTGACGAATTTGTTGGTCGGAGCAAGAATTCCTCGTTCACATAGCCATTCTACGTCGGTAAAGTTATTTTGGAGATTAGGGAAAACTTTGTCTGTAAGATCTTCGTCACTGCTCAGAAAATTTGCTACCAAACTAATGGGAATGTTTCCGGTAGCATCGCTGTCAATTTTCCCTTCGCCAATCTTCAAGATGTTGGTGGAGAATCCGTCGTTTTCATGGGCCTTGTGCAGGAGAACTCTTATATTGGTCGTGAGTTTTAATGTCTTCACTGTTGACAATAGCGGTGAATATTTTAGGCAGAATTTTACCTGGTAACCCCTGGTAACCCTTTGAATCACCGGTAGTGTCTGGCGGAAATCACCAGATAAAACCATTGGGATGCCACCAAACGGAATGGTTTTTCCTGTGACATCACGCAGCGTTCTGTCTACCGCTTCCAGTGCAATTCTGTTGGCCGTGGTACACTCGTCCCAAATTATAGCTGAGCAGCGTTTCAACAATTCAGATGATCCACTACCTCTGCTTATGTGGCATGTTGCGGTGCCATCATCAGGTAACCTTAGAGGAAGCTTGAAGGTGCTGTGAGCAGTTCGGCCACCGGAAAGTTATATCGCTGCTATACCAGCCGATGCAACAACCAAAATAATTTTGCTTTCTTTGCGCAGCTCAGCCAAAAGCAGCTGAATGACGAACGTTTTGCCAGTTTCACTGGGCACATCCAAAAAGAAAACGTGGTCACCATTACTGCGGTTATGGATACTGTCAATAATAGTGTTGAATGCGTGAAGTTGATCGACCAGCATCCTTGGTTTTTGAAGAGCCACGTATGCTGCCAGCTCGGTAACATTGTAGCAAATTTCCCGCTAAATTTCAGTTGGAAGCTGATTCCCAATGCTCCTGTCAAAAGGAAAAAATCCATACCTTTCAAGTTTCTCTCCACCCATTTCAACCAATGTGTTTTCAATGTGAATGAGTGCCATGTTGTAGATGGCGGAATTGAAGTCTACGGGAAGATGGGCATTTTGCAACTGTAGTTGACGTCGGTAGTCTTCCGACATATCATTTTTGTTCTTGAACCATAGATCATGGGGGCAGTTCAACTCACAACTTCTGATCAACAATGCAAGCAGTCGTCGTAATTGAAAAGGAGCGTTAGCAACGACAGCTTCAGCAATGGTGTTCTCCCACTGAGTATCATCTTACAGCAGACCACGCCTCGCACAGGCTTCTTTGTAGGTAGAACACAGAAAACCGTCAATCGTCCTTAGATCTTCAAACGATGTTGGACCCTTAACTTAATGGAGTAGCATTCGTTAGTAGAAGCATTCTTGTTGAGAGGGGTGAACAGTGTAAATTCTGCCCGGATGTCCTTCAACTGGAATACCTACCTTTCGTCGGGCTCACTTGTTTCGATTCCATGTGTAGTATGAGGTAACCTGAATATGCAAAAGTGTATGGGCAAACTAATCTTGCTGGCACAATTTGAAGAAAGCAGTCAAAGTTGTATCTTTAGGATTCTAAACCTGATCCAAGAGGAATCCTTCCGTAAAGTAAATCCGCTGGCCGTTTTCCAGGTGGACGCTTAAGTTTTCAATGGCCGGAAAACGGTTATGGATATCCAAACCAAAGATTCTCCAGAATGCCTCATTGCTGTTGATGTATCTGCCCATTTCATACTGGGTAATCTCATCATTGTTGTTACGATGGTTGAAAGATTACATGGCGGCATCGGATCCTTTGTTGAGGTACTTGATAGACTTCGCTGAGTTGCAAAATTCAATGTTGATGTGGGCGTTGAATACTTTTGACAGCAAGGGGCAATACGGCACAATCCAAAGGTTATCAATTACCACACCACCGTTTCGCCTTTCATTGATAACTGCTTCGAATCCACCAATCTCAGGTTGTTGCCTTCTATAGAGAGGGTAACCATCCCCATCAGTCTGAGTTGCATCTAGAAATCGCTTGGGATATCTCTTGGTACATTTCCCATCCTTCATGCAAGGGCTGTTAGGATTTATCTGACCACATAGGCCATGCATTATTTGAGTTTTGATCGTTTCAAACAGGACAAGGTCAACGGATCGGTCAGGCAACTTTGCGCATATAAATTTTTCGACATCGGAAGTGTGCAATTTTTCCTTCAGCCAGAACGAAATGTGAACGTGGGGCAATCCTCTCTTTTGCCACTCAACAGTGTACATGTGACATTGAACATCACCGAAAGTTTTGAATTTTGTGATGAGTCTCATCATGGTTTTCAACTTAAGCTGGAATACCCACGTGGACAAATCATGGCGATCCCGTGGCTTTTGACCGGGGAACAATTCATTAGTAATTTCAGGCCACGATGGGTTGCAGGTAAACGTAATGAATAGGTCCGGGCGACCATAATGCCTAACGTAAACCAACGCATCTTGGGTTTTCTCATGCATGTAGCGAGGAGACCCAGTGTGGCTTGACGGCAAGATGAAAAGTTGACCACTACCAGCACCATTATCACAATCAGAAAGGATATTGTCTCAAAGGTGGATGTAGCTGTCCACACGAAAATCTTTCTGGTGTGTGCAGAAATAGCAAAGGCGTTCTTTTTCTATTTTGGCAAACATATCAGCAGCAAATTGCAGGAACAACATTTTAAATCGACAAAGTAGGTTGAAAGTTCGTTCCCGAATCATAAAGTGATATAAATAGAAAGCTTTACAACTTACTGTTTTACGGGTGCCAATTTGAGGTATACCGAAGCGATAACCATCTTTACCATTAACATGCATGACATGATAATGTAAGGCGTCGTATGAACGGTGTGTCTCGTATATCCTTTGCAACCTATCGTCCCTCTTTCTCAAGACAATATCCCTCTTGCCGTGCTGTGTTTCTGACATAATGACGGCCATCTCGTTGCATGCAGGAGCATTAAATCTTCGTTGGTGTTTTCCACGAGGACGTTTATCCGCATCTATGACAATATTGAAGTCAATGGAAGCATGCATCTCCAGGGTGGATTTAAAACTGTTAACTTAGCTGGTGCGCTGGTGTAGCATGTCTTGAAGGGACAGTATTATGTGCTGCTTTAAGCCTGGGTACACTCGGGATCGGCTTTGAGCCTCTAGGTTTATGTCTTCTACGAAATATATTTGTATAAATTTCGGCTCGCCATCAGGAGGAGATAGTAACGATCCAATCTGGTGGCAAACCTGGCCTTCCACCTTAAAGGTAGGCATAAATCCAACCTCCCGAAGAACGTTGGCACCAAAGCAGGTCAGTTGAAACGCACCGTTGTATTTTTGATTATACGAAAAAAATTCTTCGAGTCGTCGCTATTACCAGCAAGCAATGTTTGAAGTATTTCTGGTGGTGGGGGGAAGTTATTCAGTAGAACTTTGCCGTTGGAACAGCACATGCCGATCCTCTCACCAGTCCATTTTTTCGCCTGACAATGTCCGCAACCTTCTACCATCTTCCCAATGGAAACATTTACATCTTCCGCATAACCAAGACTTGGATTGTATTTGAGTGAGGCTTTGTCCCACACATGAGCATTTATGGAAGCAACCGACGGGCCAGAGTCACCAAACCGCATGGGAATTGGTTGCAAACTGGAGTTTCCAGCATCGTTTGGGCGTTGATCCGCTCTCTGTGATGCTTGCGTAGTCAGACGTGCACTTCTACGTCTAGGTTATTCGTTTTGCCGACGTTGCGAATCTCTTAACCTACCTAGCTCTCTCCTTTGCAGGGTTTGGACCTCAGTTTCTTGAGAGAAGTTAATTTGATGGCGAATCGCGTCTTTGCGTCTTCTTTGCAGCATTTGATCTTCGGTTTCTTGGAAGTGTCGATATCGCTGACGTATGGCATTAGTCTCCAGGCGAAGCCGTCTCTCTGCCTGTGTTTCTTGCGAACGTCTATTAGCATTGGCAAGTCTCTTCTGTTCCTTCGTTTGAACTTGTTTCCTCGCGGCTGCTCTAATTCCTTTTCTACCTAATGAGGTCGAACCTACAAATAGGTTATTATTTTGAACAGAATAACATAAAGTAGAAGAGAGGTAAGTTTACTACGTTACCTTAGTCACTAACCCATCATCGTTTGTCAAGTTGTTTGTGTTCAGAACATGCCTGACGTCATCACTGTTGTTTATAGTGATAGTTTGTAAGGGTTTGATTGCAAGAGAAGGGATTTATGTGGTGGGCCATTCAACCTAACCTAAGAGCTAGCCGCATTGCTGTGGAGGGAGGAAGGGGGTGGGGGTTGGTGGTCTTTCAACCGGCCGCGACAACCTTCGCGTATATAAAGGGGGAGGTCCAAGTGATAGTAGGTCAAGGGGTTTACGCCCAACCCATCCAGTAGTAACAAAGGGGTAAGAGGGAGAGAGAGATGTAAAGGGATCATTGGCATCAGATTCTAGTCATAATTTGGGACCAGCGAAATGGGGGTGGGGGGAGGGGGTGAGAGGGGATGAGTCCGACAATTAATGTCGTCCCGTGGTCATCGTCTCAAGTTTTGTTTGGGGGTGTGAGGATGCAAGGTGTCGACCTCTTTAGACGGTGTCGGTGGCGTTTGGATGCTTGGTTTACGGTGAGTGAATTTGAAGCAGCTGTGCAAACACGGTTATAGCCCTTGCTACATTAGCGGGGGGGGGGGGGTGACCTTTCAAGCGGCCACGACATCCTGGAAGCGACGACCCCTTCCCCTCCCCATCCCCACCCCCCGTGCCGTATTCACATCCGCATGTCACGTCGGGCATCCCTTGAATCCTCACGCACGCGGTAGAATGAGGGAGCGACGTAGAGGCCGACACGCACAGGCGACCGAGAACGCGCGCCGACGAAGTGATCGTGGTACTAACATGCGCGCGTTGAAGGCGCACAAGGCGTGTCAACCTGACTCCGGCGACCAATGATAACGGAGATACACACAGAGGCAGTCACCGATTCTATTAAGTATACAGATGGACTACAGACAGCTTAACAGTGCCGACTATGAATTCCAAATTGGTAAGTGTAGTGAACGGCCGTCATCCCAGAGCCAAGTTTTGATAAGTAGCATAAGATTGGAAAACCAGTAAAAGCTGTTCAATTCTTGCGCAGAAAACTGAGGCGCAGTTCCGCAGAAGGTGTCAGTGGGCTGCCAAACAGGGTGCCAGCATAAGTAAATAATTCCTTGTCACGACCAGCGATGGAAAATCAAAGTATTGTTAACTGACGTTGTTAATATAGGATCTGAAAGATATGCATTAGATGCAGATGAGGTCACGCGAGGCTTCACAAGTACTGCCAGAGGATCGATGAAGAGAAGGAGAGGTGCTTTGAGTTCATGGCCGAGAATGGTACCAAACTACTCCAGCAGAGGGTGGCCGAACGAGCCCAAGACCACATAGCGAAGCGGGAGGCAGCACTTAAAATTAAGTTTCGCAAGTTACTTCATCCAAATTCCAGTGATCGCATCTTCTTCTTCTAGATGTTTTAATTGTCTGGGTTTGTGTCCTGCCCGCAAACAGCACTCGGTTTTGTTTAAATAACAAACGGTCTAGGCATATCAATAGAGTAAATGGACAGTCAAGAAATACAGTATTCATCTTCAATGGACTACAAATAGCTTAATAGTTCCGACGTTGATTTTCAAATTTGGAAGCGTACTGAACCACCGCAAGTACCAGAAGTAGAATAAGACGCAGATACCAGTAAGGTGCAAGTTGGCTGTCAGCCGGGACCTACGCATGATAAACGAATCCTATGTCACAATCAGTGAGGGAAAATCAAATATGGTTAACTGAAGTTGCTAATATAGGATGTGAAAGCCATACAGTAGATGATCTAACTCGTAAAATTCGTTGATCGAAATTTGATTGGGTAGGCCGACGTACATATCGGTTTTCGAAATCTATTTGAACAAGTATTGAGTACCAGTAAACTCTCTGTAGTCAATCATCTAAACAGCACTACTATGGTTAATTCTCAGTCAAACATCTTACCACTAGACTGGGCCACAACGTCCTAAAGTGATATTTAACCTTGTCAATTACGCTCCTCCATTTGCTTTACGTACGAACATTTTCCCTTTTTTCAGAACGTTTAATTTTTTAATCAATTATCTGCACATTTTCTGCTAGCCAGCCTGTGACTCTCTGAGAAGGCTCTCGCTAGGGCCCCAAGGTACAACAAGAAAAGCATATGTTCTAGGATGATCGGTCAACGCCACTTTACCATAGCTAATATTCTAGACCCCGACTGAGTAGACAAAGGTTTCTACAACATCGCGTGCAATGTTTATTTTACGGTATTTTGTGGCAAGACGGGAAATTATGCTTCTAATCCTATCCACAGATATCAGCTGACAGGCAAGAGGCGTGATCACCTTTCCCAACGGGTCATGAATACAGGGCACACTGTTGGAGTCTGACTCTCCAAAAAGGCCAAGATTTTTTTGAAGCCATGCACTCCGATGATTCCTGCATTAACTGGCACATTTTTTTAGATTCCGTGCAGACAACTCTCAGGGAAAAATGGATGAGGTGGAAACCGAAAGGGACAAGGGAGACTGGAATAGCCATTTCGGGCCTGTTACCCGTCGTCAGTCAGACATAGCCACTAAGTAGAAGGTATTTTCAGAAGACGAAGATGCGATCACTGGAACAATAATTTTATTTGGCTGACGTTTTGGATTCCCTCGGGAATCCTTAATAATAGGTGATGATAACATAGGCATGATCATGCGCAGATGAGGTGGATGCATGCACAGGCTGCACGGTATTTATAGTTCCTATTGGTCATCGGCGTGTGTGTGATAATTTTTCACTTCTGTAGCCACCGCTTGGGTCTTAATTAATGCGGTACTGGCTTGACACTTCGCGTCCGACTCACTTATAGCCATAATTGCCATGTCAACGTCAGCGTCAGACGCGGGCCTGGTAATGGCTTGACAATTATGCTCGCTGTCGTCAGAGTTGTTGTTGCATCCAGCCCTTCCCACGTGACTGATTCTCTACTTCAGGAAACTTCTCAGTACACCGTATGGGAAAGCCAAATCGTTGCGCTGGTTGATGGACTGGGGGCCTGAGAACCATGACTCGAGCAGCTTGCGGCTCACACGGTTGTCGCCTCTTAAAAGAATTTCGGCCTCGTCAAACTGGAAAATATGGCCGGGTCCTGTTGAGTGAGCTGCAACCTGGGCGTTGGCACCTTTCTTCCTCACCGCCGCTGCATGCTCGGCCATTCGCGTCCGGAGTAATCTTCTGGTTTCTCCGACATAGTTGCTTTGTCCACAACTACACCAGATCCGGTAAACGACTCCAGCCGTTTCCTACCATGGCAGTGGGTCTTTCAGTCTCATGACCCAGCGCCTGATGGTTGCTTCCGGTCTGTGCGCAACTCCAACCCCATGTGGGGTGCGTAGGCGGCTGACTGCTTCCGATGCATTATTCACGTACGGAAGAGCCCGCCAGACTTTGGGCCAGTTGGTAGTGGTTTCTTCGCTCGTTTGCGTGTGCA
>JAYGXS010000004.1:45102575-45121556 GCA_036362985.1 Ligula intestinalis | reverse complement strand
TGATGATGAATTAATCGAAAACGTTCGTTCGCTTAACTTGACTTCCTAAATTCTATTAGTTAAGCCTGCCTAATTTTACTATTACGTGCTTCGGCATAAGACGGTCACTCTTTGGATGTAAAAATTATGGTCAGTTTCCTAACTATAGGGTGAGATCTGTGAGGGTCTAGCCTCCGAGCTGCCGGTTTGTGCTCGTGTAGACTGCTGTAAAAGTTTTGTCCGGTTTCTGTGGCGTAGTTGTAATTCCCATCGGACAAGGTGGTCCACATTTATAGTCAGCTGACGAATGGGTTCGCTCCACCAACCGCGTTCGCATCTTGCGTGCAAGTCTCACTGGCCAACAAAGACAAGCACATAAACACACAAATACTCGACCGATACCAACGGACGACAGTGTGCTACACAATGGATAATATGCATATTACTTTGTTCCAAACTAATTTGCTTCTAACTCTTAACCTTTTCTATGGACGTGCTTCAGAAGAAACTGGTCATTGCCACTGCTGTGGCGGCTGCCCTTACGGCTGCATGTGCGAAAATGACTTCTGTAAATGCTCCAGATGGCTTGTTTCCTGTGAACGCGTCTGAAGCCTACTGTACTTGTGTCATAATTAGTTCATTTTTCTTTTTAATAAAGATATACGTGCCGGAGCATCCTTCTGTACTTCTGGGTACGGTCGTACGCGGCTTCACATGCAGGGTGTCCCAAACGTTTCCTGGACAGTAGCTACAACTTCTGATCCGACAATAGTAATTTTAAGCCTCAGGGAAGAAACAAGATGATGAGCATTTTCAATTAGAAATCAGATATTAATAGAAATGATCCGAAAAATCTTGGTAAAAACTATACGCTTCAAGCAATGGTGAAGCAGAGACATTCTATTTGACTTCAACGGCTGAAACTTACCACGTCATGCACCATAGATATTAAATCACCCACGGCCATTCCATTTGGAGGACGGTTCTTTGGATTTTTTCCCCAGTTCTCTTCTATGGCACTCGAGCGCATGTGCGATCCGAGATATCCATCCCTTTTTGAGGAACTTTCGTGTTGTTCTGCGAGTCCAGACCGTGTGTGGCACGCACAGATGGGCTGTTTAGCTCCGTCAGCCACTGCGCATAAATTGATGGACTAAGTCAGGCAACGGATTAGGAGGTCAACAGCACTCATTGCCTATTCCTTGGATCATATGAATGGAACGAAAGGCGTTCTCATTATGCGTATTCCTCAATCTGAACAAAATGTCGCTCTTGAATATGTAAAAATGTTTGGAAAGGGTAGGTAGAAAAGACTACCGAAATGAGGCCGTTATCATTTTGCGATCGACTTATTAGGCATATCCTCCCATTGAGTCCCATTATTAGATCTAACAAAGGAGTGTGGACACCCTCATACTTCTGGCAACCATGCGCAAACTTACGGGAAGGCTACTTACTCCTGTGTGCTTACCCTGACTCCTTGCACTTAAATACAGGGCGCGTGCCTAAATTCCCGTACTCAACCCACTTTTAATGTTACCTGACGAATAAAAATTCAAAAATGGACAAACTACCTCCTGCTTAGTGAGTACGGCTGACTGATGCCAGCTATTCGGTCCAAAATGGCCAATACAGATTCCCTTGTCACTTTCGGTTTTCGTCCCTGTTTCAAGTGTATGCATGGCTCATTTGGAAAAAGTGGTCACGCCTCTTGGCTGCCAACTAATACTCGGGTATGTGATTGGAGGCAGAATTTCTCGTTTTGTCACAGCATACCACATCGTAGACATTGCATGGGATGTTGTAGGAAAATTTGTTTTTCTCAGTTTTAATCTAGAATATTAGCTTTAATAAAGTGGCGCTGAACAACCACGCCAGAGGATATGCTTGTCCTGCTGTACCTTGAGGCCCCAGCTAGAGCCTTTACAAACCGACTAGCAGAAAATGTGCAGATAATTGGGTAAACAATGAAACTTTCTGAAAGTGAGCGCTGAAATGCACGTATGTAACGCATGCGAAAAAGCGTAATTTAGAAGGTTTGCGGTCACTTTATGACATTGCGGCCCAGCCTCAAGGGCAGGATGTTTGACTTAAACCTTCCACAATAGTGCTGTTAAGATATCCGGCCACATAGAGCTTAGTGGTAGTCAAATCTTATTCAAACAGGTTTAGAAAACTTTTTATGCCACACATCATTTGAAGCGAATAGTCTCCTAAATGGTGTGCCACTTGGCACACCTTGCAATACGCGAACAATGTTTACAAACGAGTCTTCTCAATCCAGGGTAATTAGCATGTGTAAAGACACATGACTGTGTGCACCCGCTCACTTTTATTGATGCCGTCCTGGTGGACAATCCGAAATATCTAATTTTGCTTTAAAGGCCCATGCTTATTTTGAATATGAAGTTCAAATAGATGGTTTCAGTAACATGAACTATTTGTGAAAAATACAGAGGATGGTTCCAGGTTTCAGTTCTTCAGTTTTTCGCGGTAAAATCGATACCGCGGTAAATCGATACCGAGCCTCTTCCTGGTGGAGCTTGCGATAGAATAAGAGATATTTTAGGCGGATAGTATTGCCGGCAAAGACAAGGAAGACTGAAATGACCAGTTCTGGCTGATAACCCGTCGTAAGCCGGCCATACCCAGGCCCAAGTGGCGTCTATCCGAGCATCAAACTCGCGACTTTTTTGATCAGATTCAAACCATCTATCCATTGCCGGCAATCTACGTATACTACCAGCTGCTACGGCTATATGCTCCTAGACAGAGTGGGAAAGATGTGTTCCGTTAGCGGTCATGTGAACGTTCATCAACGAAATGGGTTATTCTTACGTGCACGCCCTTGTGGCTGTATACGGTTAGACTGGGAATCTGTGAACCAACGACATTGAAGCTGGGTCTCGTCCCGTACTGCTGGCAATCTAGTCTGATTGGTGACACCCTACCAGACAAAGGGAGAGTTTGACCGTTTGAGGACTACGATGTACACAGTTCAGAAGAAGAAAAAGATGTGATCACTGTAACATGAATTTTATTTTCCTGACTGTGGCTGATAGAGCTAAAATGCCCGTCAATGTATTTCTCAAACGGTCTGTTCTCCGCACCATGTTCCGGCTTTTCACAGAAAAGGGCACTTGGATTTCAGATTCTTAGGAGTGCAATAGATACAAAAGTAAGTAGCCATTAAGCCTGACTCCCCCCTCCCCGCAAGTCATTCACACCACATCAACGTCGCTTTCGAGGAGGTCCAGCATATGCCCCACAGGAAGGTGAATTTTGCGTCCTGCCCGAGCATCAAACTCGCGACCTTTTTGATAAGAGTCAATCGTCCTAACCACTGCCGACAATACAATCTGCCTATACTACTAGCTACTAAGGCTGTCAGGGCCTCTGTCGAGATCCCATACAGAGCGGCAGAGATGAGTTCCGTTAGCGGTCGGGTAAACGTTAATCAACGAAAGGAAACATTCCTGATTGCGCGCCCTTGTGGCTGTATACGGTTAGACTGGGAATCAATGAGCCTGTCGCATGTTGTGATGTCAACAAACAGAAGGTTCCCCCAAATCACAAGTCAAGCACGACGGTGTAGGAGGACAGAATTTTTACTGCCAGAAGATAGAGAATACACAGGCGGAGTTATGCACGCCGAGTCAGTACGCCAAATTGCGTGTTCGGTGCTGTGGGGCCAAGACTTCTGGGCCGTGCACTCAGCCAAGTGGACATGCGCGCATCTATTGGCTGGAGCTAACGTGCGCACTGAGCCGTGACAAGCAAGGGAGCATAGGACAAGTAGGACATCGCGGGGCCTCTCGTAGCTGTTGGCAGACACAGTGCGTAGGCGTTGAAGCGGCGCGCGTAGACACTGAACATGCGCGGCTTTTGGCAACAAAGCCAGTATGAGTCAGCGAGGCAGGCTCCCACAAACCAAGGAAATTGAAGCTGGGTTTCATCCCGTATTGCTGGCAATCTAGTTTCATAGGTGACATCGTACTAGACGAACTGACAGTTCGGGCGTTTGTGGACGAAGAAGTTCACAGTTCAAAAGAAGAAGATGCGATCACAGAAACAAGAATTTTATTTTCCAGACGCTTCGGATTCTGTCAAGAATCCTTACTCAGAGGTTACCGTAGGATAGTGTGAGATAGTGCGCTGCATGGGATGGGCACGACGCTAGTGCCTCGCACATGACTTAGTTCATAGTAAGGCAGACTTTCGTCGCATCTACCGCATTCTTTCTCCCTCACTTCTGAACTCTAATTGCAAAGTAATGTCAATGTGGGAAAGGGTTTGCTCGGCACTATGTCTGATAAAGCTGAAGAGCCCGTCAATGCGGTTTTCACACGGTCTGTTCTCCGCACCATGTTCCGGCTTTTCACAGAATACAGAACTTGGATTTCAGATTCTTGGGAGTGCAACAGATACAACAATAAGGAACCATTGGGTCTGACGCCCCCCCTTCCCGCGAGCCAGTCACTCCAAATGAACGTCTCCTTCGACGAGGTCCAGCATATGCCCCACAGGAGGCAAACTTTCGCGAGAATTCGATTATATTGAGAGTAGACTTCCGTTGCATCTGCCGCACTCCCCCTAAATACACAGTTCTGCCCATGAAGTCTGAGTTGTACAGTTAGCTGGCATCTTTCAAAGGGAGGACTTTATCTCCTCGTAAGTCTAAAAGAACCTAAGTGAAGAATACGACAATGTGCTGTGTTGATGAATACCCAGAGTACCCAAGTTGGCTGCCTAAACCCGTAAGTTATCCAGTTCCGAGATTGAGCATCTGAAAAGTCCACAACAGTCTGCCTGTGTTTACCTCATATGAATCTCTCAGGCGTCGGAATATGCTGAAAAAGTATGTTTATCGCCGATGAGAGCGGTAAATTTTTGTTCCTGCATCGGATGTTGCGTGCGTGGGCTAAGGTCTATGGTATGTTGTTATAGGTTTTCACAATAGTTTATCTTATGGTGAAATACCACCATGTTCGACAGTTGTATATGAGACTGCTGACGTTGCTAAACCAGTCTCAGACCGACAGATTCAGAGGCCACACCTGAGACTTATGCATCGTGAGCAAGGTTAATGGCATCCGGTGCTGAAATTGAGTGCAGCATCTGAACAAGTCGTAAGTCGGTCTGTGTTTACCTCACGGAACTTGGTCAGGCGTTTGGTGGCGCTAAAAAATAGTACTTTTGCCATCAAAGTAAATGGTGTACGTTCCTACCTGTAGCGGCTGTTCTGCAGCATGTTTTGGTAACGTGTGCTTTGATAGGGCGTGGTGAGTTGAGCTCTATGATGTTTTACCACAGTTTTTCAGGAAGACGCATATGATTGTAAAATTTCATTCGACAGTATGTTTATAGGCGCATGTTTGAGCTAAGACACTGATGCGCCTCTCCAAGAGATCTGGATTACTCAGTGACTAACTTGGCCCATGCGTCATGAAGAAGTAGGAGGAAACTTCCGACAGTGGTAGGTGGGAGTTTACCACACAATTTGGTGGTAGGGGTCCACGACTGTAATTATTTGTAGTTTGATAGGAATGCCCCGATTGATCTTGCATATGGGGATGCCTCAAACGGCACAGCCGCGTCTCGTCTAGAGGTAAGCGAAGGAATACGACCGAGCCTAAATGGGATAGTGGCCAGGGTCTGCCCATGGTCTGAGCTGCCGCGGCATGTACAATGACCGCACACTTCCGCATCCTGTGCTGATACTTTACCTGTTCGGAGTAGTTAATCGATTGAATGAGCATTGATCTCAATCCGAGCAATGAGCGCAAAAGTTATGCCACCAAAAGGCAACACGGGGAACCTGCGGTAGTTAATGGTTCCAAAGTGTAGTTGGCGGCGTGCGTAAGTTTTCGATACATTCTCATCGGACCAGTACAATAGATTTCACATGTCATGAAAGGTTGGGGATTGGGGGATTTAACACACATTTGAGGTTGTTTATTGAGTTTACTGGGTTGACTTGAGGCACAAAATGCTGTTTACCAGTATAAAATTCTGTTCAGATCAGAATAATGGGACAGGATATAGGCGGGAGTGGGCTAAATCCAGTGTTTATTGATATCCGCGGAATTTCGTAAGTTATTAAAAGCTGCGGATAAGAGATACGTGGCTGTGCATGCTGTACTATAAACGAACATTAATGAAGAGTAGAAACGTCTTAGTTATATCTGTTCACAAAGCGAATTTTTTTTTGCGTCCATGAAATTGAGATAAGTGTAATTATGAGATAGTGCATTATTTCTGGGAAAAGAAGAGCAAAATTCAATTTCACAATTGTATTTTGCAAATCTGCCACGCCTTTTGCCATAAAACTGAGCAAGAAACTTTAATGGTCGTAACATGCTTTAGCCGAATTAAAAAATGTATATTGTATATTTAATAAGTTGCAGGCAAGGAATGCGTATGAGGTCTTTATTAGTATACAGAAACTAAATTGATTGTGCAGTCAATATAAAGTCGAAGACAGTAAACATCACACACAATTGAGTAAGTTGTCGTGGAAGCTTCTGCCTGTTGAAAAAATGACCATCTAAAGTATGGCCAATTTCCCAATTGTAGGATTCAATCTGTGAGGGTCTAGCCTCAGAAACGCCATTTTTTGCTCATGTAGACTGGTCTAGAAATGTTGTCCAGTTTTCTTGACGAAGCTACAGCCCTCATCAGATCACGTGTTCCACACTCATAATCAGTTGATGGATGTATGTGCTCCACCGCTTGCGTCCGCATCTTGTGTGCAAGCCTCATTGGCCAACGAAGACAAAAACAGTAGTGTATAAATAACCGAGCGATGCCAACGGATAACTATGTGCAATATAATGGACGGTAGGCTTATGAGTTTGTTCTAAATTACGCTGCTTCTATCTCTTAGACTTTTTCTACCAATTTGCTTCTGAAGAAACTGGTCATTGCCACTGCTATGACGGCTGCCCTGAGGGCTGCATGTGTGAAAATGGCTTCTGTAAATGCTGCAGATATCTTGGATCCTGTGAACGTGTCTGAAGCTTATTTTACTTGTGCCAGAATAAATGCATTTCCGTTTTTTCAATAAACGTATACCTGCCTTAACATCCTTTTGATCTACTGGGTTTTGTCGTACCCTGAACTCACATGCGTGGGCGTCCAGGACGTTTCGTGGGTTGTAGCTATAACTTGTGCTTTGAAGATAATAACTTCAGGCATAAGGAAAGAAACAAGGTGATTGGAATTTTCAAAAACAACTCAGATATTGATAGAAACGACCCGATAAACTTTGTTAAAACTACATGTTACGAGTGAGGTGTAAAACAGAGGCTTTTTGACTTCCACAGAAGTAGCCGTCCACGTCAGGCAGTAAGGTTACTTAATCGGCCACTGCCACTGGGAAGAAGGTTCTTTGGCAGGAGGTCGCGGTCCAATGGGTCCGGTAAAAGCGTATAACACACGCATAGCCTGTTATTTAGCTCTGATGTTCATCGGATCTGATCGTAACTGCGGCATTCTCGAATGCATTTGTACACCAGACCCAGGTGTGAGACCAAGGGAAGAGTGTGCCTGCTGCTAAGCAAGTCCAATATACAGTAAGAGTTCTTCATGATATGTGAAATATCTATGAATACGATAAGACGCTAATAAATATTATGGTTTCACTTAAGTAAAAATTCATAATATTAAGTGCGTTTCAACATTTTGGGTAACTTTCCATGAGATCTGTCACTAACTGCACTTAACTGCCTCCAATGTATATGATATACCTGTAGTCTGTTAAAAAACATAACAAGACGTTTTTTATCAGAAAATTAAGTACTGTCATAACGCAACAATGAAGGAAGACCTTTCGCTACTTCATTCCTACCCGTTGAACTTTCAACAGTTATAAATCTAGGGGGTCCTATATGAAACATTAGCACTCCATCTGTTGCTAAGCTAAATTTTTAAGCTATCTAAATTCCGCCAATATTGACTATTGGTAAAGTGACGTCGCAAATAAATACACAGTTCTCATTAGCTTCGTGGACGGGATTGCTATCAGCCTGACACTATCTTGTGCATGAATAAAAACATTCCATTAAGTGAGATGTTTGAAAACATACATTTAGCTGTCGACTTTTCCTAGCTGGTAAATTGCTGGCAAGAAGATTGACCAAAATGAGCCTGAGACTGCACGTTGGTCACACGTGAACGTAGCCGTTGTACTTAAAAAAGCATGATTCCCATCATTTATTTGGACTGTCACCTAACAGATTGATGTTTACTACTACGCACAGCTTTGGCTCAGAGAGCCAAAAATACGCACCGTAGCCTTAAACCCAAAACATCTGTAGCTGTTAGTGAACTGCCATTTCATATGCGTTAAAAGGTTATTTGTAACTTAATAAACTATGCGAGGCACAGCATGACAAATACACATTCATTTTATGTTCATATAGTCAGGTTGTTCGGTTAAATAACGCTTTTGATTGTTAAACACTGTCTTGCTGTTGCAGTATTAAAGGAAAAGATGCAAATATCAAGAGTATTCAGGCGTTTAACGCATTAATTCTCGGTGATCTCATATGAGAGCACTTAAAAATTAAGAGCTTTCATAATTATCTGTCTGTATATACGCATATTTAACTTTCATGCTATATCTATTAGGTATATGTCTTTGAAATTTACATGATATTTAAAAAACATTTCACTCTAAATTGATCTATCTTCAAGTTTGAAAAAGTCAAGGTATCCAATTTTCATAACAAAAATCAAAGTGATTAAAATTATGGGAGGTAATGGGTTAAGATCCTGCAATTTATCGAACCATAAAAATAATACGACAGTTCGCAAGACACTTAACATTCATCTAGCTGTTTAAGTATTCGCCAGCTAAAGCACCCCATTTTACAAAAACAATTTTTTGTGTAGATTCGATTCGTGTGTGACGATCAATATTCAGCGGAACTAACTGCCTAAGTCTGCCTTACTTGCATCAGTTTATGTTTTCTCGTTAGGGAAGTAGCTTAGAGAAACACAACGTTAATTGATCATTTAAGCCTACAAGTAGAGGATGCGATCGCTGAATCGCTTCTTGTTCTAGCGATCGCACGCTCTTCTTCTTAACTGCTTCCTGGAACTCGCGTATTCGCTTCTGTCTGAAGTTTAAGCGTTACCAGCTGGCCGCAAGAAAATTGCACCAATCTAGCATCAGTCTGTGCAACAATCACGTCTGGAAATATGAAGAGACCACTGGATTCAGCAGTCAGTGCAGACGTTATTTAAAAATACTAGGCTTTACAGTGGGATCTGTATGAATGCAGCAATCAGAGGAATACAAATTTGTCAGTTTATAGTTGTAATGCTATCAAGCAAGAATTGAAGTTTTAACTACCAATTCCGTAAGGCAATTGGGTAGAAGGAATATACATCTTGGTGGCCCTACAAGACAGGTTTGACCCAACAAGTAGTGCTATTATTATACGAATAGTAGTAATAATAGTCATCTTTAAAGTCTTTGCGCTAGCACAGTTATTATTAACTTGAGATAATTTGATAAACGATAAAATGTGGGAAGGTATTTCAAAAAGTATATAAAACTCTTCATATTGACGACTGTCCTATTCAAAACGGACGACGATCAGAAGATACTTTCAGTAGGGAGGTTGTTAGAACACATGGCTATCGCTCAAGGATGGGCAGGAATGCTGCTTTGCTCAGAGCATGTCTTTATTCATACTGTTAGCCACTAATCAGGGAGGGACATTTTTTACAAGTCAGACTTAGTGAATTAATAAAGTGAAATGGGGTTTATCTCTAATGCCGAAATAATGAGCATGTGAAAGATTTTCCTAAACACGTAGTTGAAACGAGGCCATTCACCGAAGACCCTATCATTTTGCGATTGACATAGTACACTTACCTTCCCATTGAGTCCGCTCTAGTGCAGGTTAGTTTCTCGTATTTCTAGGGGAGACAAGCATTCTTAGATCCGACAAAGGAGTGCGGACATTTCCGTACTACTGGTAACTATGCGCTAAATTACGTGAAGGCTACTTACTCCTATGTTCGAACCCTGACCCCCTCACTTTAACGCACGCACGTGGGTCAATATTCCTATACTCAAACCACTTTTCATGTTAGCTGACTGAGAGGCAATTTAAAAAGGATAAAATACCTTTTGCATAGTGGCTATGGATGAATGATGACGGCCAATAAGCCCAAAATGGTCATTCCAGTCTCCCTTGTGCATTTCGGTTCCTACCTCGTCCATTCTGCCTCGGATTTGTGTATACAAAATCAAAATAAAATGTGCCATTTAATGCAAGAGTCATCGGAGGGCGTGGCTTCAAGGAAGTATTGGCCTTTTTGGAGAGTCAGACTGTGATGATGCGAGTTTTGTCCAAGACGGTGTGCCCTGTATCAAGTGTATGCATGGCCCGTTTTGGAAATTCAGTCACGCCTCTTGGCTGCCAACTGATGTTTATGGATGTGAGTGTAACCAGAATTTCCCGTCTTGCCATAATTAATCACAAACAATGCACAGGCTATTGCAGAAAAAATTGTCTACTGGGTTGTTATCTAGAATATTAACTATAATACAGTTGCGCTGACCGATCAAACTAGGGGGTATGCTTGTCCTGTTTTACCTTGGGTTCGCAGCGAGAGCCCACCCAGGCAGTCACAGACTGAATAGCAGAAAATGTGCAGATAATTTGGTCAACCATGAAACTTTCTGAAAGCGGGCGCTAAAATGCACGTACTTAAAGCATATAACGGGGTTGGCGATCACCTTAGGGCGTTGCGGCTCAGCCTAAATGGTAGGCTATTTGACTTACAATCTTCCATCGTAGTGCTGTTTAGATATTCGGCCACATAGAGCTTACTGCTACTCAAATATTATTCAAATAAATTTCGAAAACTGGTTATACCACATTGAATTTGTAGCGAGCAGTCTCCTAAGGGGTGTGCTTAATTAGTCCTAGTTGGCACACCCTGCAATAGGCGAACAATGTTTACTATCGGTTCTCCTAAATTAACGTTCACGCATTTCGGGTGGAGTCTTTGTTTCACTGAAGAAAGTGCAACTTGGTTGCACTCTGTGTCCACAGTCACACACACAGGCGAAATATTATCGGGCAATAACCATCCAAGGTAGTTATCATCTGCAAGAGGCGCATGACTGGGTGCACACGCTCGCGTTTGTTAACGCCGTCCTTGGGGACAATCCGAAATATCTTCTTTTGCTTTGAAGGCACATGCCAATTTAGAAAATGAAATTTAACAAAGCTGATTTCAGTAACACGAACAAATTGTGTAAAACACAAAGGAGTGTTTTAGGTTCCAGTACGCTTAAGTGAAAAATAAGACTATGAGTATATCAATAAAATATTACATATTATATATTTATCTTATATCGAACAATACGACCGACACATCCTTATATTTGTTAAAAGGCTAACGTTTATTTTCGATTTATAAACATACTCCTCAGGTAAGCGTGCTTCTTTTGTTAATTGGAAAACGCTCACTTCAGTTGGCTGCAATTTATGCGCATTCTGTAGTCCCACTTTAGATTATCCACAAAATTCCTCATTAGCAAACATTATTCACAAAAGAGGTGGTGAATGCTTCCGCGTAAAGTTTTCTGACAACGCGAACAAACGGGACCCATTGGAATTACAATAACATACTTTTTGTATTATATTTTGTTTGTAAGATCCTTAAATTCTTTGGGGAAAAATGCTGTAAATTTTCTGAAATACTTTCGTGTAAAAAACGCCTTTCATACAAATGCGTCAGCTCAACAGAGATATTCAGCTACATAATGCGTGTACTGAGTCCTTCTTAAAGAATGAGAGTCGACATTGCTTCGCCTAATTACACTGCTCACTCGATTATTGAGATGCAGTTTGCGGCGAAAATTTGATTAAAAGAATGCTTATCGTTGGGCCCCATTCTAAAATCCTGGAAGGTCCGGATGTTGCATCTTCACAATTGACTTTTAACTCAACCTATCAGCTTTCTAGCTGAATACGACTCCCGTTTATGGAAGAATTGAAGGACCTTTACGTACTTCCTTTTTCCAAATAACCAAATTAGGAAGCAACGTTTCACTGATATTGACTTTCGCTCTCTTATTTTGTTTAATACGCGCTCTTCCACAAAGTGCCCACTTAATATGAATACTTAGGTGAGTTCCCATTTAAAAATGGTGGGATGTGAAGTACTGATTGCAAATAAATTTGACGCAAGCAGAATTCGAAGATGTGTGTAAGTGACCTTTGGATTCCGCTAAAAAATACGAAAATGAAAGACTTGATCAGAAAAGAAAATACCGACTTCTGACATTGACGACGAGCAACGAGGGTCTCTGTTCTATGAGCAGCAGGATGCGAGTTAAAGGTTAGGCCAGAGAAAGTTGAAGAGAGAGCGAGGGCTGCACTTTATACTGAAAGTGTTATTCAAACTTTTCAGCAAAAAATGGCTGAATTCACTGTTACTAGAATAGAAAGTACTAAACGATGTCATAGAACAGAAGTCTGCAAAAATGTGAACAGCTGTGACAGCGACAGTTGATGTCCCAGTTTCCGTATTACCCTCTCTCGGTGAGCAAATTTGCCTGTCAGAAATACAAATACAGGATGCAGAAGCAATTTAGACTATCAGTTAATTATTCAGTTTTAAGTGAGCTTTTCCACGTGGTACATGGGACTGAGTCGAATTGTTTCATTTTAAATTCTTAGAGGTAGAGTCACAAGGTTGTCAAGGAATACCTGAATTTCTCGCTGGTTTGTTTGCAGGATTACAGGCCATGGCAAAGTTACATGTCCAGCTGTTAGCACATGAGCAGGAAAACCTGAATATTGCTGATCGACAAAACCATAAGTATGCAGTTTTTCGCGTATTAGGAGTATTTTGTCTCGTGCCATTTTCCCACTGCTGGCCAAAATGCGTCACGGGGATTAACAAGAGAGCTTGTTGTTTTATATGAGAAGTCAAAATTGGCAAACATATGTTTTCAGCAAATCATCGTCAAGCCAGAACATTTGCAGGGTAATTAAAACTATACAGATGGACTGGGTTAAATAGTGTAGTCTAATTACAGTTCATTATTTACGTGTCGCCCGCATGGCGAGGTTGGCGTGTAGAGGTTTGTGCGTCCGGGGAGGGGAGGAGAGGTAATTGGGTTATGTTGTGGGGTTGATGAGAGGGCATACGCATGGGGGATGATTGCTGCTATTTGTGCAAAGCGAACGACTGTCACTGGGGTATGGGGGCAAAGTGCGATCGTCATCTGGCGTCGGGGTCGGCCACGGAAGTGAAAGGGCTTCTGTCAGTTTCTTCTGACAACACAGCACCGGATTCTCTAGCCGTATGGCTACTACTTCGGCTGTTGCAAGCACCCGTTGGCATTGGCCCTTAGAAAAGTTGGCTGGTGTCCGGTAGACAACCTGAAAGGCTTTGTTAGTATCGACTCGATGATTCACATCGACGAGATGTGCGAGAATAGAACCCAAAATCAATCTAGTTTCACCTTTACTTAACCAGGTCGGTATATGCTCACGCATACTCTTTTCCAGGCGCCTCGTTGTTCGGCCTATGTATCTTGCTCCACAGGAGCAAGTGAAAGAGTAAATACGCATGGATGTGGCCTTCAACGGGAGTCGGTCTTTTCCTCCTAAACGTAGGAGGGGCGAGTTCGTGAAGAACACCCGTAAGTTCGCCACGGGGAAAGCGCTAGCGATTGCGGTTCTTAGACGCTGTCTGACCAGCTCGTTGGCTGCATCGCCTGAGAAAGGCAGTCTAATGAAAACGTCTGTCTTTTCTGCTGTTAAGGTATCAAGCTTTTTGGCTCGCTCGCAAATATTCCTGAGGATGAACCTCTCCGTGTATCCATTTTCGATAAGTATCTGCTGCAGCTGTTGTAGCTCTGCTTCCACAGTTTCGGGAGAACAGATCTTTCCTACTCTAGCTGCTATCCCTGGACTAGATTTCATTTTGTGTTTAGGGGGACAAAACTGGGAAAGTTGGTGCATTGTCCCGTCCAGGTTTTCTTACGAAAGACTCTATGCAGGATCGATCCATCATCTTGCCTTCGCAGAAGGACATCAAGAAACGAAATTTCATCGTTTTCCTCCGTCTCTGCAGTAAATTTGAGAGATGGGTGCATGTTGTTTAACTTCGCGACCAGAGCGTCAGTGTCCGCGTTATAGTCGGTCAAGCAAAAGATGTCATCAACATGTTGACCATAAAACGCAAGGTCATTGATAGTGTCCCTTAGACACGTTTTCTCGATCTTGCCATAAAGACATTTGCGAGAAACGAGTCAAGTGGTGAGCCCATTGCCACACCATCTATCTGTCTGTAAAATCTACCATTGCAGAGAAATTGCACATTTTGCGTGCATCTCGTAAGAAGTTCTTTCAGGGTTTTCACGGGTATACCTATCCGGTAGTTCGTGTCCCTAATCACGCCACAGAGGTAGTCAATGGTTTCCACCACGGGTACGTTGGTAAAAAGTGACAATACATCCAATGAGAGCATCTTACCTTCCCCAACATTCATATCCTTTATAGCCTCAACAAACTCAAACGTGTCTTTCAAGCTTCGAGGATATAGGTCACTGCCAAGTGGTTTCAGCTTTTCTACCAGCCATTTGGCAATGGCGTGATAACAGGAGTTCCTCATATCCAAGATATGACGCAAGGGTAACCCCTGTTTGTGGATTTTCGGCAGGCCATACATTCTGGGTACTGTCGTGCCTACAGGTCTCAGTCGTTCATGCTCTTTGTCAGACAAAAGACCTTCCTTGTGAAGGTCTTTGAGAATTGCAGTTAATTGACCCTTGACGGCCTCCGTACGATCCTTATCCTTATCTGATTTCGTAAACTTCGCACGATCTGCCAGGATGGTTTCTAGTTTCGTAACATAATCATTCGTATTCATCAGTACTATTCCGGACCCTTTGTCTGGTCTTGTCAGCAAGATGAATTTGTTTCTTCGGAGTTCTCTAAGGCTATCCAGATGAGCCTTTGTTAAGGGGCCTTTGTTCGTTGGGACCTTTCTCAAATACTGCTGGCAGCAGTTCACCAGCGTCGACTTGAGATAATCAACTTCGCTAGGCTTGGTAGATTTTAGGTCAGCAGTCTGGCTAAAGCGGCTCTCAACTGCGGTTTCTAACTCTAGCTGCCTCGGCCTTTTTCCCGTCATGCAGAACTTAGGGCCTAGAGATAGTACCTCTAAGAGAGTTTTGTCAAGACGCATTGAAGAATAGTTATGCACGTACCGCTCCGGATCGCTTGGGAGGGTTGTTGGCGCTTTTAATGGTTGGACACTTCGAAGGAGTTTGTTCCACCTGGCTTCGATTCTTTTGTTCCTTATTGTTTGCACATATTCTTCAAACGCCACTCTCTCGAGAGTTTCAAGACGGTCTAGGACCGCTGCCCTCTGAGCCAGGTTCCGCTGGAGTTCCAATATTCCCGCGTTAATCGTCTCAAGGTAACTCTCCGCATGCCTTTTTAGCGATGCCGACGAAACAGCGATATGATTTCTTCGTAGAGTTTTTCAGTACTGTCTCGGATATTCACCCTGGTCCATACACCCTGATAGGAATTTGGCTGTCACGTTTGCCTCAGCAAGCCTGGTGTCAAACTTCAGGAATCCATTGAGTTCCTTTAACACCGAAGGGTCTTTGGACTGTCTAATCGATAGAGAAGGTGGTCTCACTAGGGTATGGCCATTAAACTTGTGACGAAATCGTAAGTTGACCTGTACATGTGACCCAATCGGTCAATTAACCCAAATTTCACAGCACAACGTACCTACTCTTCGTGGTACCAAATCGTAACTCTGGACTTTTAGGGCGTGTAAGTGCTAGAGAATTTATGAAATATCCAGAAATTTCGTGACTGCTCGTCAGCTGCTATATGCTTCTTATACTATTAGAAACTGATGCGAGAATTCAACAGTTGAATTCATGCAGAATAAACTGAGGTAAAACAACAAGTTTGTAGTGACTTTACGTCCGGCTAAACCCCAGGTCAGGTCAGGTCAGGTTTTATTGAGGGAAATATAGGTAAATACCTTTGAACTCCCTATTGGTACAGTTTTTTCAATGCATTTGATCTGTAGAACATTTCAGATCAGTGGCGTTGCCAAAAATTTGAGGGCCGACAGTGAAAAAACTCCTTAGGCATTGTTCAGAAGTCTAGGCGTTTGAATGCCATATGAGAGATTTAAGGAGAAAAACTGTCGCCTGGGGGAGGGGGGGGGGTGCAGAGTATATTCGAAGCGGATGGCCTGTGCTAAGAGTGTTTGAAGCATGTCAGGGAGAGTCCATCGCGGTTTTCGCCATAATACCAAGGGTCCCACGAAGAGAAGGTTGCGGAGGTCACGCGAACCTCATCGAGTGTCGGCGATGCGCCCATCGTGCACCCTTGTTGGTTTAACGAGTCTGCCTGCTAATTGACAGAAGAAATATAATCGGTAGTTTTCTAAACAAACATATCACTGAAAATTAGCGAGTAGTATGTTTTTTATAATGTGATTATTCCACAATTTGCATTCGGCAACTGGCAGTTTATTTTCGGGGGCTCAGTGGCTATTTGTTCTAACTTTATAGTGTCCTAAACATGCCTACAGATGCGTCTGACGTGTGCTCAGATGGCGACATAACAATGTCCGCGGGCAGAGCATTCCAGGCCTGAATTGGGAAAAGTTTTACAAATCCACGTAGCCTCGGATCACAACGTTTGGTGGACTCGAAGCTTGCAATCCTTGTTAGTTCTTAACTAACATATTACTGAAAATCAGTGAGTAATATGTTTATATACATATATATATAATTTCATTCTCGCCATATCCAATTTTAGTGGGCATTTCGGGTATGAAAATCTAAATTTCGCTTGAATGCATCCACAGATGGGGACATAAAAATATCCTCGGGGAGTGCATTCCAAGCTTCAACTACTCTATTACCAAAGAAGAACTTGCGTGTGTCTAGTCTGGCCCCTGTTATGCGTAGTTTGAAGAGATGCCCTCTTAAGTTGGTCGTTGTTGCTAACTCGAAGAAGTCGCCAGGTAGAAGACAGCAGTCCTGCCCGCGCATTATACGAAATTTTTGTATCAGATCGCCACGTAGCTGTCTGTAACTTAACGGAAATAGATCGAGATTAGCTAAACGTCTTTCGTAGGGTAAAAAGCTCTGACCGGTAACCAGTTTGGTCGTGCGCCTTTGGACCTTTTCGAGGGAATTTAGGTCTTTCGCGGTCCAGGGTTTCCATGCTTGCATTGCGAACTCCAACTTCGGCCGCACAAATGTTCCAAAGACCTTAGCAAAGCAGTCTTTATCGAAGGCATAGAAAGCCCTTTTGACAAGATAGAGGACGGACATCGCAGACTTGGCTACTTTTGCACAGTGCAGCGAGGGCTTAAGAGACGTAGAGATCCATACTCCCAAATCTTTCTGCGCGTCGTCTTCTTGCAGTTGGATGCCATTTAGGCTGTTAACCATGGGGTTCTGAGAGCTGGGTCGGCCAACTCGTAGGATACTGCATTTGTTCTCGTTAAACGGCAAAAGCCAGTCTTTAAACCAAGTTTGAAGACGGTTTAGGTTTAGCTGCGAATGTTCTTCGTCAGCTGAATTTCTGATGACGTTCCAAATCTTAATGTCATCGGCAAACATAGCCACATCGCAGTCCAGTTCACGGACGGAGTCATTGACGTATATAATGAACAGTATAGGGCCAAGGACAGAGCCTTGGGGGACACCGCTCTCGACTGCAACGTCTGCCGACTGCTGGTCACCAATATGGACAGTTTGAGAGCGACCAAGTAAGAAGCTTTGAATCCACTTCAGCAGATTTCCTCGAACACCTTTATGAGGTCATGTAATCGCAAGCCTCGATTTTCCTTTAGGACAGCCAGTCGCAGGTGCCGCGAAAGTTTGCCTCTCGCTGCGGTCACTAACACGCTTGCACTCGTAGGCTGACTCACAAATCACCTCACTGCCATGACTGCCTACGCGCTTACCACTTCGGAATCAGCACTTTAGCGGCCGCACTGCATACGCCCTTTTACCCAGTTTCTGTTCCTTCTGTTCATAGTAAACTACTCCTACCATTCTGGCCTCCCACATACTTGCCTTCTCACAAGGAACCGAGCCTCAAATTCATATTGTATAAGATTTTGCCTATTTATATAATCCCCCTGCAATAAGGTCATAGTCGATCGCCGCATGACTTAATCAGTATAGAAAGTAACATAAAACACACAATGGGAAGCATAAGGTGGGAAAAACTTTAAAACAAAAAAGGAGAGTAGAAATGGGTTAATCTAGAAGCTGAATTTTAGGTTAGATTAGGTTAACCACGTGGTCCAACTGATTACATAGGTCAGGGGTTAACCTGCCTGCTTGGCTTTGAGTGTGCTGTCTGCAATTGTTGTGATCGTAATGCTTAACTACGCAGACATCAAATTATATGCGCATGACAAACTTATTTAAATACGGCAGCCTATATAAGCTTTTAGTAGTGACAGCTTTGGGTGAAATCATAAGTAAACTTGCACAAGTGACCTAGTTGTCAAATAAATCCCACTTGTACAGCGGCAGCAGTTCCCTCTCCGTAGTACCATCTCGGCTAATCAGGACTTTTCTATTGTCACGCCAACAATGTCATATTCAATTTCAATCTGCTTGGCATGGAGTATGTTGGCTGCTACTGCCATGCTCATTAATTTCGCATACACATGTATCGGTCGAGCGAGTTTTCAGTCATCTGCAAATATGTCAACATACCGAAAATTCAAAAAAATATTAGCAGTCTACGGCAAAAAATAGCACTGCATGTTTCCCAGACTGTGCAGACATCACACCATAGACGCGTGAAGAATGTTCGGTCAACATCACGACGAAGTGTTCAGGACTCATATTCGCTGGCACCCTTCAGCCTATAATATCTCGCCCCGCCGTGTCTCATAAGGGTATCCGCATGCACAGTCCATACGGTGTGCGTGTGCGTGCCCGCAATCAGCCCT
>JAYGXS010000004.1:45054077-45102565 GCA_036362985.1 Ligula intestinalis | reverse complement strand
AGTTTTGATTAGAACCATAAGAGGGGAATACCAATAAAAGCTGTTAAATTCTTACGCAGAAAACCGGAACGCAGTTTCAGCAGACGGTGTCAGTGGGCTGTCAAACAGGATGCCAGCATAACAAAAGAACTACATGTCACCACCAGCGATGGAAAAATCAAAGTATCGTTAACTGACGTTGCAAATATAGAACCTGAAAGATATAAATCAAGTGTTTTAACTCTTAAAATTCATCAATTAAAACTTGAGTGGATAGGTCAGCGTACATTGTGTTATGGTTATTTCTTTTTTTCAAAAATGTCCTGAGGCTCAGAAAGCGTTATAGTAAAGAACAACGTATTTCAAATCCGTCCAATATCACAAATCAAAACCCATTTTTGTGAACGTTATACAATCAAAGGTTATTGAGGTAAGCAGAAAATGTTTTGAATAAATCCCTGCCAAAAACGGAGAAGTTTGTCTTACGTAAACGAGTATCAGGTGAACGTCGACATGTAAAACCCCTTGGTTTTTGAAAAAAACAGGGGCGAAAACCACTTCAAAAATGGTGTTCCGAGAATTCGTTAGATGTTATTTTGCCAAAAAACGCAGTAATAAACTTGCCTGACATTGTTTCTTTTTACGACACCGATAATTTGATTGCATAAATAAATGCACTGTGCGTCTCAAAAAGTCTCCAGCTCTATATATTGGACGGGTTGATCTCACTTGTTTGTGTGGAATTGAACCTTATTCCTATTGTAATTCCCTATTCAGGAAGTCAAGTTAGGCGAACAAACATTTTCGATTAATCCATCATCCAGCAAATGCAATATATAAGAGAGAGTAGAGTTTGAGCAACCAATCAGTAGTAATTAGGGGGAAAGATGGTAAGTGATTAAAGGGGTCACTTAGCTGCATGTTGTCATCTGCGTTATCTTTGTATCCCTCCGTTCCTATAGACCCACTCCGCCAAAACCTCTTATCGACCTCTTCTCCCCACGAATCTGCTGTATGAGAAAAGCTATCTCGTTTTGAATTTTACTCTGTTTCCATATAACTGTATCGGCCCGATGGAATTTTATTTTAAACTAACGTGCGCTCGTCAAATTCACTTTGTAACCATAAACAATCGCATGTTTATTCCCCGCGCTGACTTTTGGTGTCATACTTGATGGGCTATTTGGTTAGATTGGGATCAATGCTCGTTCAATCGATTAAATACTCCGCGCAGGTAAAGTCTCAGCACCAAATATGGAGGTGTGCGGTCACTGTACTGCCACGGCAGCCTAAACCATGAACAGATGTACCCGCTGATAACTCTGCCATCATGACATGACTTCCAGTGTCTTCACCAGAGAGCCGTTGTCGAAGCAAAACTCAGCTACCATTCTACGGTCCTTTTGGGCGGCTGTCCACCTCCGATTGCGGCCTTGGAGCAATATTTACCGAGGGTCACTGACTATGCCTTGGCTCAAGTACGCATTGGCTACATAATGCTCCTCCGTCAGTACCAACACCGGCTCGACCCGTCCACATCCAACAGTTGTCCAGCTTGCGGTGTCTCTCCATATGACTGTCAGCATCTACTCATCTGCACTTCCCTACCAGGCACCCAAGCCGGTTGAGGTCTTAGCTTTGCTCTGTATTACTTTACAAGCAATTTGGGCTCCGGCAGGGACTCTTGATCTGACAAGGACTACGACACACACACACCACCCAAATGTAGATTCACATCTGACCCGTCAACAGTATTAGCATACATTTGCATCACAAATAGGACTAGACGGTTAATAAGTAATCCAGGTCGCTTAGAGGGGCGAAACAGTGTCAAGAGTCCAAAAATGTACATGTACAGACACTTTCTAATGAAATTTCACAAGCATAAGCTTCTTCGTGAAAAACGGTGATTAGACACCATTGAGTTCACCTTGCAACGCCCTATCCACTCACACATCACAAAAACATAACGCAGGACACACAATGTCGAAACGGAACATACACCATTTGGCTTGATGCTGAACATACTGCTTTTAGCGCAGACTGACGCCTGACCAGGTCACGCAAGGTATACAAAAACAGACTTGCGGTTTTTATAGATTTTCCTCCAGATCTCGGCACCGGAAGACATTGCATCCACTCATCACTCATAGGTCTGATTGGTCACTTTAGAATCCGGCAGGCAGAGATTGATGTAGCGGTGTCAGGGGGCCAATATACACCCATCGAGTCCACTTTATCTGCGCAAACTACTGAATGAAATTCCAATATCAAAGGTGTCGCTGAGAATAATTGTGATAAACCACCATAAATCTCAACTCACCACGCCGTACCATCACACAGGCCACAAAAACGTGCCTGAGAACACTCGATGCAGGAACGGGACACATGCTGCTCTCCTTGATGGTAAATATGCTATTTTTAGCGGAATCCGACGACTGACCAGGTCGTGTGAGGTATACACAGCCCGTCTTGCAGTCTTTTCATATAATGCAGCCGACCTCGACACCGGATGCCATCAAACTTGCTCATCACACGTATATCTGATTGGTCACCTTCATACTACTGTTGAACATGTGCAAACTTACGGAAAGGCTACTTATTCCTATGTGCTCGCCCTGACTCCTTGCACTTTAACGCATTAACGTCGGCCTATATTCCTGTACACAACCCACTTTGAATATAAGCTGACTAAGAAGCCTTTAAAAGTGGACAAAAACCCTTCTGCTTAGCGTCTATGGCTGACTGATGACGGCTAATGGGCCAAAAATAGTCATGCCAGTGTCCCTTGCCTTTTCAGTTCCCGTCTCATCCATTTTCCCTAAGATTTGATTTTTACAGAATCAAAATAAAATATGCTGGTTAATTCAGGTTCATCGGAGTGTATGCCTTCAAGAAGATCATGGCCTTTTTGGAAAGTCAGAATCCGACGGTGTGCCCGTTTGTGAAAGGTGGCCATATCGCAGGGGGTTAAGTAAGTTAAATCCTAGCAACTGCGATCTTTAGACCATGGTTCCTTAGGAGAGAAGAAGTCAGTAGAGGCCAGAATAGAAGGAATAATTATTATGTACACAGAGGAACTAAGAATAAGCAGGAAGAAGATTGGCTACGGAGAGAACGTTCGTCCGCTAGAGTGGCGTAATCCAAAGTTCGGGAATACTTAAAAGGGCCCAGAGCGAGCATTGGGTGAGTTAGCTTGAGGATGCTGATTGGCCCGATCAGTGTGGGGTGCGTGCGTGTGCCCCAGCCGCCCGAGGCCTTGTATGCAGACATTGGCCATCGCGCTGGGTCGAGCGACTGGACGGCCAAAATTGTCCCCACGAGAATAGGCTAGTTAGGTTTAAACTGCCAATAGAAGCGAATATGCGAGTTCCAGGAAGCAGTTCAGAAGTAGAGGATGCAAGCGCTGGAACAATAAGGCATTCACCGATCGCATCCTCTACTTCTATTCTTAAATGATCAATTATTGTTGTGTGTCTCTAAGCTTTTCCCCTAAACAGGAAACATAAGCTGGTGTGAGTAACGCAGACTTAGGCAGTAAGTTCCGCTGAGTATTGATAGTCACACATGAATCGAATATAAATAACAAATTGTTGTGGCAAAATGGAATGTTTTAGCTGGCGAATATTTAAACAGCTGGAAGACTTTTAAGTGCCTTGCGGACTGTTGCCTTATTTTCATGGTTCGATAAATTGCAGGATCTTAAACACCTGAAGTCTTTCGAGATTTGCATTTCCTTCCCTAAAACTGCAACATCAAGACAGTGTTCCACAATCCAAAGCGTTATTTAGCTGCTTAACATGACTGAATAAGCATTAAATGGGGGTAAAATTGTAACGCTGTGCCTCTCATAGTTTATTAAGTTACAAATAACCATTAAACGCAGACCAAAGTGCAGTTCACTAACAACGACAGATGTTTTGGGTTTAAGGCTAAGGTGCGTAGTTTTGGCTCTCTGAGTCAAAGCCGTGCGCAGTAGTAAAAATTAATCACTTAGGTGACAGTCCAAATCAATGATGGAAATCCTGTGTTTTTTTCAGATCAATGGCTAGGTGCACGTGTAGAGGTTTATATGCTGGCCAACGTATTCACAAAATGAAATCTGCATGCAGTGTCTCAGGCTTATTTGGTCAATCTTCGTGCCAGTAGTTTACCATTTATAGAAAACTGACAGCTAAATTCATGTTTTCAATCATCTCTTTGAATGAATTATATCTAGTTATTCACACAATATAGTGTAAGGCTGATAGAAATCCCGTCCACAAAGCTAATTAGAACTGTCTAGTTATTTTCAAAGTCACTCCACCGATAGACAAAACTGGAGGAATTTGTGATACTTCAAATTTGGCTTAGAAACAGACGGAACGCTAATGTTCCATGTAAGACCACCTAGATTAATACCTGTTGAATGTCCAGCGGGTAGGTAAGAATTAGTGAAAGGCCTTCCTTCATTGTTGCGTTATGAAGGTGCCTAATTTTATCATATAACGCTACAGACTATAGGTATATCATATACATTGGAAGCGTTTGAGTGCAGTTAGTGACAGATCTCATGGAAAGTTACCCAAAATGCTGAAACGCACTTTATATTATGAATTTTTACTGAAGTGAAACCATAATATTTATTATCCTCGTATCGTATTCTTAGATATTTGACACACACCAGGAAGAAGTCCAACTGTATAGTGGACTTGCATATCAGCAAACGCACTCTTCCCTTTGTCTTACACCTGGGTCTGGTGTGCAAATGCAGTCGAGAAGGCCGCAGTTAGGATCAGATCCGATGGACATCAGAGCTAAATACCAGGCTATGCGTGTCTTATACGATTTGACCGGACACAATGGACCGTGACCTCCCGCCAAAGAACCTCTTCCTAGTGAAAATGGGCGATTTAATGTCTTTGGTGCATGACGTGGACGGCTTCGTCTGTGGAAGTCGAATATCTTGTCCCTCTTTCACCGCTTGCTTTAAAGATGTAGTTTTAACAAGGTTTTTTCAGGTCATTTCTATCAATATCCGATTTCATTTTGAACATAACCCTCCTCTTGTTTCTTCCTTGATGCTTAGTATTGTCTGATCACAAATTGCAGCTACTTTTCAGAAAAATTTCCGGACAGCCTCGCATGTAAGATTGGGTACGACAGTGCCCAGGAGTTCAAAAGGATGTTTAGGCATGTAAATGTTTATTAAAAAAAGATAAATGCATTTATTCTGGCACAAGTACAATAAGCCTCAGACACCTTCACAGGACCCAAGATATCTGCAGCATTTACAGAAGCCATTTTCACATATGCAGCCGTAAGAACAGCCGTCACAACAGTGGCAATGACCAGTTTCTTCAGAAACACGTCGGTAGAAAAAGTCTAAGCGGCAGACGCAAAGAAATTTAAACGAAAGTCATGTGCCTACCGTCCATTGTATTGCGCATAGTTGTCCTTTCGTATCGCTCGGGTATTTATACATTACTGTTCTTGTTTTCGTTGGCCAATGAGGCTTGCACACAAGATGCGGACGCGAGCGGTGGAGCACACACATCCATCAACTGATTATGAGTGTGGACCACGTGATTTGATGAGGACTGCAACTTCTTCAGGAAAACTGGATAAAACTTCTAGACCAGTCTACATGAGCACAAACCGGCGGTTCAAACGCAAGGCCCTCACAAATTGGTAAACTAAACATAATTCTGATGGTAATTATTTCATCAAGCATCTACACTCCGTGGTGGCGTATCCTCCTGTGTAATCACATGTATAAAGTCCAGGACACGATGGACACACCTAACTCAAGAAATGCGGGCGAATACGACCCCGCGACGTGCTCACCCGAGGGGATGCGGACTTACAAGCACCCTCCGTCGAGGTAAGAATGCTTAATGCCAGTGCAACAAACATGCGTACGCAGTCCTAGACAGCGAAAAAAAGAAACATTGATTCCCGGGCGCACTTGTTCGGCCTAATATTCAAAATTCTAATGGATATTTGCCATTAAACACTTTTAGGTTGGAGGGCCGACCAAGCTCTTCAAAATGTCAGCAAAATTGCAAATTGATTCTGGTGAGTAGCTTTACGTTCTTAGATTCTCATCCGGGAATTCTCACTTTTGCAAATCTAAAAAAATGATTATTTGCCTCTCAAAACTTTTCACAGGGATCATTTGTCACTGCAATTGGTGCAAAAATTTTAAGAAAACATTAAAAGGCTTCGGCGTACGTAAGCAACATGCTATGACAAAGCCAGTATTTTATTTCATTGGGAAACTGATTAGACAAAGGTATCACAGCAACATAAATTATCAGGAAAGCCGCTGATGCTCAGATCCGGTTCATTATGAAGAGAGCAGAAATTGGACGCCAGACGGAAGGATAGTGGCTTCTGTACAGAACAAAGGATAATTTTTGGAAGCGGCAAGTAGTCGGCCGAGGGTCTACCTAGGCCGCGAGGGCAGTGTCCGAAGTGTGTGATCGTGGCGAGTCGTCACAGGACCTCCAGTGATGCCATATGTGAGTCATCCTTGAAACTGGTTGGCCAGTTAGGACAGGGTGACTCGGAAAGGAAAAATGTCTTAAACCGAAATATGCCTTATCTTTAAGTATAAAATCAAAAAAGACAGAACTTGTTACCAGCTATGTACAACAGGGAATGCTCTTTGCTTTTTGTGCAAAATGATTGAATTAATAAGGACACTGAGTCTCAATAGAAAAATGGACAAAACCGTCTTCTAGGAGTACCTAAATATATATATATATATGACCCCCTCTCAACTGTCCTACAGAATTATGGGTTAAACATTTAGCTCTTGATTAACAAGTGTAAATGAGTATTTAATTGTGTTGAATGTGATCAAATAATATAAAATTAAAGCGACATCATTTTTTTAATGAGCTTAATATAATCAACTCCACCAACATAAACTGCTGTTGTTCAGTCAACTGATGCCAACTCAATGAACCAAGACGCGTTCCCAAAAGTGTCGATGTATAAAAGTAAACATCATAACAAAAAGGACGACATATTGCAGTTTATCAAGTAATATTATGTGGTAAAGTAAAATTAATTTTCTTTTAGAAAAGAGAAGTGTCCGAAAAATTGAAAATCGGGGTCACTAAGAAAACTTACTTTTTCAACATAAACGTAGTATGTTCATGCAAAACCCGAAGGAATTAAGTAGCACAAGAAAAAATACGTTTAAAAAGAATGCAATGGTGACATTCTCGGACTAGCATGCTTCCACATTGTGCGGAATATAAAGTATCGTATAGTGCAGAGTCAGAACAACACTGGACTGCAGAGAGCAAGTGGTGCACAAAAATTTCCAGTTTTTTCCTTATTTATATCCTCCTGCCGTTAATTTAGAGTAATTTGAGCAGATTTTCAGTTGATTGTGACGATGGGGATGCCCCCCCCCCCGTATATTGATCCAAACGGAACTGATTTGAAGTAAACAGCATTTTGCGCCTCAAGTCAACCTAATGAACAAAATATAAAAACTCTACTGTGTGTTTCATGCACCACACTGAACTTTGGTCTTAAGATAAACAATCACGAATACAACCTACTGTATGCGGACCGTGAACTTTGAGTGCGACTGAACATAAGTTAATTAAATTAAAACGGCATCCTAGTGTAACTAAGGTACCATGTAAGTATTTCCTTCTAATGAGGAACAGATTTCAACATTTAGATTCACATTTCATAAGATACGCCACCTATCACGTATTTTCGTAATTTATACTCTGACACACGTCGGCTCATTTCCGTGTGTCTTTGTCAATTTATATTTCGTGTGGGCCAGCCTACGTCAACCACGTTGCAGGCTGAAATCGCACGTCAGATTTCTTTACAGGATGACATCGTTTTGTCAATATATGAGAAAGGGAGAATCCCTGGAAGCTGTCGAATCGCTTCGATCGTTCTAATAAAAGTACCATCGTACTCTCTCATCACGCATAGGCCGAGTTGTTCACTCAGTAATCCAGATCTCTTGAAGCGGCTACTTATTCCTATGCGTTAACCCTGACCCCTTGCAAGCTAACACATTTACGTGGGCCTATATTCCTGTACTTAACCCACTTTTAATGTAAGCTGACCAAGAACCGATTAAAAATGGCCAAAATACCTTCTGCTTAGTAGCTATGTCTGATTAACGACGACTTATAGGCCCAAAGCAAACATTCCATTTCCCTTGTCTCTTTCGGTTCTCGTCTCATTCCTTTTCCCTCAGATTGGTCTACATGGAATCTAGCAAAATGTGTCGGTCAATGCAGGAGTCATCAGTGTGCATGGATTCAAGAAAGTATTGTCCTTTTTGGACATTCAGACTCGCAGACAGTGTTTCCTGTATCAAGTATATACATGGCCCGTTGGGAAATGTGGTCACGCCTCTTGGCTGCCAACTGATGTGAGTGGATGTGAGTGTAGGCAGAAGTTCCCATTTTGCCAAAAAATACCCTACAATAAACATTGCACGGGGTGTTATGTAAACCTTTGTCGACTCGGTTGGGATCTAAAATATTAGCTATGATACGTTGGCGTTGATGGATCATGCTAGGGTGTATGCTTGTCGTTTTAGTTTGACCTGACGAATAAATTATTAAAAATAAACAAAACACATTCTTATTATTAGGTATGGCTGACATGTGACCGTTAATAGGCCCAAAGTTGTCATACTAGTCTCCGTTGTCCATTTCGGTTCCTGTCCCATCCATTTTCCCTCAGATTTTTTTGCACGGAATAAAATAGAATGAGTCCTCGGAGTGCATGGCTTCAAGAAAGTATTGGCCTTTTTAGAAATTTCAGACTCCAATAATGCGAATTTTGTCCCAGACGCTGTGCTCTGTGTCTAGTGCATGTATGGTCCACTTGGGAAAGTTGGTCATGTCTCTTGGCTGCCTACTGATGTTTATGGATTTGAGTGGAGGCAGAATGTCCCGTTTTGCCATAATAAACGGCATCACAGACGATGCGTTGGCTGTTGTAGAAACCTTCGTCTACTCGTTTGTGATCTAGAATATGAACAATGATAAAGTGGCGCTGACCAAGCATGCTACGGAGAAGGGCTGCCCTGTTTTACCTTAGGTCCCTAGCTAGAGCCTTCCCACGCAGTCACAGAGTGAATAGCGGAAAATTTTCGGATAATTTGACAAAAATTGAAACTGTCTGATAAAGAAGGGGGAAATGCCCGTATGTGAAGCATATGGAGAAACGTTATTGACAAGTTTTGCAGTCGCTTTAGGCTATTGCGGCCCAGCATAAATGGTGGGATGTTTGACTTAAAATGTTCTATAACAGTGCTGTTTAGGTATTATGCCACATAGGGCTTTGTGTATCTCAAAAATTATTGAAATACATTTATAAAACCAAAATGTTTGCCGACCTTTCGAATTAATTTTTGATCAAGAAATTTCATGAGTTAGACCACCTACTGTATGTCATTCAGATCCTAAAGTTTTAACGTTAGTTAATGATGCTGTTATTTTCAATCGCTGATAATGACATGGTATTCGTCTACCATTCGCATGTCCTGATTGACAGCCAACTTGCAAGAGATGAACAGCTGAATAAGCTACAACCACCTGACACAGTAAGGTCAAACTTGGTACATAATCTTTCCTTCAAGCAACTAAAGAAACGACAACTACGAGTGCTCCAGCATGCAGCGTGTTTTAACACCACTGATGTCGACCCTGTCGATTTCATTGCAGTCGTAGAAGCCGTGACTGTGAGAACTGAAATAACAGACGAAGAGAAACACTCTGTTCGACAACAGGTCACCTCCTCGCTGATGACGCAACGGCCAGCCCAATGTGTGTCGAAGAATGAAGCGAAAGCTATTAAGGAACTGAGAACGGACGACCGTATTATCATCACATGCGCAGATAAGAAACGGTCAACGGTCGTCCTGAATCGCGAAGACTACAACGATAAAGCCAAGGCCCTGCTTGATGACAGAGAATCCTACAGAGAGGCGCAAAGCTCAGAAGCAAAAGCAGTTTCAAACCAGTTGAACAAATACCTTGGAGAATTTAAACGCCAGAGTGTGATCACTGAGAACGAACGGCGTCTGATGAAACCAACAGATACTGCCCCAGCTCGCTTCTGTGGCCTACCAAAAGTCCATAGTCCGAACGTTCCATTGCGGCCAATTATTGTCCTAAAAGACAGCCCCACCTATAATTTGGTAAAATTGATATACTCGAAACTGAAATTCATCCAGACAAACTCTGATACCTCAGTCCGTTCAGCCTCCCAATTCCTGACAGACCCCCACGGTCGGAGGATTCAATCAAACGAAATGATGGTTTCCTTTGATGTGACATCACTATTTTCAGCTATTCCACCGTGTTTGGCACGCGATGTCTTGCGCAGAAAACTTGAGGAGCTGTACGATGGAAGCCAGACTCCACTTAAAATTTATCACCACATGAGACTGTTTGAATTTTACCATCTTGGCTGGAACAACTTATGAACCAATCAAGGGAGCTCCAATGGGCTCTCCAATCTCCGATTTAATAGCAAAATTGGTCCTGCAAGAGCTGGAAAAGATTGCCTTTACCCAACAGCCCCCGATCTTTTGGCGCCGTTACGTTGATGACACATTCGTTATCGTCAAAAGGAAAACGCTGCAAAGTTTTCATGATCTCCTCAAATCGATCTTCCAAGATATACAATTCACGCCGGAATAAGAAAAAACACATGCTGCCCTTCCTCGACGCACTCTTCATGCGAACTCCCAACGGCAAAATAGAAACGAGGGTCTACAGGAAATCGACGAGCACCACACAGCTTCTCAGTTTTCACAGTAACCATCCGATGGCTCACAAACGAACCTGTGTGAGGACGCTGTTCAAAAGAATCCAGACTCACTGCAGTAACCCGGAAGAAAGAGCACGTAAGGCCCGACATCGGCGTGACCAGCTTATGCAAAATAGCTATCCCAAAGCCTTCATAAGTCGATCCCTACGTGCCCGACCTCCGAGGACTCAAATAGAACCACCCCCCATGATTTGGGACGCGTTGCTATATATCAAGGACGTGTCTGAAACGACCGAGCGTATTGCCGCGGGAACAGGCGTTGGAATCGTACATCGTCATAAGGCTACAATGCGCAACCGGATCATGAGAATCAAGGAAAGACTAAATTCCAGTGAGCAGTCGGGTGTAGTTTATCGTATACCATGCCTAAACTGTCCTGTTAATTACACGGGACAGATTGGTCGCCTTCAAGGTTCGCGCATACACGAACATAAATCGGCTGTTCGACGGGGTGATGAATCTTCGCAAGTGGCCACGCACACCTACGAGACGGGTCTCGAGTTCACCTTTGTAGCTGCTAAGATAATTGCCCACGCAAGCAGCAAGACGGGCCGAGAACTAATTGAAGTCTGGGCGTCGGATGACAACTCAGTAAACCGATGTATTGAGCTGGCACCCTCATATGTTGCCCTGCGCATGTATCTCCAGACTCCCGGCACTCGTGGTCCTGTTCCTCCCTACCTAACTCCCTCCCTCCCGCGATTACGTGACCTCATGCCTGGAGTGTCGCCGGAGGTGGAGCAACTACAAACTTTGTGTTTAACACCGATTTTTTCTGTACTAATTCAATTGTTGTATTCTCCCATCTGGTTCTAAAAGTATACAGAGGCAGGTAGCAGTTTACGAGGAGTCACGAAATTTCTGGGTTTTTCAAACATTCTGTAGTTCCACCCAAAATTTAGAGTATATTGAGTGATTGGATCACGTGTACAGATCAAGCTATTATTTCATCACAAAATGCTGTATTTCGCCAAGTTTAATGGCCAAAATCTATTGAGACCACCTTTTTTTGTCGATTAGAGTAGGGCATAATAAAAAGCAAATTCTCTTGGAAATCCCAATGACGCATTGTGGTCGGCAGAGAAAAGTTCTCCTCATACAGAAAAAATTGAATATTAATGGTTGTATCGATCAGCCATATTCAGGTTTTCTGCTCATTTGCTAACAGCTGGGCATGTACATTTGCAACGGCCTGTACTCCTCCAAACACCCCAAAAAGGAACTCAGATATCCTATGACACACTTGTCAACTGTACGTCGAAAAATTCAAAAAGAAACAATCCGAATCAGACCCATGTACCACTTGGAAAAACTTACTAAACACTGAACAATTTGCTATTTGTCCAAACTGATTCAGCAATCGGTATTTCTGTTTCTGACATGATAAGCTACGTGCCAAGAGAGAGGCATACAAAAACTGTGACTAAAACTGTTTCTGTAACAGATACTCACATTTTGGCAGATTTCTTTACTCTGACATCATTTATTACTTTCTTTTCTGGCAGCAAGGAACTCAGCCAATTTCTGCAGAAACGTTTGCATAACACTTCCAGCATAAAGTGCAGCCCTCGCTTTCTCTTCAACTTTCTCTAGCATTATCTTTAATTCGCACCGTGCTAATTAAAAACCGCAGACCCCTGTTGCTCGACGTGAATTCCAGAAATCGGTATTTGACGTCTGATTAAGCCTTACGTTTTCTTATTTTCTAGTCGGAATACAAAGGTCACTTACACACATCTTCAAATTCAGCTTACGTCAAATTTATTTGTAGTCACTACTTCACACCACTCCATTTTTAAATGGGGACTTACCTAAGTATCTATATTAATTGGGCACGTTGTGAAAAAACGCCTATTAAACAAAATAAGAGAGCGATAGTCAACAACAGTGAAAAGTTGCTACCTAATTTACTAATCTAAAAATGGGACATACGAAAAGGAACATCAAATATTCCATAAATTTAAGTCCATTTCATCCCGAAAGCATCTGGGTTAGGTTAAGCTCAGTTGTTAAGTTGCTTCATCTTCACCTTTCATGATTTTCTGCTGAGACAAAATGTGGCCGAATGGTTAGCTTTCCTTTACATTCAGTTTGTGCAGTGCAGTGTGTAATGTCATTAGGAAGATAAAGCTCCTCCACCATTCTTAAAAAAGGACTCAGTACAGGCAGTATCTAACTTTTTTTTCTTAGTTGAACCGATGTATTTTTATAAAATCGGTTTTTATATGAAAGTCTTTCAGCATATATACACGAAATGTTTCCACACATAATTGAGGGAATTTACAGACAAAATATGATAAAGGGAGGCTGAAGTTGTAATTAGTAGATAGGTCCTATTTTTTCGCGTTGTCAGGCAATCTCAAGAGGTAGCATGCGCCTCCTCTTTTGTGAATGGCGTTTTCTAGTGAGGACTAATTGTGCATCATCTCAAGTCAGGCTACAGAAAGCGTATAAATTGTGGCCAACTGAAGGGAGCGTCTTCTAAATATCAAAAGAAGTATGCTCATCTAAAGATTGTGTTTACAAATTGTAAAGGCAAGTAAGTTTTTCAATAAATATAAGGATGTGTCAGTCATATTGTTCGATATAATATTTTGTGGATATACTATCAGTGTAATTTTTTTATAGTTAAGCGTACTAAAAACTAAAACAATCCTTTGTATATTATACAATTTGTTAGTGTTACTGAAATCGCATTTTTAAAATTTCATTCCAATTTAATTCCATTTTCATTTCATTTTCTTAATTATATAGAAAAGTAGATATTTCGGATTGGCTGCAAGAACCGCGTAAATAAAAGCGAGTGATTGCATCCAGCCATGCGCTTCATACACATGGTAACTACCCTGGATTTTGCCTATGCGTGTGACTGTGGATACAGAATGTCCTCTGGTTTAACCGTTCTCAGTAAAACAAAGACTCCACCTAAAATGTGTAAACGGTAGTTGACGGGAATCGTTAGTAAAAATTGTTCGCCTATTGCAGTGCCTGCGAACTAGGACTGATTAAGCACACCTCTTAGAAGACTGTTAGCTACAAATAATATGTAGCAGAACCAGTTTTCTAAACTTATTTGAATAAAATTTGAGTACTGCCGAACTCCATGTGGCCAAATATCTTAGCAGCACTAATCGAAGGTTTAAGTCAAACATCCTACTCTTTAGGCTGGTTCGCAATGTCTTAAATTGACACAGACTTTTTTAATCACGCTTCTCCGTATGCTTTAAACACGTGCATTTCAGCGCCCGTTTTCAGACAGTTTTCGTTTTTACCAGAATACCTGCACATTTTCTGCTATTTGGTTTCTAACTGCCCGTGAAGGGGCTAGCTGAAACCCCAAGATACCATAGGACAAGCATATTCCATAGCACGATCGACCAGCGCCTCTTTATTATAGTTCATATTCTAGATCACAAAATCACAAAAGAGTAGATAAAGTGTTCTACAATAGCCCCTGCATTGTCTGTGATGCCGTTAATTATGGCAAGACGGAAAATTTTGCCTAGACTCACATCCACAAACTTCAGTTGGCAGCCGAGAGGCGTGATCGACTTTCCCAAAAGGGCCATGCATAGACCTGATACAGGGCACACCGTCTGGGAAAAAACTCGCATCATCAGAGTCTTACTCTCCAAAAAGGGCAAAACTTTCTTGAAGCCATGCATTCCGATAGTCCGTGCAGTAACCGGCACATTTTATTAGATTACGTGTAATCAAATTTTGGGGAAATGGATGAGACAAAAACCGAAGTGCACAAGGGAGACTGGAATGGTTATTTTGGGCCCTTTAACCGTCATCAGTCAGCCATAGCCTTTAAGCAGAAGGTAGTTTGTCCATTTTGAATTGTTGATTCGTCAGCTCACTAAAAAGAATTGAGAACGGATATATAGGCACGCGCACAGCATTTAAGTGAAAGGAGTCAGGGAAAGCACATAGGAGATAGTAGACTTCCCGTAAGTTTGCGCATGCTTGCTAGTAAAGTGGGGATCTCCACACTCCTGTGTAGAGCTAAGTTGGCGCCTATGGTGCATGGCGTTGGACGGCTTCGCTTGTGAAAGTCAAAGAGCCTGTCGTTATTTCGCCACTCGCTTGTAACCTGCAGTTGTAACTTAATTTATCGGTCAATTTCTATGAATATTCGATTTCTATTTGAAATTTCTCATCGTCTTCTTTCCTCCCCGATACTTAAAATAATCATTGTCTGATCACACTGTCGATGCGAACTTCTGGACACTCACGCATGTGAGTTCGGATACGACAGAGCCCAGTAGTTCCGAAGGATGACTAGGCACGTATATGTTTTATAAAAAAAAAGAAAAATACATTAATTCTGGCACGCGTACAATAAGCCTCAGACGCGTTCACAGGATCCAAGACACCTGGAGCACTCACAGAAACCATTTTCACACATGCAGCAGTCAGAGCAGCTGTCAAAACAATGGCAATGACCAGTTTCTTCAGAAGCACGTCCGTAGAACAAGTCTAAGTAAAGTAATTTAGAACAAAGTCATATGCCTACCGTCTATTGTGTTGCACACAGTCGTCCGTTGGTATCGCTCGAGCATTTATACATTACGCTTCTTATCTTTGTTGGTCAATGAGGCTTGCACAAATATTGTGGACGCAATTGGTGGAACGAACGCATCCGACAAATGACTTTGGGTGTGGATCACGTGCTCTGATGGGGACTGCAACTTCGTCAGGAAAACTGCCCCAAAATGTTAGATTAGCCTGCATGAGCATACACCGGCGGCTCGGAGGACGGACCCTCACAGATTGCACCTCACAAATAGGAAACTAAACATAATTCAAATGAAAATTTTTTCAACAGGCATCTGCCCATCCCAGTGGCGTATGAAGTCCTGCTTCACCGCATACATGAAGGCAAGGACACGATGGAAACACCAAATTTACGAAATAGGTGGAATATGAGGAGCTCGTCCGATGGGATGCGGACTTACAGGCAACCTCCATCGAGGTGAGAATGCGTAACCCCAGCGGTCACTGAGGCGCACAAACATCCGGATGCAGACCGAGACAGCGAAATAGAAAAACGGAATCATTGATTCCCAGGCGAAATTGTTTGGCCTATCATTCACAATTTTTATCTTTATGTACCATGAAACACTGATAATGAAGGACCGACCAAGCTTTTCGAAATTTCAGCACAATGTAAATCCATCCTTGTTAGCAGCTTCAATTTCTTAGATTCTCATCCGGGAGTTTTTCTTTAGCAAATCTAAGAAACATGATTATATATATCTCAGTACTATTCACGGGGAGCATTTGTCAGTGCCCTCTGTACGAAAATTGCGAAAAGGTTGAAGGATTTTAGCCTACATTAGCAAAATGCTATGACAAACCAGTAGTTGTTTTGCTAAGGGAACTGATTAGACAAAGGTATCACAGCGACTTAATTTATTAGGAATGATCCCAGTCGTTATGAATTTCTCATCCGGTTTCTAATGAAGAGCGCAGAAGTGGGACGCCCGATAGAAGGATAGTGGCTTCTGAACATAACTAGTGGATAATTGCTTGGACGCAGTTAGCAGCCGGACGAGAGCCTTCCTGGGCTGAAAGGGTTGGATCTGAAGTGTGTGTTTATGGAAAGTCGTCGCAGCACCTCCAGTGATGTCATATGCGAGTCACTCCTACAGCTGGATGGCCATTTAGGATAGCGAGAATTGGCAACTGCGCGTGCGTCTGTGGAAGAACATAGCTGCGAGGGGTTCTGTAGTGGACCTTAACGCCACCGTTGACTCATCACGCCAGCGCTGCGGTTACCAAGATGGCCGACCCCTAGCCTGTCTATCGTTCAAGGACCAGAGCCATCTACTGACACACACGGCTTAATCTCGAGCAAGGCAACCAATCAAAAGCCCGCACACCTCAAGTTGGTGGCTGTGGCCGGTGACACTTGGGATTCCGCTCAGGTGCGTCGCGGTCGGCGACGCCGCCCTGTCCCACGAGCCTCACGGTCGGACCTATTCGCAAATTCTCCCTTAACCCTTCTGTAAACAATACACTGTTCCATCTACTCTGCTTTCCCAAGACTCCTCCCATCTCCTAAGGAACCGGGCTTGGAAGATTGCAGCTCTTAGGGCTAACCGTCTTAGCCTTAAAATCAATAGTTAAACGTTGCAACTGACGTTCAGAGTTTGGCTAGTAAAAGTTCGAGATCCTATTAATAACAGATCTTTAGTTTGGGAAATCATTAACTTCTGTACTAAGATCTTAATTTAGTCAGGCCACCGAAGTCGGCCCATCGAATTCCGTAAAGATAGGCAGCGTGTGCCGTGCATAGTTACCAGAACTTTTGAAGCGAGTTCTTAACTGGAAATTAATGCGTGGAGGGGGCAATTATATTATTAATTATAGGGCTATAGCTTCGGCTTTCGATTAATTTTTTGCCCAAGGGCATACAAAACCACCAGTGGAAAACTTGACTCTCTACTTGGTATGCATTTTCCCATTATTTTTCAAAGATCTCAACAATTACAATATATTTTGTAGATAGCATGCACCAAATGACCTTTCTCCTACTCAACTGATGATAAATTACATCTGAAGAAGATATACCTACCTGTTTAAAGCATAGTAATAATGTTTTTAATACCACAAAATATTCATACAAATAGTATTGCAGCACTCCGTTTGCTAATGCACATGAAGAATTATACAACAGTCTACGTCCATTACAAAATCACATGAGTAGTATAAGAATATCTATTTAACAAATGTAGGAAATGTATGATTTTTCATATACGTAACGTAAACAGTTTGTAATGTGGAAACCCTAGGCGAAAATGCAGTTAGAGATTGGATTAAAAATTATTCGGAAGGAAAAATGTATTAAACCGACATATATCTTATCATTAAGTATTAAGTCGAAAATGCATAACTTGTTACCAAGTGAGTACAAATGAGTGCACAACAAGGGATGCTTTTTTGTACATTGTGCAAAATGCTTAAATTAATAAGGGCATTGAACATCAATAAAAAGTGGACAAAACTGTCTTCTAGGGTCGCCTACATATCTATTCCTTCCCCAAATCTCCTACGGATTTAGAGGTTAAGCATTTAATTCTTTGTAACCGAGTGTAGATGGAGATTTAATTGTGTTGAAAGTGATCAAATAATATCAAATTAAAGCAACATGATTGTTTAAATGAACTCAATAGAATCAAGTTCATCAACAGAAACTACTGGTTCTCAGGCAACTGACACCTATTTATGGAAATTCGACCTTAAATTGGCGGCATTAATGAAAAAATGAAAGTCGAGCTCTTGAAAATGTAAAAGCAGTTTATAGCTATAATTTAAAGGCAAGTTGAGTCTCTAAAAACAGTCCAACAGACAAATGCATACTACTAAAGGCACCCATATAAGTTGGTGTTATAACTGATGAACACCAACGATTTTTACAAGAAAATCCCTCGGACGTAAAAACGGGCCAAGCCACGTTTCCAAATGTCTTGATGCATAATAGTAAACATTTTAATAATAATGACAACATATTGTAGATTATCAAGGAATATTAATTGATAAATTAAAGTAGTTTTTTAAGAAAAGCAAAAATAAGGAAACGGGAAGTCGGGTTCTTTAAGAAAACTTAAGTATTAACTGTAGGTGAACTCTGTCCATGCAAAAAAACTGAGGGAATAAAGTAACACAAGTAGATTGACGTTTAAAAATAGCGCATTAACGATAATTTCGAACAAGTATGCTTCCACGTGGTGCGGAACATAAACTATCGTAGAGTGTCAGAGCCAGAACAACACTGGACTGCAGAGAGCAAGTGGCACACAAAGTTTCCAGTTTTTTCCTTATTTCTATCCTCCTGTCGTTAAGCTGTACTAATTTAAGCAGGTTTTACCTAATTGTGGCGATGCGGACCTCCACCAGTATACTTATCTGCACGGAATTCATTTTTTGCGCCTTAAGTCAACCCAATGAACAAAATATACAACCTTTACTGTGTATTACATCCCCCACTAAAATCTTGATCTTCAGATATACAATTAGGTATACAACCTACTGTACATCGACTGTGAATTTTGCGTGCGACTGAACATGCGTAAACTAAAAAGCAGGCATTGTGGTGTGAATAAGGTATCATATAAGTATACCCCTCTAATGAAGCACAAATTTCAACATAATGATTCACGTTTCATACTTAACGCCACCTACTTCGCATTTATGTAACGCATACATGGACCTATGTTCGCTCATTTCCACGTGCCCTGCTCTTTTTATGCTTCGGATGGGTTGACGTACGCCAACCATATTGTAGGCTGAAACCGCACCTCAGAATATTTTACAGAATGATACCTGTTTGTCGATACGGGCAACGGAGAGGTTTACTTGAAGCAGTCAAATCGAAAAGAAGTTTCATGTTCACAGTCGAATGCTTCATTAGAAGCAAGATTAAATAAGAGTATTGGAATTCACCGGTTTCGTGGTATTTATTTGCATGCCGTACTTATGGCACTGAATATCTATCAAAATAGGTGGCTCGCACATTCATTGTGTGTGTGTTGCAGGTGTTGTGAAAAGTGTTTAATTGCCCGCAGAAGCTACCACTATGAGGGTGAGGAAGCCACCGCTGTGTGCACCACAGGTAGCAGGGCCCACATTCACCTAGCTATACGCACTTGTCTGCATTCTCTCTGCATCCTTCTCTTTCCCTAAACTGGCTCGACCAAATCCTCCCTGTGTCACCAGCCTTCTCTTATCGACCTTTTGTCTTCACGAATCTTTTGTTTGCAAAGATGCACACGTTTCAACTTGTACTTCGTTCCCATATAAATGAAATAGCATGGTGGGAAGTTATTGAAAGCTTACGTACTCTCGCCAACTACTCTTTGGAACCATTAACTTCCGCAGGTTCATTCTCTGCGTTGAACTCGGCTGCGGTAACTTCTGGGCTATTTTCTCGGATTGGGATCAATGCTCGTTCAACCGATTAAGTACACCGCGCAGGTAAAGTATCAGTACAGAATATGGAGGTGTGCAATCATTCTTCTTGCCGCGGCATCTTAGGCCATGGCAGACTCTGGTCAGTATCCCATTTTGGTCCGGCAGTATATTTTCGCTGACGTCCAGACGAGACATAGCTGTACCATTTGAGGCATACCCACATGCACCACCAATTGGGGCATGCCTATCGACCTTTAAACCATTACAGCCGTGTTCCTCTACCACCAATCTGTGAGTTAACTTCCGACATACCACCAGTGCCATCACAATTGTTCATCACGCATAGGCCTAGTTGGTCACTGAGTAATCCAGATATCTTGGAGAGGCAAATCAGTGTCAGGAACCCAAACATGCACCCATTCAGACACTGTCTAAGGGCATTTTACAATAATATGCTTCTTCCTGAAAAACTGTGATAAAACACCATAGCGCTCAACTTACCACGTCCTTAGAAACCCACACATCACCTAAACATGATTCAGAATACCCGATACAGGGATAGAAAGCACACCATTTACTTTGATGGTCAACATACCATTTTTTAGCTCAGTCAGACGCCTGACCAGGTCGCATGAATTATACACACACCGACTTGCGGTTTTTTCAGAATTTGCTTCCAATTTTGGCACCGGATTCCATTCACCTTGTTAATCACGCATAGGTCTGACTGGTTACTGCAGAATCCACCGGTCTGAGACTGGTTTAGCAATGTTAAGAGTCTAATATACAACCGTTGAACCTGGTGGTATTCCAACATAAGGTAAACCATTGTTTAAACCTATGATAGCATACCATAGATGTTAGCCTAAACAAGCAACATCCGATTAAGAAAATGCATCGCTCTTATCAGTGATAAGCATACTTTTTCAGCACATTCCGACGCCTGACAAGGTCAAATGAGGTAAACAGAGGCTGACTATTGTGGACTGCTCAGATGCTGCGCCCAATCTCGGAATTGGATAACTTACGGGCTTGGACAGCCGACTTATGTACTCTGGGTATTCATCTACACAGCACGTTGCCGTATTCGTCACTTAAGCGCTTTAAGCCTTCCAAGCAGTTAAAATTCTTGCCATTGAAAGCTGCAAGCTAAGTGTGTAACTCAGACTTCGCGGTCAGTACTGTGTATGTGAGATGAATGCGGCAGATGCAGTGATAGTCTTCTCTCAATATAATCGAATTAACGTGAAATTCATCTTCCTGTGGGGCATATGCTTAACCTCCTCGGAAGCGACTGGCTCACGGAGAGGGCGGAGTGAGGCTCAATAGCTCCTTACTTTGTATCTATTACACTCTCAAGAATCTGAAATTCAAGTCCCCTTTTCTGTGAAAAGCCGGAACATGGTGCGGAGAACAGGCCGTGTGAGAACCGCATTGACGGGCATTTTAAATCTTGCAACCACAGTCAGGAAAATGACATTCATGTTACAGTGATCGCATCATTTCTTCTTCTGAACTGTGTTCTTCGTAGTCCTCAAACGGCCGAACTCTCCGTTTGTCTGGTAGGATATCACCTATGAGACTAGATTGCCAACAGTATGGTACGAGACCCAGTTTCAATTTCCTTGCCTCACTGATTTCCAGTCTAACCGTATACAGCCACAAGGGCGTGCACGTAAGAATATCCCCTTTCGTTGATGAATGTTCACATGACCGTTACCGGAACACATCTCTCCCACTCTGTCTGGGACCATATAGCCGTAGCAGCTGGTAGTATACGAAGATTCCCAGCTTGAATCTGTTCAGAATGGTCGCAAGTGTGACGCTCGCGTAGGACGCCAATTGGGCCTTGGTGTGACCGGCTGACGACAGGTAATAAGCCAGAATTGGTCATTTCAGTCTCCCTTGTCGTTGCCAGCAATACTATTAGCCTATATATCCTCCCTTTCTATCGCAAGCTCCACCAGGAAGAGGCTTGGTATCGACGCCAAGGCCCTGATGCCAGACAAAACTGAAGTAGTGGCACTTGAAACCATCCTCCGTTTTTTACACAAATAGTTCATGTTACTGGAGGGACTTTATTCAACTCAATTTTCTAAATTATAACGGGCGCTTAAAGCAAAATTAGATTTTCCGGATTTTCCGGATTTTTGCTTATAAACGTGAGTGGGTGTACCCAGTCATGCGCCTCTTATAATGCTAACTACCCTGGATTGTTACTTCCTGATAACATTTCGCCTGTGCATTTGACTGTGGACACAGAATGTCCTCTGGTTTAACCTCCCTCAGTGAATCAAAGACTACACCCAAAATGTGTCAATTTTAATTGGAGGGAATCGTTAGTAAACATTGTTCGCCTATTGCAGAGTGTGCGGATTAGGACTGATTAAGCACACGTTTTAGAAACCTGTTCGCTAAAAAATGCAATGTGGCATGACCTGTCCTATAAAATTAGTTGAATAAGGTTTGAGTACAACTAAGCTCTCTGTGGTGAAGTACCTTAACGGCACTAGTTTGAAAGGTCTAAGTGAAACATCCTACCCTTTAGGCTGGGCCAAAATGTCCTTAAGTGAATGCAAACCTTCTCAATTACTCTTCCCCACATACAGCACCCGTTTTTAGACAGTTTCCTTTTTTACCCGACTACCTGCAGATTTTCTGCTAGTCGGTTTGTAACTGCCTGTAAAGGCTCTAGCTGGAGCTCCAAGGTACAAGAGGACAAGCGTATCCCTTAGCATGATTGGTCGGCGCCTCTTTATCATAGTTAATATGCTAGATCACAATCGAGTAGACAAAGTTTTCTACAACAGCCCCTGCATTGTCTGTGATGCCATTGATTATGGCAAGACGGAAAATTCTGCATACACTCACCTGCACAAACATCAGTTAGCAGCCAAGAGACGTGACCAACTTTCCCAAACGGAACATGCATACACTGGATACATGGGCACACCGTCTGGGACAAAACTCTTATCGTCAGAGTTTGACTCTCCAAAAAGGCCAATAATTTCTTGAAGTCAAGCACTTTGATGACTCCTTCAGTAATGTTATTACTACATGTTATTTTGATTACGTGTAAACAAAGCTGAGGGAAAAGTTGATGAGACGAGATCCGAAAGGGACAAAGAAAACTGAAATGGCCATTTGGTGGCCCATAAACCGTCACTAATCAGTCATACTCACTAAGCAGAAGGCATTTTGACCATTTTGAATCGCTTCTTCGTCAGTTAACATAAAAACTGGAGTAAGTGCACGAATGTAGGCCCGCGTACATGTGTTAACGTGCAGGGGGTCAGGCTAAGCACATAGGAGTAAATAGCCTTCCCGTAAGTTTGTGCAGCGTTGCGCCCTATTGGGATTTCCAGGCTCCTATGTCGGATCTAAGAATGCTTGTCTCCCCTAGAAATCCAAGAAAATAACCCGCAATGGAGCGGACTAAATAGGGGGGGGGGGGGCTGTAAGTCTACTTAGTCAACCATAAAATGATAGGAGCCTCACTTCGGCAGCTTTTTCTACCTAGGCTTCTAATGCCTATTGACAGAGTTAAAAGCGACATTTTGTTTCGAGTAAGGAATACGCATAATCAGAACGCACTTCATGTCTTTCATATGACTGAATGCTGTTGACTTCCTATTCCGCTGCCTGACCTAGTCAGCCAGTTTATCCGCAGTGTTCGACAGAGCTAATCCGCCCATCTGCACGTGCTACACACAGCCTGAACTCGCAACACAACAAGATTTTTACAGAGAAGGGGGATAGCTCAGATCGCACATGCGTGCGAGTGCCATAGAGACGAAGTGGCGAAAATCCAAAGAACCATCTTCTAAATGGATTGGCAGAGGTCTTTTTAGTATCTATAGTACATGACATGGCTTCGTCTGTGGAAGTCAACTAGCCTTTCACAGCTCACTCGTAACATGAAGTTTTAAAAAAGTTTATCGAGCCATTTATAAAAATATCCGATTTCTATCTGAAAACTCTCATCCTCTTTTTTCTTTCCTGATGCTTATTATTGTTGGATTGCAAGTTGTAGCTACTGCCCACTGAACATTCTGGACACCCTCACATGTGAGTTTGGTTACGACAGACAATGCCCAGTAGTTCAGAAGAATGGTCAGGCACGTTTATACTCTTTATTTAAAAAAAGCAAATGCATTTATTCTGGCACAAGTACAATAAGCCTCAGACGCGTTCACGTGATCCAAGATATCTGTAGCACTTACAGAAGCCCTTTTCACACATGCAGCCCTCAGGGCAGCCGTCAAAACAGTGGCAATGGCCAGTTTCTTCAACAACACGTTGGTAGAACAAGTCTAATAGGAAGAAGCAAAGTAATTCAGGACAAAGTCATATGTCTATCGCAGTGGGGTAAAGAACGTTAAACGCAGCGACTGCGATCTTCAGAACATGGTAACTTAGTGGAGAAGAAGTCGGTCAAGGCCAGAGTAGAAGGAAGAGAATATTGCCTACACAAAGAAACGGAAAATAGATGGTAGAAGTTGGAACTGGAATAACGCGACCACCCAGGAGCTTGACCGGGTCCCAAGTACCAAGTTGAGAGCAAACAGGCCAGTAGACAGAGAGAGAGCGTTCTTTGGCTAGGTTGGACACCGTGTGGGAAGAAATCAACGTGGGCGGCCTGTGTCTCGCGCGCCAGTAAGTTTGGTGGCCGCCACGACCTTGAGATCTAGACGGATTGAGATCACGACAGGAAGGCCAGGTATCGAACAGGCAATTATCACTACCCGCCTACCATCCATTGTTTTGCACACAGTCGTCCGTTGGTATCGCTCGAGTATTTATACATTACTGTTATTGTCTTTGTTGGCCAATGAGGCTTGTACACACTATGCGGACGCGAGCGGTAGAGCACGCTAATCCATTAGCTGAATATCAGTGTAAACCACGTGGTCTGATGGTGACTGCAACTCCATCAGGAAAACTGAACAAAACTTTTAGACTAGTCTACATGAGCACAAACCAGCGGCTCAGAGGCTAGACCTTCACAGATTGCATCACAAAATTGGGAAACTGACTATAATTTTTACATTCAAAGAGTAACCACCTTATGCCAAGACACTCGAATCAGTTGTATGAAAAGATGAACAGGTTTTAACTAGTCCTCTGTTCCTATATAAATGTACTGGTCCGATGGGAATTTATGAAAAGCTTACGCACGCTCATCAAATACATTTTTTAACCATTAACTATCACAGGTTCATTAACCGTATTGACGTTTGCGGTGGTAACTTCTGGGCTATTTGCTGGGATTGGGGGTCAATGCTCGCTCAATCGGCTAACTACGCCGAGCAGGTAAAGTTGTCAAAAGAAGCGATCGTCGACTACAGAATGTTCCACAAGTCAAGAAGTCAGTACGACAAATTAGGTAGAACAGTGTACTGTAACAAAAGGAGCTGAGGAAGGGCTCTGCAGAAACAAGCTGCTTACAGTAACAAGCCATTTGAAGTGTGTTTGGTCTGGTCCTGTTCACGTAGCTTACATGACCTGGGGGCACCCACTAGCCAATCAGCAGAAGGTACATAGGTCGCAAGACAAAGAGTCAGACATCAAGACGACCTTGAAGCATGTTGCGACCGCGACGCCTGCTTGGTTCTCTTGATTGTTTACCGTCCCTTTTATATCAACAGATGTTATTTCTCACTATCTCGTTATCCTTCCATCTGCTTATACGATTGCGCGTCGTAGTGATTGATAACCCCGTTCGGCGTTATATCAGGAGGAACTTACGAGTGATATACTACTTTAGGTGTGTGCCAACCTCGAAATGCCTGGCCTGCTACAGCATGATGGGTCATGCAGGGCGCTCCAGGGAATTGGCCGTGAAAACGCGGTCAGCGAAAAGTCACGTGTGAGCCTGCAGCTGGGCATGCGATAAAAGTGTCAGCGCAAGGCTAATCACAGGACGGCAACAAAGTCTCGGCACAGAATATCTAGGTGTGCGGTCATTTTACTTACCGCCAAGGACAGACCCTGGACCTTATCCCATTCAGGCTCGGTCGTATTCCTTCGCTTACCTCTAGATGAGACGCAGCTGTACCGTTTGAGGAATCCCCGCATGCAACACCAATCGGGGCATTCCTATCGGCCGACAAACCATTGCAGCCATGGTCCCTATTATCAAAATGTGGGTTAACTTCCGACCTACCAACAATGCCATCATACTTCCTCATCACCCATAGGCCTAGTTCGTGGCCTCAATCCATCTAGACCTCAAGGTCGTGGCGGCCGCCAAACTTACTGTTGCGCGAGACACAGGCCGCCTACGTTGATTTCTTCCCACACGGTGTCCAACCAATCACAGGCTAACCTATCAAATGAACGCAATCTCTCGCTGTCTACTTGTCTGAATGCTCTCAAACTGGTACTTGGGACCCGGTCAAGCTCCCGGGTTGTCAGGTTTTCCCAAGTCAGACTTCTTCCCTCTATTCTCCATTCCTGTGTACACAATATACTCTACCTTCTACTCTGGCATTTACCGACTTCTCCTGTACTTAGTAACTATAGTCTGAAGAGCGCAGTTGCTTCGGTTTAACTCACTTAACCCCAGACACTGCTTAACGACACTTCACAAGCATACGCGTCTACGTAATGAACTGTATACAAACACAAAAGAGTTCAACTCACCACGCCCTATCAACCCGTACAGCATAGAAACTTGCTTCAGAGCACAGGATACAGAAGCGGAATATTTGGAAATCTTCTTGAATTTTAAAAGTCGGTAGTTTGCAGAGGAGAAGGGAGAATCCAAATTTGAATGATTCTGGTATAAGTCGTAAAATTGACACAATTTTACAGACAGAACCATTTTCTGTGAGGGCAGATTCTAAGACATAGTTGTTTACAGACGTGAAAAAATATTAAAGTTATCATGTATGCGCTGCATTCCTTGTTTTCACTGCCACAAGAACACTAAATTTGCAGCCATCGTGTTTAGCCGTAGAAGTGTGACAGAATATATCATATTAAATTCAGCGCATCTGAAGATGAAGCACGTCATTCGAGAAACAGAAATGGCTGGGCGGCGTCTCGGAAAAAGTTTACTTACGGCCCATTCGGAACAAAAGTTTGCAAGTCCAGTAGTCAAGCTAACTACATTATCTTTCTGAATTTACTAATTTATGCAGCCTACATCTTACATCTTGAAAACGACGTTTAAAAATCTCGCGCAATCTTGATTATACACTCCGAAGCTGGTACCACCTAATTGGAATGTGTTGTCAAGAGCGGGCACTCGAAATAGTGGTTCAGGTATTCGGCAAAAAAATCGGTTAGCAAAGGTAGGAGATCTAAAGGACGCATGTAGGCGATGTTTGCTTGTGATTGCCATCACGGGCAACTTATCGGTAAAAATTTACCGGCTGAGATGCCAAAATACTCGCAGTAAACAGTCAACATTTCAAGTCGTGTATTCTGCGATTGGAATAGAAGCTTGTGCCGATCGTCAACGAAGCCCTCGAAAGTAACCATCAGGGTTTTAAAATAGCGAAGAGTGGTTTTCATTTGACAAATAATGATTGATTCTACGGTGTATGTGTAAACATATTTCGAAACCAATGGACAGTAAGGGATTTATGCACTTCATATTAAATGCTTACGAAATTTGCCGTTGACAATACGATAAGGTAGATAACAACCTACATTGGGATAAAAAGAGAAATTATAATGAGTGCATTCTCGGAGAGGAAAAGAGAGCGGTTTAGTAGTGAACTAAGGGGTGGATAAAGTGAATTTCTGCTTTATGATGATTTTCTCGACGATCCTCAGGATGGCTGTTTAGGTCTCACTGCAAAAAGATGCAATGTGAAGATGCCACTCACTATTTTATAGTAGGGCATCTATGTTCTGTAGTTTATGTTGACCATATTTGAATACAATCTTCAATATGGTATTCAATGTCATTGCCTGCTATCCTTTATAAACTGGACTACGCTGAATTAAACTCTGCAAGTGTAGGATGACATACTGACGCCTATAAGAATGTTTTCCCCTTCTATGAACCCTTTTCTTAGGATATGCTGTTATCGCAGCTACGACTATTTGGGAGTGCATGTGTACGATCAGGGAAATCGGCCAGGTGTCTTTAGGTTAGCAATTTGACAAGTGCTTCCTGCAAAATTTTGTGGACCCTTTTCTAGGGACACGCCAATGAGTACAATGTTAGCCAATGTTTTACCGGCAAACGTTAGGGAGTGCTGAATAAGCGTATTTCTGGCTTATTGGCCGGAAATTTCTTTCTAACCCTTTGTCCTTCAAAGCAGTCATTTTATTGAATGATACACCATAAAAGACATAGGTTAAATTTAGCCGAATAGGATAGCATTATCGCGACATGTAAATCAACTGTCCACAATGGCTACCCAGGTATGTGCGTATTTACCGCATACAGCCCTTCTTCTGGGAATAAGGTTGAATTAAAACCACGTGCTTTCTCTTCCTTCACCAGAAAAGAGTTGTTCTATCTTTGGTTTGATGAATGCCTCTGACCGCAGTAACATTAACTGTGTTTAGGATTTTTTATTCTGAATCCTGTATCGCATATGTATAGGTATATATCACTTTCGAAAAATAAAATGCGACCAATAGAACAAGTGTTTTATTATTCGGACGCTTTGGTTATGGAAGCAAAAAACTAGTCTTGATGGTATTCCACTTCTGTGTGACAGATGACCAAAGGTCGGTTTCTGATTCGTCTTGTGAAGTACCTCTAGCCCTAATCTGCCACGAATTAACATTCTTACTGCGATAGACCGACCATAGCCATTCGTAATACCTCACCACCCCGTTGGCCCACACCTATCCATGCTCATTTGTTTGCACCAAAATATACTTCCATGTTCAATAATCTTCTACTCAATATTATGTGGTTGAATTCTTTACTTGATCAGAACAGACATGTTATGGAACCATTTAACGTTAAAATATACAGAGTCCCATTTTTTTGTGACGCAATTTAAGTCAAATGTCGGTCTTTAATTTAAAGTAATTAAATTCTTCACCCACCTAAATCAGTTCTAGTAAGTTACTTAAATGCAACTGGTGTCCAACGCATTTTCCGCAGAGCTAAATTGGACAAGGACAGACTACGAACAGCAAACAAATTTCATTTTGACGACACAATCTCAAATTCTGTAGACAAAATCCCTAAATATTTGAAAAACTTTGGGAAGGATAACCAGGTGTGGTCCTCTAAAGCCCTGTTATTTTCATGATATCAGTATCGTCCCACTTGGCAGGTGGTGGAGTTAACTGTGTAGGTAGCGAGACATTCTGTCTGGGCAAGGGGGGAGGCAAAAAAGCAGCAAAGGCAACCTGCACTCGAGTCCGTGGTACAAAACATCCAATTCTGCGTAAAAAATCGGTGCCAAATTGTCAAAGCCTGTGTCCTGCAGATGGAGCGGGTTAAGATTACAAAACATTATGTGCTGTTGCTAAAAAAGGAAAATGGCCTAACGGCACTGTTTTTTTCACCTGCTCCTTCACCTTTTGCGGAGGCAAACGCGTTTCCAGTTTGGCACTGGAGATTGCGCCATGTCCGAAGTTTTGCGCAACGATATCCAGATTAAATTTCCGTTGCACACTGACTTCCCCAAAGGCAGACTGATTCCTTACCCATACTGATTTGCAGCCAGCACCCGCATAGGGCACAGTTAAGGCGTAAGCTTGAGACATCTGGTTTGCGCGTTCAAAATAAAAACGGTGACTTGTTCTTTTAGGCATTCCTCAAAAAATGTAACTTGCTTTGTCAGTTCACTGATATTAGCTGCATAAGAATTTTTTGACCTCTGGTCTTGTCGTCCGCCTATTATAAGAAGATGCGGAAGCGTAGCATATTCGTTTAATGTAAGATGTCTACGGATGCGAACATCACAATGTCCGCAGGATGAGCATTACCTTTTATTCAGCTTAAGGCTGGTAGTTTGCCCGTGCTCTTCGTTATCTTTTAAATGAAACCACCTCTTTACTTATGGTTTACTTGCACAATTTGCAATAAGCGCAGAGCAGAATGAATGGGGATTTAAACAGCAATCCTCTGTGAACTTTTTTTGAAGATAAAATCAAATGAAGCAAGTGATGACTTGCTAAATTTTAACCTATAATTGTCAAACTGATTGCGAACGACTTGGTTAAAAGCGCTAAATGGAACTGAGAATTAGTGAATTATTCTAAAAGAGCGTACGAACTCCTCTCCCAAGTTTTGCGCTGTCAGCGCCGATAAACAGATAAAATGTTTGTTTCAAATTAATCACTAATCCTTAAATAGAATTATGTTTCCTAAACGTTAACTCGAGCCTTGTGAGCAGTCATACGTCCTGCCCAGAAAAAATATCAAGACAGTTGTTATTGAAATCTTTTTTCCCACGGTTGCTTCCATTGCTGAACCAAACTTTCTAAAAACAACTATATATCCTTACTTGAAAACTTGGAATCTATTTTTCATGTCTATATAGATAGGTTTCCCTTTAGAAGAAGAAAGTGCAACCACTTGAACAAGAGTTCTGTTTTTTCGACGTTTCGGTAATGGTAGCCTAATCATATTCATGCTAGAATTTTATTTCTGTGGGAAGGAAGACTCAAGGGCACTTTCTGATTCCTCTTTTGAGATACCTCTAGCCCTTATCTACCAGAAATTAACACTGTTACTGCCGTAGACCGATCTTAGGCACTCGTAATTCTTCCATGATAATTTCACCACCCCATAGACACACACCTAACTGTTCTCCTTTGTAAGCCCCAAAATATGCTTCCATATGCAATAATATTCCACGCAATAATAGGTTGTAGTGCACTTGACGTGATTACCAAAGCCACAACAAGGAAAAATTTAACTTCGAAAGGTGCAGAGTCCTATAATGCCGTGTACGTTATTTATCTCAGGGGCTGGTTTTTAATTAAAAGTATTTAAAATCTTCATCAACCTTAAACGCTTCTTCTTAATAATTGGAATGCAGCTGCTATTCAGAGCATTTTCTGCAGGAGAACAATTGACGAGGACAGACTACAAACAGGAAATGGGTTTCATTTTGAAAGCACAATTTCAAATTCTGTAGGAACAATTCCCCATTTACGTGAGAAACATTGGGTACGGTAAGCATACAATAGGTTCACTATTTCATTAAATCCAAAGATTTTTACAAGTAACTCCCTGTTACTCAAACGCAACCAAAGTTACGGTTCCGAAAGTCTTACAACAATTAACTAATGGTCTTTCTTCACAATGGAGCATGTTGTGATTTATGAAGGAATATAACGTTTAGTAGAAATACAAGCTTTTTTAAGCAAAGAGGAAAATTCCGAAAAAGTAAAAAATCGGGTGTACTAAGTTAACTTAAGTTCTACTTGTAGATGATGTCTGTTTATACAAAATCACAGAGTAAATATAGCAAGAAAAGTAAAATAACGTTGGAAAATAATCATCTTGTAAGGTTTTCGTTTATCTATGGATGTTGCCCAATAGCCCAACATTCGAGTCCATATTCAAATACGTTTTCACGAGAATTTCTAGTTTTTTCTTATATTTATGCATTGCTGCATTTATATCCTCCACCCACGTACCCACCCTCTAAAGACAGAAATAAATATCCATTGTGTTGATAACAGGGAATGTTTCCATTGATCACACAATACTAACATGTTTCTTTTTTCCGGTATCTCCTCCTGCGCTTCTTCCTACCTCATCGGTGGTTTCTTGAGGTAGCATTTTCGACTCGCATGCGCATTTTCTATTTACCCAGCCTGTGCGGTTCGACCCAGCCATGCATCTTTCCACAGAATTGTGAACTACTTGGTCATAGTTTGCTTGAAGGTTTTCATTCACCTGCCTTCCAAGTGGACGCCGGTTGATTGCTAAATGTCCAGCAAATGTCCACAGTTACCCGGGCCATTATGCATTTGCGGCACTTCTGCAAATTGTAATGCGAACATATCTCAGGCTTGCGGTACGGAATGGCGTCGAACGTTGACCTGTGAGCCCACCTTGCTCAATCAGAAATCGGCCAATATCGCCACGGACCTCGTTTGTGCCGGCTGAATTATCCTTGCGTCGCCCTAAATTCCAGTCACCAAAGTATTTGGAGCAGTTGGCCGTGCAGTTTTATGCATCCGTATTGAGAGGTAGTTGCGGTCTCAACACCAGAAGGACCCTCAAATAACAAGTCTAAAAGACTGATTGAACTCGAACAATTTTACTGCTCAAAAAACTGTACAGTGAACCCGCGTGTGATAGCCAGCCGTGCAGGTGCAAAAGTGTGGATGTGACAAAGTACGGTTGATTCTTCGGCGTTGTTTGCGTCAATGGTGATTGACCTCGCATTTCCATGCTTCTCTGTACACATCACTTTATGCTTCTTGTGTAAATTGCCTTTCGTATTGCATATTTCCTCCCTCTGGTGTCAGTTTACACGCCAAGCTGGAGGAGTACTGTCGTCCGACTTATAGGAAACTGCATGAAGAGAAAACAGTGGCGGATGAACTCCGCTATCATCTAGAGCACGGGTCGGCAACTTTTCTAACTCAGAGAGCCAAGAAAGCAAATATTCACAAATATATTTCCGAAAGAGTCATAAAGTTTACTTGAAAATTAATTGGCCTGATGATTTTAATGATTCGAGTACAACTCACTACTTAGACCCCTAAAGAGTAACCAAAATCATAAAATCTGAAGTTTCTGAAAGAGCCATACGCGATCATCAAAAGAGCCATATACGTCTCGCGAGCCATGGGTTGCCGACCCCTGGTCTAGAGTCTGGGTAGGTTGGAGGTCGGTCTGAGGCAGCTTGAGTCGCCTCAGGAATTTATAGCAGCCTCCCGCTCGAACTATTTTATGTGTGACCGAGGGTTTGATGGATTTGAAGTAGGCAGCATTAGCGGCTGTGTAGACCAACCATGCGCCGAATACATGCAGTTGTTAAACGCCGCAAATTGAAATGAATTGTGGACCCTGGAAGCTGGGTCTAACCCAACTTCGGGGAGCCGCCGTTAATGATTGTGAATGGTACTCATTATCTGCAAAAGGCAAGTAAAACTTATAAGGAATGTGGCCCTTTACTTCATATCAGCCAAATCCAAGGTCTATTTCAGAGACATGTAAGCTACCAAGTACAGATTATTATGCTTTGTTTAAAACAGAGCCACAAACCGACCTTAAAGCACAATCGACGTTAGCATTGGCTGGTTAATTGTTTTTGAAGGACATTTCAGCTAAGGCTTTCTATTGTCCGGCAGTAAAACGTAGTACCGCATGTTATATTTGTACGTATGTGCTTAAACTCTAAATAATCGAAAAATTAAGTCGACAAAATTCGACACAACCATTTTGATACTTCTTTTCCACACATTGTTACCACTACACAAAAACATACTTTGTAGTTTTGCCCTAAAATTAATATTTCATTTATTATACCATTGCATACCTTCAACTAAGTTGAAGGTGCACTAAAATTTGCAAATTTAAAAAAAAAATTATCTTCAGTGTATTAAAGAGAACGCACACATGTAACAGTATCTAGTACAACATATGCATAAAATGTCCTGCAGAGTTGGAATTTTGCAAATTGGTCAGGGGGAAAAGAAACTGGGCAACAAAGAAATATCAGCAAAGCCGAAGCAGCAGAGGTCAAAGGCGTCTTGGTTTTGCCAGCTGCAGTGCCGTTTTCTGCGTTGGTAGAAGCCATGATAGCAGATTTCACACCTCACTGGTCTTGGTCAGGTGCACTTTGCTATTGTGCCTACGCATTTTGTACGGACAGTCTCTCTATTCTTCACCTGTTTGTGTTCCATCACCGCAGGCCTAAAGTGCGAAAGCAAGTTAGAGAACAAGCTAGGGTGGCAGCGTTGCAACCACCGTCCAGGGCCAGCTCTCAACAAACACCGGTCATCCTCACCTAGACAAGCTTTATAAAGGCACAATTAGTTATGACGTCACTCATGGCGTTCGAAAACATTGCCGATAATGGTGGGATTGTCACCCATTTAAGGTATAGCTTCGGAGTATCTTTTATTTAAAAACGCTGCGTTGCGCAGATTATGTAAAAATTCCAATCATTCGGCTCCAGCAGCAAAGATTTGGCTCAAAAGGTGTGCAATAGGCTTTGTCATAAGTAGCCGCGAAATTTTTCCATATGATGATATTTTATAAAATCTGTGAAACGCGGCAGCATTAAAAGAACAAGCGGAGGTTTCTTTACTCATCAAAATTACTTTTTTAGATTAAGAAAATGTTTGAACATAAGTCTATGCTGCATAAGCACAGTGGGGTTGTTCATTTGTTAACCAAGATGATGTGATAAAAGCTATAATTTTTTCTGAGAAAATTCATAGGACTACCAATATGTGTTTTTCAGAAGAAAATGAATACACTCTATCGTCGGTCACATGTTGTGTTGATGGTTTGAACGTTTTCTTGGTGGGAATAAAAGAAAAAATGATGAAAGTTCAAATGGTATAATAACTTTAAATGCAACCTGTGTCATACGTGAGGATGCACCTTGCATTCCATTTCCTTCTGAAATCAAAGCTCTCTATCAACGTTCTACAGAAGAAGACAAGATTAATGTTCCACTTCATTTCTTGGTTTCGATACACGTACACGAGCCTCCTTACACGGGCCAAACCATAAAGCAACTACTGATGGTGAATAACAGAACACTTTTATGCTCGTTGCAAAATTTATTGTCTCACGAGAATGCCTCCATTGCCATGTATGAAGCACGCATCTAAGATCAAAATTACGAGTTTTATAGTACTTAAGGCATGTGATTAAGTGAGTATATCCGGTTATTTCGATGCTTTAAGACGAAATGGGATGATATAGTATCCCAAATTCTCTGAATGCCAAAAAAATTGCATTTTTCAAGGCCACATGAAACACCAAACGTTACTGAGTACAGGACTACAGACACAGGACAACTTGTGTTCTTCATAAACCGCAGTTGATCATCAGTAGATGTGACCTACTGCAAAAGATAGAGAGATGTTGGACTCTGCCGCTTTGGGATGCCTCGAGGGTGTTGAACCTATCATTCGGATAATGATCAGCGCCAAACTGGATACTGTCGGTTACTAATGTATCTTTGCCACCTGCTAATGCATATGATTCTGTAGTGCGTACAAAATAAGTAGAGAGGCATCAAAAATAAAACGTATAACTGCTCCCCTCAGGTAGATCCTGCATCGGAATATGCATTTTGGTAGTTCACAAAGATTGCAAAAGTGAACGCCTTCATTCACAGGCATGTATTGCACGTACATCGCATTTACTTAAAGTAGGGGCCAACATTTGCGTAACACGATCAAGTCTGCATGAAACCCTTGCAGCTTGCAAAGCGTCTGCCCAACGGACCCCCAAGTTATACTGCGTGAAAGGAAAAATAAATTCTTTAATGTAGGCGTATTTTTATGTATCAATTATCTTTTATTATCTATGAACTTATTTGTTTGCAGATAACTGTTTAATCCAAAAACGGGCTGAACGAGAGCTTAATGATAAGAAGTCGTTATGAAAGTGACGAAATTGTAAGAAATTAAGATAAGATGGCAAAATAAAAAAACTGATAAATATTTCACATAGTAATACTTTGTTAAATTTCTATTATTTTTTATAACAGCACTAATTCCGGAGGACACAGAAAAGTATGTTGTTCATGTTGGTTTGATCTACACCATTAATAAGGATGAAGTCCAATGTTTCGGTAGTTTGTCTCCGTTTCTCTTGATTGAGACAAATATATGTTCAATGGGATTGAGGTCCAGACTATTCAGATGAATAAAATTAACTCTTAGGCTGGAAACGGAAGGGCGGCTATAGTCTTAAAAAATAAGATAACAGTCATATTGTAAACTATAATCGAATCTTCTTTGATCGGTGAGCAAAAGAATTGTCTCGTAGCACGACAATGTCCATTCGACGCCTCTGAATGGCAATGTGACTAAAGGCATATCTAACAATGTCCAGGTTTGCCTTGCTGATAATGGCATAGATTCTCGACCGCCAGTTTGGTCGCTCACCAAACGTAATCGCCATCCAAACCATGAGGCGTCGATAAAACTTGAGTGTTGATGGTCAAGCAATGCGTTCTTTTGAAAAGTTTTCTTTCCACATGCGATCCCATGCGCCGACTTTGTAGACTTGTCAAAGAAGAGTAATTCATCACAATAAAACATCAGTTTACCGCATAAAGGCCTATGCTGATGAAATCCTTCATTACAAGAGCAACCACCCTTTTGCTTACAAGCGGATAGCTGTTACCGCTCTTATAATAATAATATAATAATAATAATTTGTGAATCGAGTAAGAACGTATTGTTCTTTTCCCACACCCTGCCAAGCCGAACTCAATTACCTATTCGACTTATTTTCAAAAGAAAATGGTTACGCCGGAGAGTTAGTGCGCCGATGCATGCGATGACAACAGTAAAAACACAAAGAAAAGGAAGTCGATTGTTCTCATCAAGTGCCCAATGTAAGAAGTTGACGAACACTTCCATATATTAAAATGTCTCTGAATTCTTTGAGGATGTATCAGATCCAAGTTGCGCACAGGCCACCGATCACACTTCCAAATTAGCTTATACACCCTAATGATAATATTAGCTCTTTGGACAGAAATGAGCTCATTTACAAAATCTCTTGTGGCGACTGCGATGCAATACATTGCGGACAAATGGGAAGACCAGCCTCTACACACATACATGAACATCAATTAGCGGTAAAAAAGCGCGACCACCTGTCGAAAGTCGCCATGCATTCGCTTGAAACGGGGTACATTTTTGCATGAAATCAAACCCACATAGTAGGTTCCTGCCCATATAGAAAAAGCCTTGAATTTTTACAGGCCATTAACTTTAAAAAATTAATAGGCACGTTCCTTTGAATTCAATGTACATCAATTAAGAAAAGCCCACCAACAAAGCCTGCTTTCCACCAAGGATGACAAATCATTATCGATTTTTCAGCATGTTTAAAAGTATGCAATGTTCTTTACACATTTTTTTCACGTCCGACGACGACCTGGTGTGCCAACGTCGAAAGTTTACAATAAAGATTCCTCCAGAGAATGGCTTAACCGTAGCCATCTTCTGATAAAGGCCAAATTCCCGAATTCTGTTTCTAACTAGAGTCCAAAAAAACATCCTCACATATTCTGTGTGAATAACCCTAAAGGGCATATTGTGGCATATTTATTGTTAGAAAAATAAAATAATCATCCCATTTTTACGCCATTTCGTCCGTAATTCTTCCTTCTGGGCACAGTTTTGCAGTTACTATTTCTGGATACTGTGGCTTTGCTTTCACCAAACATATTCTATAGTGAATTGCGCGGCAGCTCTTCAGCTGCTAACCTTCGTAAGTGGACAAAATCAGTTTCAGATAGGAATTTATTTGGCATTTCACGGCAAGACCCAACACAAAATAGGTAAAGAATGTCGCGCGTTCCCCTTTATATATCAAGCTCACGCTCATAGCTATCGATACGATGCAACAAATGTTGTAATACAAATTCATTACTGAGTTTTTTGACACAACACTTCACAGAATAACAGCGACAAATTACCATTGGAATTGTTCCTTGTTTTCTTAAACTTGAACACACTTCCATCTGAACAATTTCGAACAACGTTTTTCGGAACTTCAAGGGATGCATTTTATATCTTTTTACTTATTTTGCAGTTATTCCAAAGTAAAATGTGCATTTATAAAAGCTTTTTGTTCTGTCATATGTAATAGCGGAGGAAATTCCTTTGATATGACGCTTCTTCCAATTTAGCCAAAATGTATGCCCATTTTTTTTAATAAGCCTAATGAAATGGCAATTTCCGTAACTAAGAACCTTTTTTTGAGTTTACTTTATTTATTGAATCCAAATAATAGGACAAAATATATGCTTAATTACAAAGTGAAATTTCTATATGAGGGTTGCACTATTTTTCGCTCACACGGTATTTACATACATGTTCAACCGACGCCAAAGCGTACCCTAGTTTCCCAACACACGAAATATGCGAAATGCTTACTGAAAATAGTGTGAACAGGCTCAACCATGAAAACAGCTAAATATTGAATCAACCTTATGAAACATATTCCTGACATAATTAAATAGCTTTCCATTTAACTGATAAGAATAAAAATGTTGCCACATATAATGGCAGATGAGGATATACATATCAATTAGAGGCATACTCTTTCGCCCACGGTACCTTTGGAGCTCGATATAGAGCCTACGCTGCGAGGCGAATTATAATATAGGCCCTGGGACGTTACCGGAAAAGGTAAGGGAGGCTAATACGGTCATTTGTGACTTATTATAAATCGTCAGTTGATTATACCCAGGGAGCCCCTGACGCATTTGTTAGTGCGAGTGACTTCTAACTAACAAAGTCAGGTGTTCAAAACTTGAGAGGGGCACCAAATTCACGGGCAATACTTTATTTGGGTATGAATAGGTGATAACGGCTAATAAGCCAGAAATAGCTATCGTAGGTTTCCTTGTCTTTGTCGGTAACGTCCTCCTGCCCATATCATTAGCCATCGTCAGGCGAAGAGTGTTCCAGTAATTTATCGGATATTCACACCGGTCCATACAACCTGGAAGGAATTTGGCTGGCCCGTCTGTCTCAGCAAGCCTGGTGTCAAACTTCACGAATCTGTTGAGTATCTTTAACACTATGGGATCTTTGGACTGTCTAATTGCTGTATATATTCCCATTTTTAATTTTAAAGGCCGATTTGGCAAACAAATGTTTTCAGCAACTGTGCATTAGAATAATGCATTTGCAGGGATAATGAACATTGTACAGTTGGGCAGGGTCAGTATGTGTACTTTGATTAAAAGTCATGGTTTTCACACCACCCGTTTGTCCAGATCGGCGTGTAGAGGCCCTTCTGCTCGGGGCGGAATTGGGGGGAAAGGGGAACTTGAGTAAGCTGTGGGCATTGTTCAGGGGTCAAGTACAAGCAGGGATAATAACGCTATATACACGAAGCGACCAAATATCACTATGTGGTGGGGGCGATATGTCATTGCCAACTGGCGTATGGCAGCGGTTTTTGACAACAAACCATTGAATTCGCTAGCTTTATAGCCACTGCTTTGGCTGTTGTAAACACCCGTTGGCGTAGGCCCTTTGGAAAAGTTAACTGGTGTCCAGTAGAAAACCTGAAATGCCTCATTAATAGCCACTTAATGAATTGTATTAACTAGATTTGCGAGAATAAAACTCCAGATCGATGTTGTTTCACCGTTACTTAGCCAGGCCAGTATGTGCTCGCGTACCCTCTTCTCTAGATGCCTCGTTGTTTGGCTGATGCACCCTGCTCACAGAAGCAAGTGAAAGAGTAAATGCAAATGCATGTGGCCTTCAACGGGAGTCTGTCTTTACTTTCTAATCGTAGGAGGGGAGAGTTCCTGAAGTTCCTGTGATTAATCCACTTGCTAATGCTCCTGAACCCGCATGGATGCGGATTTTTGCGCACGCTCTAAATAAGCTACATCTCATGCTCCACATACGATTTTGCAAACAATTTTTACTGTCCAAACAGTTCATACTGTACTTAGAGTGTCGCAGTTGTGTGCGTACAGTCAGTGTCAGTTTATTAGCCACCTGGTTTTGGTGCTTCTTTAGGTGTCTGTCAACGATTTTAGACACGTTTTTGATGTAAACGTAGCTACGAAATGTATATGGGGTCTGAGTGCTCTGCCTGAATCCTTTTATTTGAAGATTGATGTCTCAAGTAGTGACGTATGAATTCTGGTGTATAACCGTTTGGGGAAAATATGTTGAAAGCTCACGCAATAAAAGTCTACTTCCCGAACAACGTCTTCGACTTCAACTAATATTCCTTTGGATGCATAACTTGCAACATAGGCATACATATGCCGTTCAGCATCCCCTAAAGAAAATGAATAAGAAAAGAATGCAGTTTCTTTGACCACAGTGTATTTGAACTGAAGCTTCGGAAACATCATATTTTTCATCATTAGATTGATAAGGTGTGCTTTTCGTACCTGTAGATATTTGTTTTGTTGAGCAGTCTGTCTCGTGTTATAGGGAAGCCTGACGCCCGTGCTCTCGTCGTTTTGCAGTACGCTTACTGGTTCTGGGTGCCCGCCCAGGTCACCACGAACAACTCGCACCTTACGCTACCTGGAGGCAGCGTACATAAGGCGGTTTAAACCCGACCTATGTAAACAATTGGAGCATGTAGTTAACCTAACTCTACCTTGGTAATACTGGCTCCTTGTTTACACATCCCCCCTCCCCAAATTTTCTTTCTTTTTGCCTAGACGTTTTTTCTCCAGTTTTTGCTGTCTACAGCGTTTAACTTTCAGCTTTATCGAATGCCTCTTGGCCGTTTACAGTGACCTTGCCGGTTTTTATCGATTTTTTCTGTATGAATTCAGTTGTGTATTTTCTCTAACGTTCATTCCCGTTATGCAATGAGGGGTGGCAACTGAAGAGCCCTCTCGAAATTTATGGATCCATTAAATTTTGCTGTTTATACAGTGTTCAAATTTTCACCAGGGAAAAGAAGCTTTACGCTTCCTGTATCCTTTGTCTTCTGCGCGGCTGTTGTCGTCACCATCATGTCTGTCTGCGTGTCGTGTGCGCGTTGTCGGCTTCTACGGCGCCTCCACTTATTCTCGGGTGCCTGACGATCCACGTGTGGACCACGTTTGGGCTCGTCGGCGGATTGATAACTCACGCCGATTGTTTGAGCGATGACTGGTTCTCCTCATCCGCTGCAATGGCAACCACTGTTGAAGAAGATGCAAGTCACTTGCTAGCGCCGGCAACCTCGTCTGAATGATTGGAGCCTTGTAGGGAGTGGCAGATATCCTGAATTAAAATAAATAGTTGTGCTAATATCCATCTTTTAAGCACCAATCTGGTCAACTTGGCATTGAATCAGCCGAGGATTTTGGTGTTTTTGAAAAAGGTTCTATCCTTCTCTCGTTCTGTGTAGCCGTATACCAGCGGCAGTCTATCCTTGCGGTTGACTGCAAGTTGGTGTCCATGCAATATTGTGCAGATATGTTTATCCATTTCACAAAGCAAACTTTGTGCTGCAAGTTTCGCATAGTATGCTGTAGACCACTTTTGATTGCTCCGTTGCCGGTAGCGGGTCTTTGGATCGTATTATCTGCTGCCAGATAGTCACATCCGGCTTATGGGCTGCCAAAAGGAGTCAAAATTCGTGCATTCGCTATGGAAACATTCCTCAGGCAGAGGATCGCGAGCCACAACTTCGGTTTATAGTCATTCGGTCGCTCGGAGCTGGGCTTCGTCGGCCAGAAATGGCCCAGAACTGTGGACAATATCAACGGAAGTCAAGTCGTTAGAATTTCACCAGGACCGAATTGGCAATTAACCCACATAGGACGCTAGGAATTGTGCCTCAGGGCTCTTTTTATTTTCAATGATCAGGTCTACGAACCAAAAAATGAACACGATGGTCTCCTCCCTATAACTCTGAAAGTCACCCGGCGGAAATTTTAGTGTGTACAAAACCCGGAGCTGCTGTCTCGGGTGCTAGTTGCCACTGGCGTCAGTCAGGGCCTGATGGGGCCGTGGGGCGAAGACCGGGATTGACTCGGACTGACGGTTTCTTTTTTAGCTCGTTTGCAACTCACCATCGGAGATGTGACAAGTTATTATAACTGAATGTGGCATGATTGAGCGCGTTAGAATAAGTTAACCTGCTGTGTGGCGCACCACTGTGACCCTTGAGGAACTGCGATTTGTTGGACACGCGTGGGCTCGCGTGTACGTGCCCAGGTGTGTGTACCGTCCAGCTGTTTAAGGTCATACTGTAAGGGCAGCCACCACAACGACACAGGACCCTGCGCCTTAAACATTGTAAAAAGGAATCACTTTTCGTAGTCGGCCACAGGCACTAAGCGTACAGAGTATCTGCGAGGTTATTGCAGTTTTAAGCGGCAGTTTTGATAGGGCCATGGCATTATGAACGCTTCATTATTTTTTTACGTCAAAACGAGATCCCGATATTAAGAAACGAAGAATAATCGCTGTCTTCCATGAGACAGGAAGGAAACCATTTAAACATAGGCTTATAGTATATGGCAAAGTAATCAGAGAAGCTCGATAATCATTTGATACCTGAGATTGCAATGTCATCAGTTTCCAAAGAGTGTGTTTCAATAGAGCGAAGTCTACCTCCATACTTCCTCCTCCACCGCCGGTGCTCATTCCACAAGACGATTTGTTACTTTGGCTGCCCATCCCCAACCACTGCCCCTAACCAGCACCCCCTGGGGTTGCCCTCCGCTTACTTTTGTCCTTCAATATTCACATTCCCACGCGTTTGCTTCCACAAAATGCTATTTGCGGCGATCGACTTATTTCTTTTGTGCATACACACCTCACTCAAACATCCTCAGCGGTAGCTGCGGTTTCTTCCGGCTTACATCTTTTCTGTTTTTACAAATGCACAGTCGGAAAGCAGGCTCTACATGATACAGCCTTGTATGAGAGCATTATTGAACTGTTTTCGGCACAAACGTCCCAACCCCTTGCATATCAAAGAATGACGTCCAACGAAAGGGCGAAGGCTTTGATGTGCCGCAAGTAGAGTGGGGCAACCTGGAGGTACCTAAGGCGAACATTGGACGCTTTACGGGAAAGGCGATGGAAAGGTGCGTACTCAAGTGACGATGATCAAGGCTCTAATTATAAATGCCTATATTTTATAACTCCTATAGACTTCACGCCGGGCCCTTCAACGCAGCCATGGTGCACAAGGATTACGGGCAACTATTTCTCAGTTAAGGATTTCGTAATATTATTATTTAATAAACAGATGTTAACTTAACCCTGAAACAGCTTGGGTTCCACTTCACTCTCAAGGATTCCTTTGAGAGCCTGTAAAAGAAACTATGGTGGCGTCGTGTCACGCGTTTTCGCTGCAAATAACCATCGCTACTGTTCGTTGATTCATCCGCCTTTACTATTCACGGCGAAAGTAGTTCGTATAAGGAGCCACAGTGGCCGTAAGCAAAGACAAAGTCCATGCGTAGGACGCGGGTTATGTACTTTGTGCGTTTGGACGAAGTACAGTAGACTATTGTTTTGATGAAAGGTTGGAGATTGACAGATTTACCACACATTTGAGGTTGTTTATTTAGTTCATTGGGTTGAATTGAGGAGCGAAATTCTGTTCACTAGAATTAAATACTGTTCATATCAGCATACCGGGAGAAAATAGAGGTGGAAATTGATGAAGTCCAGCGTTTGTTGATATACGAGGAATTCCCTATGCTATCAAACGCTCAGGAAAAAAATTTTGTGCTTGCATGTTGCACTCAAAGAGGAAATTCATGAAGAGCAGGAACCTTTTTAATTATATCTGTTCACAAAACGGAAAATTTCGTTTTGTGTCCATGAAATTGAGGTAAGTGGAATTCTGAGGTAGCGCATTGTTTTGGGAATAGATAAACGAAATTAGTAAAAAAATTGTATTTTGCAAATCTACGAGGTTTTTGGGCCATACAGCTGAGTAATGAACTTTGCAGGCTGTTACTAGCTAAACCTCAATTTAAAATGTATATTGCAGATTAAAACGGCTGCAGGAAATGAATGCGTATGAGGATTTTATAAGTTTACAGTAAATAAATCGATTTTACAGTAAATAGTAAGTTGAAGGCAATTAACATAACGAACATTTGAGTGGGTTGTCGCGGGTATTGCGAAAATTTTTTCTCAAAAAGCATTCTGCTTTGCAGTTTTTATTTTAGAAGTGAGCCTGGACTTAACCAAATATACTGAAAATTGTTCCGATTTAGATAGAAAAGTTAGTTCTTTTCTATAACAGAAGATGTGTCCATAATTTGAGGGTACTCAATAAACTGGTTAAAATGTTCGATCGTGATCTTGACTTAATTTTCAAAAAAAAATTACGCAGACATCCGATGCCAGAATATATAAATAAGCAGTTCTTCCTGAGATAACTTGTCATATAAATTTCTTAACTCAATCTTAATTAATATAAATTCACGACATTTTGTGGACCTCAGTTTTTTCGGCAATGAATTGACACGTTTGTGTGGTTCTGAAACCATGACACACGCAGACAGCTGCACAAGAAAAATGTGTTTAAGCTCGTTATTGGGGACATGCGCAATTCACCCTGTCATGCGATAGCAAAATGGGTGGCGGCAAAACTTTAGCCTTTACAGCATCAATTGGCACCACAGAGCTATCGAGACAGGTTTGAATGTATCAACGAAATCATAGATGTGAAATTAAATGGCATGAGGATGCTCTTCCTAGACGTCTCCCCACTGTTTACGAACGTCACGGTTACAGAGACAATTGAATACATCTGCGAATTTCTTTTGAGCAATCAACTAGAGATAGGAATACCGACAAATTCACCAAAGAAACTACTACTGAAGTGCACACTAAATGCACAGTTCGTTTTTGACAGCCAACTTTCCAGACAAATAGATGGCGTTGCCATGGGCTTGTTTCTGTGACCTCTCCTGGCTGACATATTCATGGGCAAGGTGGAGAATTTTAAATTAAGCGCCACACAAGTTAAAGCGCTACCGTCACTACGTGATTATATCTTCCTGATCACCACAACCTAAACCGATAGAGACGCACACTTAAACACGGTTAATCAAGCCCATCCATCCATACAGTTCATGTTGGAGATGGAAACAACAGGGTCGATCCATTTCCTGGACATCCTCCTAAGTCGTAGACCTGAGAGTAGCGTCCGAACGAGTGTGTATAGAAAGAAACCTAGTCTGGACAATATACGAACTCTAGCAGTTTCGTACCCCTTCAATAGAAGCGAAATCTAGTTCGCTGCTTAACGCAAAAAACTGGAAATATTTTCTCTGAAGACACTATTGAAAAGTAAATCAAGAAAATCCAGGACTTACTCCATGAGAACGGATATCCAGAGAGATTTATTTCCAAGAATATGAATGCCAACGAAATAAAACCCACAAAACTTACTAAGGAGAAGAAAACCTCCTTTCTCAAAGTGCCCTTTAGAGTAGACGCTGCAGCTGAACTCCTGAAAAGACGCCTTGACGAGGCCGTGACACTAACCTCCCCATCAGCAACAGTTGGGTACTATTCTCAACAAACCCAATCTTACATGGGGAAGGTATGGACAGGTTATCGACTCAGACCACCTCCATGTGCATCTACACCTTTACTTGCTCCTATGGAGCATATTATATTGGTCGCACGAGTCGGTACCTATCCAAAAGAATATAGGAAAACCTCCCACAATGGCTAAAGAAGGGTGAATTCAATACCGCCAGAACGATCAACAGCTCTATTACAGCGCACATAGTGGATCCCGGACATCAGGTTGACCCCATTGAAGCCTTCAGGGTGATCTACAAGGTCCCACCAAACTACCCTAAATCACTGGGTCAGTGCCTGCTTGCAACAGCAGAAGCAACTGCTATCCGGTGCCGCTATTTACCGGTGAGTCAACACCTACAAAGGCGTCGCGAGATACAAAGTTGCTTGCCAGTCATGTATCCTCAATTATGGTTGGTCCGGACTGTTTCTTTCGCATTCAGCCTTTGTATGAGAATGACTTGCCTTATCTTGTTTGTGAATACACGCTGCTCGTGGCGTTCGTGGTCTCTCGATTCCCTCGTACCAAAATATTGTTACCGCGTTCGGCTTGTGCACACTTCGTGCTTATTACAAGTAACAGGTGCAGATCTCGACAGAAATAGGCATTACCTTCGAAGACTATAAATCAATTACAATAATTATCAGATTTTAAAGTATCATTGCTACTATATAACAAATAGTAACATAAATAAATTGAAAAAGTCAAATAATTAATAATAGAATTATACGCTGATATTAGGAAACTGTCGGTACGTAAACACTGAGCATCCCTCAACTGATAGGCAGCATCATTCATGCACATGTAAATCAAGTTTTTTGAAATGTATTCGTCGTTTCCGCCAGAACAACGTACTCGGCAAGTTTGTTGCGGGCACCGACAATTCGCTACTCAAGCGAATAGCGACAGGCATCCAGAAGGGATAAGCGTCTTGGGACTCTGGTGAAATTGCCCTGCGGGTAAGACGTTGTGTTCAGTGACAAGAGTCCGTCAAGATGTAGAGAATAATCCCAGTCCCTCGCAGTCCGGTAGGTCTGCATGAAGTCTCCTCGAATCTATATGTTTTCAAGGAAAATTTACTCATTGCGTCAAATCGGCAATCGAAGAATAACCTGCTAAAGCTTTTAATGTTTTTGATTCCCTTCTGTGAACCCGTTGCAACAACTTATTATCTATATATTTTTAGCCAGCTTTGACATGCACACATTTCATTTTCCAGTTATCAACCTATAGAGGTTCCAGCGACCTTTGCAAATAGCTCCATATCTATTTAAGTCATTTTTGTGCCGAATGAAACGCGGTTGCTTTTTTGATCACCCTGATACAGTTACAGTCGATTCTTTATCTCATCAAATCTCACCCCGAATTTGAAATGAGTTTTTGATTGGAACATAGTAACTGTGGATGGTTGTACGAGACGATCATATAGCCTAACCTCAATAAGTTTTGGACACCTCAGGATGCCGGCTTTTAAATGAGCTTTTCTATGTCCGCCAAGAAAAAGGATGTACTATAAAAAGTAACTGATTAATTTTTATGCCTTTTTTACATGATTTCGACTGCTTTACAGGGGTCCCTTAGGCCTTATCGTATCTCGACCTGGCACTCCAACTTTTGGTTTGTCAAAGTGGCTGTACCAGCGACTGGGCTTCCCTACCAAGGATTCAGAGTAGAAGTTGAATTCTGCAAAGGAATATGTGACCCGCATCCAAAAATTGGAAGTGGAGGCAGAGGAAGTGATGGTGTCGTTTGATGTGGTCTCCTTGTTAACATATATTCTGTCCAGCCTGACCATCGACACGAAGAACGGTCTTCTCCAAGAGAAATACGATGAAACTGACCAAAAACTGAAGTGAATGGATATCCTCAAGCTCCTGGGACTGTGTCTAAAACATTCTTCACGTTCAATGGCCAAGATTACGAACTAAAAAGGGGACATTCATGGGCTTGCCTTTTTCTGGCCTACTTGCTGAAGCTGTTATGCAGAGGCTCGAGCAGCTGGTTTTCAGCTCCTCTTCCCCGAAGTTCAGGGCCAGATACGTCGATTACACGCTCGTCGTCATCAGATGGAACAAAGTGCAGGAGTTCGAGGCACTGCTGAATTCTATCTTTCCTGACATCCAGTTCACTATGGAAGAAAAGGACAACAACCAATTACGAAGATAAGGACGATGGTTTATCGTAAGGAAAGCAACACCATGCGCATCCTTCACTTCAGAAGCAGCCACCCTGTCGGGCACAAACGCAGCTGTGTTAGGACCCTCTTTTAACGCGTTTAGGCGCACTGCAGCGACAAAAGTGGAAAGAAGGAGGAAGTTAAATACTTGCATACCCTCCTTGGATCCAATGGTTATCAAAAGTCCTTCATACACAAGTGCCTTACAAAGCCTCACTTTGAATGGTCGAAAGAGAAGGCCTCAAGTTTCGGCTCGCTATCCCTTATGTGAAGAACGTATCCGAGATGACTGCAAGAATCCTGAAGCCATTCGGGATCGGTGTGGCTCACAAGCCAAAATCAACCATAGACAGCAGATTATTAGGCCTAAAGACCAGCTACCGTCCACTGAACAGTCGGCCGTGGTCTAGAGCATACCATGTCAAGTCTGCGATTCAAGGTACTTCGGTGAAACAGTGAGAAGACTTGGCACCAGATTGCATGAGCATCAGCTCGCAATCAACCACGAGGATAAGCTGTCTATGGTCCACGAACATGTACGGCAGAAAAAGCGCATATTTGCCTTCAACAATGCAAGGGTAATAGGCCGAGCCAATGATAAGATGGCTAGACTTCTGCTGGGAAGTTGGTCGTCGATCGACACACTTAACAGAGCAATAGACCTTCATCCTGCTTACCAGGCGGTACGTAAACGGCTCGAGTCAGATCGAACAAGGCCAATAGGACGGCGAAGAAGATACAAGCATGGAGTAGAACTGAGATCAGATGAAGATAGGAGAGGGGTAGGCCAGGGACCAGGTGACCAGGTGGAGCGCTACCTTACCGCTACCGCGCACACGAGGTTGACATGAGCCCATGCGGGTAGCAACAAGTCATTAGTCCGTCGGTGGACGAGGGACAGGCCAGTAAGTGCACTGACGTGCCAACAGTTATGACAGCCGCAAGGGGGACAAAGTTCACACGAGCCCCCCCCCCCAGTGGTCAATTTCACGGACAGTCAGTAGCAAACAAGCAGGCCAAAATTCTTGCGCTGAGCACGGATATAGTAACAGGCATCCAACGAGGCTGAAACAGCCCCGGCAAACAGAAACAACCACCAAGGTGCTCTGACGATTGAAAAAAGCGAATGTCCAAAACGTCAGTCCCAAGATAACTCGGTCCAGGTCCTTGAAACCTCTTATTCGTCTTCTTTGGGGGATGATGAAAACTATCGAATTCAAATATATTTTTGGGAAAACATACACGAAAAAATTATTTATTGTACTTGTTTGGTAGCAAAATGCGCATTCGTTAAATTTTATACTTAGATAAAGGGTATCTTTCGGTTTTAAAATAGTTTCCGAAATTGCCGAATAATTTTGAAACCTAGTGACTGCTGCACTGGAATTGAAGGTTTAAAAACGGCGCAGTGTGTACATCCTCTTAAGGAAAATTAAGTTTTTGCCTAGTGCTTAAGGAAGA
>JAYGXS010000004.1:45003979-45034077 GCA_036362985.1 Ligula intestinalis | reverse complement strand
TGTCTTGCACAACCGGTAATAATTGTTGCCTCTATAACGTATGACACCAGTCGCTTGCCAATTAGTCTAGTGCCATTGCATAGCCGCGGTGCATCACGATTTCTCATCAGCATAATTGGCGTGCCAACCTTCAGAACCAGTTTGTGCGATGGAACGCCAGATATTTCCAAGCTTTTCAGGAAGTAAACTGGATCAATAACACAGTCGGAAGGATCAACCGTCGTATCGATTGATTTGCACAGTTTTTCATCACCTGGAAGAAGACGACTAATTCTGTCGTTAATGGAATTGACGAATTTGTTATTCGGAGCAAGAATTCCTCGTTCACATAGCCATTCTACGTCGGAAAAGTTATTTTGGAGATTAGGGAAAACTTTGTCTGTAAGATCTTCATCACTGCTCAGAAAATTTGCTACCAAACTAATGGGGATGTTTCCGGTAGCATCGCTGTCAATTTTCCCTTCGCCAATCTTCAAGATGTTGGTGGAGAATCCGTCGTTTTCATGGGCATTGTGCAGGAGAACTCTTATATTGGTCATGAGTTTTAATGTCTTCACTGTTGACAAAAGCGGTGAATATTTTAGGCCGAATTTTACCTGGTAACCTCTGGTAACCCTTTGAATCACCGGTAGTGTCTGGTGGAAATCACCAGATATAACCATTGTGATGCCACCAAACGGAATGGTTTTTCCTGTGATATCACGCAGCGTTCTGTCTACCGCTTCCAGTGCAATTCCGTTGGCCATGGTACACTCGTACCAAATTATAGCTGAGCAGCGTTTCAACAATTCAGATGATCCACTACCTCTGCTTATGTGGCATGTTGCGGTGCCTTCATCAGGTAACATTAGAGGAAGCTTGAAGGTACTGTGAGCAGTTCGGCCACCGGGAAGTAACGTCCCTGCTATACCAGCCGATGCAACAGCCAAAACAATTTTGCTTTCTTTGCGCAGCTCAGCCAAAATCAGCTGAATGACGAACGTTTTGCCAGTTTCACCGGGCGCATCCAAAAAGCAAACGTGGTCACCATTACTGCATATCCGACATATCATTTCTGTACGTAAACCAATGAACGCAGCAGACAGGTCCGATCGAATGGAGAGCCGGCAGCCGAGCAACCGAAATAATGGCGCGCGCTTCCATACATTGACGGCGTTTCAAAGGCAGTCTCCCGTCTATTAAAACTCCTGGGGCTCGGCATCGCCCACCGACCAGAGGCAACAATACGACATCTCGTCATGCGGCCGAAGGAACCCCTGCCCCGGGGTGAAAACACAAACGTCCTTTACCGGCTCAAAGCAGTGAATAGCAAAACGTCACATAGCAATTGATAACGCACGAAGCTGAGGCAAATTATTTGCAAGATAATGCAGAATACAGGAAAGGAACATAGTAAAAACTATCAGTAACTGAACGAAAAAAACAACATTTTGGAGTGCACAAAGTCATTACTGTTTTATGAATTTGTGCCTGATAAAACTGTTTGAATCCTACTACGGGATCGCATGCACGCTTATAAGAAGCCTACTGATAGAACAAATTTGGAATTGATAAAAAAACTGTGAGGTAATTATTATATCCCTAATAAACAGAGGATTCAGTGAAGTAGATTGTTTTTTCAAAGTAAAATGATATGTACGTTTCACATTTCACAGACCTAATGTAACCGACAAATTAAATTGTGCAACTCGAAATGCTGGTTTTTCCTCCTCATCTGCGAATTGATATGGATGTGCCATTTACTGCAATGCAAAAATTAAAAATTGCGTATTCGTGGATTTAGAAAATCATAAAGAGATTGAAAACTTTTAATGATGGAATAGATGCGCACATATTTTAAATTGTTAAAGTTTAAGAACGCCTCTAGAAAAGTTGTTCTTCTCTGGTTATATGTTCCAGTCACTCATACTTTGCTGATAAGTAGAATTTCGATAAAATTGAATTTTGTGTAATTGTATCGAAAGCTTTTTCAGTTCTTATATTTTAGTTCCAAATATGCTCAAGATATTAAAAGGTTAGTTTGAATACACTGCTTTGTATACGAGAAAGTATCAAAGTAATTTCTTACTAAGTGAAATACGATATACTGCAACCAATGCTGAAATACCCCTGCTTATATCAATCATTTTTAATATCCAGATGGAGATTTTAGCAAGTTGAATGTCAATATTTATTTCGAGGGTAAAGACCTCCGTTAACTTGCAAATTCCTTTATTGATTGTATTACATACAACGACATCATAGTTACAATCTGAAGCATAGTGGTCAATCAAAATACAAAACATTTATCGGTGGTGTACTGACAGAAAGTTTATATGCAATACTGCTGACTACGTCAGACATTCGGTCAGTACACCTGTTGAGCACAAAAACTCGCTCCACTTAATATGGGAGATTCCAAATATACTTTGCCACAGTATTACTAACTCCGAAAACATTTGAGAGTGTATGGCAATCGGCATTGGTCTTAGCACTACCTTTTTATTGCAGCCTAAAGACAAAGGTGAGGGTCGTGCTCTAAACGTTTTAAAACATTTCATGAATAAAAGTTGCGTTTCCCTTGTAATAATTGGGGACGAGCGCATAATATTGGGATCTGATTAACCTTACCTACCAAATGCACGACCGAAGACACTGATTGTGGTAATTAGGCAATAAAGAAAATCTTCAAAATGGTGATGCAATTAAATTTGATAGTCACCGTGCTGCTAATTAAGCAGAGTTACGTTTGTTTGTGATAAAAATGGGAGTGTTACGGGCCATCACATATGAGCATATAAGGATTGGCCTGATTATTTGAAGCTGAACTAATTCGGTATTCTTTGACAAAATTTGACTTCTTGCGTCAGTCTGTATGCGCAGACCGATATGTGCGATCGTTCTTTATGATGAAAAAATGGCGGACATCTTGAACTCAAATAAAGGAATTTTTCGCTACATGCAGAGAAGAACTGACAACACACCATCTCCTTCTAATAAGCAGAAGTGTATAACTCTCATTACACATGACCACTTCTAACGATCCTTTTTTTAAAAAACGATATCTTATATTACAGGCAAATCACTGCAACTATGTAAGAAATCACAAGATGTCTTGTTTTAACTTGTGCGAATATTAATAATTTAATAACCTTTAACTCACACACCAAGTTGTTGCTCTCTGTGAATTTATTAAAAGCTATTATCTCATTTTTTCGCAAGAATGAGTCATTAAAAGGGATTTTGCAAACATTGAACTATAAATGTTGATTTGTAAATTACAAGGAAAAATATCTGGACATGAAAAATGGTAAGTTGATGTTACTAACTCGATACAAAAGCAGTTTTTGGTAATTTTGATCTCGAAGAGAGGTGTTTTAAGTTTTGACCCTATGGGTTTTTGCTTTATATTGCGTCTACCGACATATGTACACCTCAATACAATACTTTTAATCGTTTTGGATATTTAGGAAGACCTCCTCAGCGTTGTAAAAACACAGGAAGGCGTGCCACAGGGATTGTAGTCCTAATCCCTGCCCTCTATCTCTTCTGACTAAAGAAATTTGCAAAGCTGGTGAATTCGGAAAAGAAGTTAATTCTGCCAAACTAGCGCATAGCTACATCCTTATTTCGAAGTGTCTATGTTCCGACTCTCCAGCCTGTAGTTGTGCATATTTATATTTGTAGTGCAATTAAAATTATTATTGCATATCGTACTAAAATATATTTACACAAAGTGAAAAAATCCAAGCATTGCATTAAAAGCTACTTTTATACCATTTATTCACTTGACAGTGTCGCTTGGTAATTTGTGTGTAGGTGCCTAATAGCACCTTGATACAGTAGCATTTGCTATTAAAATGTGCTTCACAATTTTAACTTTTGCCTTTTAAAGACAACTGCCTTTAAATTCGCCAAAGGGAATTATTCGACTCTCTATTTTCATATCACGAATAAGATACTTATAATAAAACTAACCTGGCACTTTAAATTTTCAGAGAATAGTGGGGATCTATGTACGTTAAGTTTTATACGTTGTGACCAAGGCGAAGATCACGAGTTCAGCAGTCGCCTTGTTCAACTTTATTCCGGAAAAATAATGTTTCAATTTAAATGATTTGCAAAGCAAACCTGGATATGAGCTCATCACATTTTTCTTTTAGTCATAGCAGTCGCTTTAGTGTTTGGCGGTAAGCTTTTCGTTCGATTTTTCTCAGGTGAGTAATTGTTGTCTGAGACAAAATTTAAAATTTTAGCCTATTGTTATAGCTGAGGGTGATGACGTAGGTAAGAAATTATGAATATTTTGCCGGCATCTTATCTGAGTTCTTCAAAGAACTTCATATTTGCATATTTAAAGCGAATATTTTATGAACTCAATGGCATTTTGAGAATTGATAGATTTTGTACATTGCCCTTTTTGCTAGTGTCCGTGTCAACAAGTGTCCTGCAGGGTACGTATTTGTACTATGTTGTTTTAACTGTTAGATATTTTGAGTGTTTCATTGTGGATTAATACGTATTCCTCGGATGATTTCAGTCGTATTGGCAAAAATACGTATGTTGTTGACTGCTTTCAACTCAAGAGGTGTTTTACCAAAGTTTTCTTCAACCCTACCCAAACTCAGGATTTCGAAACCTGGCGGTCAAACCCGTGAGGCTTGTGTGGTCTGAAAATACTATTGGCCGCTATGTGGCTACTGATAGGGTTTAAGTGTTATCTTCAAGGCACGACGGGGTGAATATGTCCCGTTACTGGTTTGCAGATTGCAATTTCACCATTTGAACTCGTATAATTTCCATGAAACAGTCTATTCGGAAAGATCCATTTTCTCAGTTAACATACTATTTATTATTTAATTATTTATCTCCAGACTCTAAGACAAAGGCTGCTGCGTATGTTCAAACTGTAAGTCGATGAGAAGCAAATTTAGTTTAATTGCTTTACTCATCATATTTATAACTGTTCCTGCGTAAAGATCAGGCATTAAAATATTCTTCGCGCTAAACATCATTTGTATTTGACAAGAAGAACAGCCTAAGCCTATTTTTTGTGCCTATAAAAAGAGAATCCAAGCGAAGCGAAATTATGAAGAAAATTGAAGTTTGATTGAAAATATTGTGCGTAGCCTGGAATTTACTGCCTAGTTGTTTTTAAATTTACTTACAATTCACAGAAGGCATTAGAAGTGAAGCGGTCCTGTCACGCCTCTCTTCTGAGGAGGATGTAGTTTTCCGGTACATCTTTGCATCTACTTAAGCCTATGTTTACTATTTTTAGGGTCCAATGGGCGTTCGTGGTGGGATTTCCTGCGACATCTGGTGTTCGCATTCATGAAAATAAACACTAAGGATTTGACAGTGGTTTTCTTTTTATTCCTCTCCTCAGAAATGCAAACATTTTCTGTTCAAATGACTCTGTCAACCCACTTAAGTATTAGCCAGTTTGATAAGTTTATAAAGGGACTCGCAAGTCAAAAATTTGTCGATACAGCGATTATAGTCACGCGACAAACCGAAAAAAACAGGCATTATATCATTATTCTGAATAATGTAATGTGTGGAAACGTGTTAGTGTGCGAGTGAAATGCCTATTTTTACGCTTACTTCATATCTAAAAACAATGCCCAAGGAGCACATAGGTCAGACACTAGCTGTGCTAATCGGCTTGATTAATAAGTAATTCAGTCATTTTCGTATTGATAACAGTGCATGCAACGCAACCACTTCCATTATATGTGTGTCATATAAAGCGACTTAATTTTACGCCTGATTTAAATTTTCTCCAGTTGGTTACATGCAATACTTTCCGCCCTGCAATTAAAATTTTCAAAAAGTATCTTTAACCTACATACCGAGCAGACAAGATTCTGAATAAAGATTGCTGTCAAAGACAACGTAGACTGTAATGGCGATTCCTGACACTCATTGGTTTGCACGTCACTTCGACTACTTACCTCGTAGCTAAATCGGACAACAGTTTTTTAAGATTGCACATTTAAGGCCATAAGGAAAATCCAACCAATTGAGCATGACAACAGTTCTTTGAGTTCGTTGTAGCACGGACGTCGAGTATTTATCTAAATCGTTCGCTTAAGAATGCTTTAAACAGATCCCGTAAAAATATACTCCAGGTTACCTTAGTAAAAGCTTTGTGATTCATGCACGTTGGAGTCGACATTTGATGACACTGAAGTTTGTGAAGTTTGCGTATCAGTTTGACGCCATCCAATTTTGAAGCACAACGTCAAGATGGAAAGGCTTTTTGTCTAATTTTCAACCAGTGTCCAGCATTCTTAGAATCCGTACGTTACACGAGGGGCAAGAATTAAATCATCATATAGCCGAGTAATTTGGGGTAGACCTGTTTAAAATTAAGAAATAATAACAAACAGCAGATGAGACCAAATCAGATTTGAGCAATGACTTCAAGTAAAACCTCTTTACGTTGCCTTTCATGGGGCCCTTTGAGTGCTAGGCTATCCGGTACGAAGCAGTTACCTTAAGGTAATCCGGTCTACTTAAATCATTTTTGGGCCTTGTTTACGACTAATGCCTGCCCTTTTTAAAAGATGGCTGCAGTATGAGGATAAAAAGGCGAGCTTCTGTGTAATTGGCCGACTTCGTTTTACCCAAAGCTACACAGAGCATGAACATGGGTGTTGTAGTGAAATACGTGGGTTCTGTCAGCCCAGGTTTGATGCCGATAACATTGAATATATTAAAAGTATGATAGAGAAAATGCAACAATCACTAGCCTTGAAACGTAATAAATTCTCCTGATAACCCTAAAGCACCCCAGGCCATTAATACCGGCACTTAGCTAGGCTTATACAAAGCTACTTGGTTGTGGAGAATAATATTTTCTGCTTAAAAACGTTAAAAATATTATAATCCTGTAGAATACGGGAAGTACTGCAGGCAAAATTCCGCAATTTGGAATACAAATGGTCGAGCAGCCTAATCGTAAGTCATTTTAGTCCGTACACGACGCCGGCTTTTTAACGAGCTTCTTCTGTAATATCGTTTAACTAATTGCGTAAAAACTCGATTATCAACTTGCCGGTTTCTTGAGTTTCCCAAAAAATTGGAATGGGGTTTAGAAGGTCATCTTATCCAAATTACCATTCTGGAGTTAGATTAGTACAATCCGCGGCGCAAAGTGCCGCACATATCTCCAATTAACATACAGAACAATTTAATCCCAGCAGCCGTGGGAAGCGACTTCGACTGCATTTTCTTTTCACTTCACATTTACTTCTTATAATTTCCTTATCTGTCTGTCCTATTTCCCCACCCCGCAAAACTCGATTACCACCATTCTTACAGGACAAAATGCTGGGTCTACAGGTATATGAGTGGGCCTACATAAGCTAATTTTGACGACAATTTATCGAAAACAAATTTTTTCGTTTGAATTTGAATTTTCGCAAAAATGAAAGCTGCTTCTGATATAACCATGCCCAGAAGGTGCTCCCGTTCTTTTTTGAATAAGCTCCGACACCTGTGGTCCGTATCACCTGTCCACAGGAGCAAAAAATGAGTAGATGCACATAGAAGTGGTCTGAGCTGGCAGCCCATAATTACCTTTGTCGTGTAGGACCGAGTTTTTTGCGAAAATTGCTCAAACGTTCGATGCTGGGAAGTTTCGCGATACGGCTTGGTTGAGGCGTCTGCTAAGGAGTTCGCTTGCCGTATTCCCTTAAAAGAAAACTTTGAGAAATAAGGTCTTCTTTTACATAGTGGGTATGGTGGGTTTTGTTTCTCTCTGCATAATATTCTTTATGATGAATGTGTTCGGGTATCCGTTCACTTGCAGCAGGTCCTGGATTTTCAGGAGCTCTATTTCAATAGAGTCTTCCAAACAGAGTTTTCTTGCTTTCTGTGTTAAGCAGAGGACAATGTAAGGCATCTGTTGTATAGGTTTACAGCTTTTAAAGTTTGTATACTGCCTGGACCAGGTTACAGTTCAGTTAGCAAAATAAAAACTTTGGATAGTCTTTCCAAAAAAATCGGATAGCTTTAAGAGAACATGCGTTTGCACTCTGCATTTTTTGTGAAATAGCTCCTGTAGAGCACAAAACAGAACCATATGTTTGGTGGAATTAAAAAACAACTTATATTGTTGCAAAAGGTGAGGGTATGGACTGCTTGAAATTGGCACACTAAGACTGTCTATAACAAGGGCGATATCATGCTAAGGAATTCATACTATGATTCCAAGGCTTTCATGTTTAGCGTTCAACTTATGAAAACGTAATTATAGTTTATATTCCAGCATTTCACTGTCTTAACTATTGGCACTTTCAATACTTGAACTTAGAACATGAACATTATGTAGTGAATTTTAGCCCATACTAAACCCATCGAACTCGGTGATGTATCTTTAAAATAGTTGACTCAACTTCCATTCATAAAGTATGGCACGTGCTCGACGGAGCAGGGCGACAAATTAACACGGAAATATTTGCGGTAATAGTTTTACTTTTTTAACTTATAATCCTGTCACGAGCACTAGTCGCTTCAATGATTTACAATGTGAACTTCCATTTACTTTACGTGGTAAAAGTAGCAACTATAGGTAAGTGAAATTAATACAAATTAACCAAGTAGACTCCTTATCTCCACTGTGGACTGCAGTGTTTTATAAATCACACCCATTCTTAGTCATGTATATAGAAAGACATCTCAATCGACTGCTAAATATAATTCATAAAAATAATTTGCAACGCCACCTTGTTAACTATTGTAATTTCGCCAAGCGTAAGGGGCCTGCGATCTGGGTGAGAATCATGTTGCATTACTCATTTTTAAAAATAGAATAAATTAAATTTGTGATACAAATTAAACATCGAGTTGAATCAATAAAAGCCATATGCATAAGCATACTGGTTTTTGTTCATGCGATATAGCGCCGTCCAAAAAGTCGGACTTTTGTTATGGATTTGAAAGACCAAACCATTGGATCATGATCCTCGAACGCCAACAGTACATAATTATTTTAGAAGATGTAAATGCGACCATTGGAACAACAAGTTTATTGTCCTGAAGTTTCGGATTCCGTCGGTAATCCTCAATCATAGGTACTGGTACAATAGTCTAAGCTATGTTCAGATAGCGGTAAAACCTGCACAGATTGTAGTGTATTTATATTTCTTAGTGGTCATCAGCATGCTCATTGTAATTATGCACTCTTGTAGTCAATATTTGGATTTAATTAGTGTGTTGAGGGCTTGACACTTCGCGTTCGACCCATTATTTGCCATGATTTCCTCGTCCGCGTCGGATGCGGCTTGGTAATTGCGCCACAATTATGCTTGCCATCGTCAAAGTTGTTGTTGTGCCCGGCCCTTTCCAAGTGACTGATTCGTTTGCTTAGGCAATTTCTCAGTACACGATAGGGAAGCGCCACATCGTTGCGCTGTTTGATGGACTGGGGACCTGAGAACCATGACTCGAGCAGTTCGCGGCTCACCCGTGTGTCACTTCTTGCGAGGATTTCGGCCTAGTTAAACTTAAAAATATGGCCGGGTCACGTCGAGTGAGTTGCAACCTGGGATTTTTGGTCATTCTTCGTCACCGCCGTGGCATGTTCGGCCATTTGCGTCCAGATTACTCTCCAGGTTTCTCCGACGTAGTTTCATTGTCCACAACTCTACCAGATCCGGGTAACGACTTCTGCCGTTTCCTGCCGTGGCAGTGGGCCTTTCGCTCTCAAAACCCCGTGCCTGATGTTTGCTTCTGGCCTGTGGGCAACTCCAATCCCAATTGAGGTGAGTGGACGGCTGACCACTTCCGATACATTCAATATTTACCAAAAAGCTCGCCAAACGTTTGGGCCAGTTGGATGCGGTTTCTTCTCTCGCCTGCGTATGCAATCGTTGACAAAATTGTCATGTTGATTTATAAATGTTCGTTTAGAAAAATGTTTCACAGAGGTTTCCTTGGTAGTGTCGGCTGTCGACAAACCTGGAAATATGGAGTTTTATTCTGCCACTACCAAGGAAACTCCTGCTGATTTATGTTTTGTGTAAAGTATAGAGTTTGTAGTGGGGAAAAGCAGTTTTCAGGTTATTTGGTGAGGATAATAGGCAATGCCTTTGAAAACCCTATTGATCACGTGTACAAGCACCTATAAAAGGTTACCACTACTAACATAGCATTGGCAAACAGTGAGTAGCATTGTCTTTTTACAATATATGTCTGGTTTTTAGAATTCAGACTGGGAGGGAAGGTACGGGACGCATGTAATTATCCAAGCGTTGTTTGTATATCTGAAGGGAAGTGGCCTCCACGACTGACTGTCGAAAGTTGTTCCAATGTTGTATGGCACGTTGCGTGAAGAATTCAGATCGGAGCTTTAGCTTGGCCATCTTCGTGCGCAGCTTCATTGTGTGCCCACGGAGATGAGGCGAGAGGTGCCACTGAAACATGTTCTCAAAGCGTAATCCTTTCTCAAGACTGTTTATTATCTTTTAAACTAGGATAAGATCCCCTCTTTGTTGCCTGTAATGCAGAGGAAATAAATTTAGGCATGCCAGTCTGTCTATGGAAGTGTTGTTCTTTAGAATTCTTACTAGCTTTTTTGCCCGACGCTGCACTTTCTCCAGGCATTTTGTGTCCTTTGCTAGCCATGGCCACCACGCCTGTATGCCATATTCTAGGTGGGGTCGAACAAATGTACCGTACACTCTGCCAAAGAGATCTTCATCGAAGGCTTGCAACGCCTTTTGATCGCATGCAGCATTCCCGTGGCTTTATTTGCAGCTTTGATACATTGTTATGAGTGCTTCAGATTACTCTGTATCCAAATGCCGAGGTATTTTTCCGTAAATGCTACGGGAATTCGGATGTTTTTAAGGTGATATGTCCTGCTGCTCTGGGGGATAGGCTAGATAGTTGGACGCAGGTGGAAGACGGTACACTTTTGCACATTGAAATCCAGCAACCATCTCTCGGACCACGTCTGCAGTTTGTAAATAGTATTTTGTAGAGCGTCTCGGTCACTTGGGCGCTTAATGACCTGCCAGAGCTTAACGTCATCGGCGAACATGATTTTACCGCATTCCAGTTCTTGAAGGCTGTCATTTACAAAGAGAATGAAGAGTAGATGACCGAGAACGGAACCTTTAGGAACCCCACTAAATACGTCAACCCAGTCCGATTTATCCTCCCCGATGCAAATGCGTTGTTTTCGACCGACTAAAATTGATCTAATCCAGACCAAAATTTTCCCCTTGATGTCAAGAACGCTCAGTTTATGTAAAAGGCGTTGATGGGGCATGCTGTCAAAGGATTTCGCGGAAATCGATGTACACTACGTCCACTTCGAAGCCCTCTTCTAAAGCACTTGTCCAGGCCTCAGTTGAAGCCAGTAAATTTGAAAGGCAGGAGTGCCCTCGCCGAAAGCTGTGTTGGAACTTTTGTATAATGTCATTTTTATCGCAAAATCTAAGAATGATCTGCTTGACAAGGACCTGCATCATTTTGCAGGAAAGTCAAGTCAAGCTTATGGGCTGAAAGCTGTTTGCAGACAGCTTGCTACCTCCCTTATATAACGGTAGGATGTTGGCCGTCTTCCACTGCAAAGGCTAGTACCCTGTATTCATAGAAAGCTCGAACAGAGATGAAAGAGGCACTGACAGCTCAGTCGACAGTTCGTTAAGTATCAGTCCAGGGATTCCATCCGGTCCAGGAGACTTGTCTGATTTGATGTGACTGAGGACATGTCTTACGTCTGCGACAGAAAAGGTAACAGTTTCAATAACGGCTTTACCTTTGCCTACTTCTACTCCCGGATTGTCGTCGGGAGATTCCATCGTAAACGCCGATCTGAAAAACTCTGACAGTAACTCTACTTTCCGTGGTTCTTCCGGAACTAAATTCCTGAGGTTATCCCTTAGAGTCCCAATGTCGTCCCGATGCTTCATTTGACTGCAGATGTACCCATAAAACTTCTATGGACATATTGTGGCTTGTGTTGTAAGTTGACGCTCAAAGGCAGTTCTATAATTTCGTATTTCTTTACGGCATATATTTCGTTGCGCTTTATATTCGGCAAGTGATGTTGAATCTTGAAGATGCTCGTTCTTTTCCATAGCCTTTGTTTCTTCTTAGTGGCCCTTTTTATCGGCTGGTTGACATATGGAGGTCTAGCATGTGGTTTTATTACTTTCATTGGGCAGTGGACTTCAAGAAAGCGCTCAACAGTCCCTTGGATATGCTGCCATAATTCATTTGTATCGTTCGGATTGGGTAACCAGTTTTCTGCGGAAGTGGTTCGTCAAATTTCTTTAAAATCGGCTTGTTAAATATTTCTGCGTCTCTTTATTTGCGATTTTGGAGACAGTAGGTAACAGACGCAGGTAAAAGCACCGTGGTCGCTTAACCCAAGTAGCAATTGTGAGTTCACTTCTCTTATGATCCCCTCTTCCTTACTAAAAATGAGATCTAAACAGTTTGATCGCTGGCCTTCTCGCAGTCGTGTTGTGAAGTCTATGTGTTTAATGAGATATTCGTCTAAAGAAAGCTGAAGTAGTTGATAATTGAAAGTTGCTGCTGCGGCCTTTATTCCAGGCCTTATCCAATCGATGCCAGGAGTAAAAGGTTTTCCTGTTTAGAGATAACTGTCAGTGAAATTAGCAGTTCTACGTGGTCACTTTTGCTGGAGCCGAAAGGCCGATAAACAACGCATATATTAAGTGCCGGATGTTGCCTAATCTTAATTTTACACGAAATTATTTCATATCGTCGTAGGGCTATGCCTGCGATTTCCCTCTGACAACAGGACATTTCATTGGTTACATAAAGTACCACTCCTCCGCCCCTACGTTGAGATCTGTCGCAGCGGAACGTTTGATAGCCTTAAATGCTGACTTCACTGATCCCTATTGTTTCGGTCAGGGGTTTCTGTTCTGATATAATTATTTTGAGTTCGTCAATTTTATTGTAGAGACTCTGACAATAGGTATAATAGATCTCGAGGCAGCGGCCAATATTGCTTGTGGTATCTTCTAGAACCGGCCGGTTGACCTTGGTTAAGTTTTTGGCCTGACTACTTCCTGTCAAAGAAAATTTCGTTTGATTGGACTATTTCTCCTCCTCTTATTTGTAGGCCAGGTTCGCCTTTGTTCTTTCGGTCGTTTAGATTGTTTTTCAAAAGTCGCATTTTCCTGCGTTCTTTTGATTCATAATCCGGCTGAAAGAAAACTCCAGCATTCATAGTCACAGAGACGACTTTCCAGCAGAAGCTGTGCATGCGCTTAGGTGTCCCAAATGACTTTTAATGGTCGTGGCCGAGAGCTTGAACTATTCGGCGGCTGATCCTTGCCTATTCTAAATGTTTTGAACATTTTTACAGACTCAGTGCCTCTTAGCAGTAATTTAGCGTACTGCCGAACAAGATCTCGGTTGTGCTCCACCTTATCCCCAGCAAAGGTAGCCGTTGATTCTGGTGCACCCTGTATCACTATATGTGGCTAACGGCTGGCGCGAGCTTGGCCGTGGTCACTTCGCACTGAAGCAAAGTAGCAGCAAGGGTTTCGAAGTCCAGATCTGTGAAAGATTCTATGGACATTTTGCTAGTAGCATTTTCTTCTAAGTTACCGTTTGCCCTTTGGTCTAATTCAACTTCCTTTTTTTCAGAAGTCTCCTATCGAGTGGGTACAGTTACAGGTAGGATCAAAAATTATACGGTAAAGGAAAATATCTTAAACAGAAATATGCCGTATCTTTAAATATAAAGTAGAAAAAGTCATAAAATTTATCAAATGCGTACAAGAGGGTATACGTGTGCCTTCCCTGCAAGATATTTTAATTAATGCGGTCATTGAACATCAATAGAAAAACTGACAAAATTTTCCTCTAGGGCCACCTAAATATATATTCTCCCGCCCAAATATCCTACGGAATTAGAGGTTTAACATTTATTTCTTGGTTAACGAGTTAAAATTGATATTTATTTGTGTTTAAAGGGATCAAAGAGTATAAAATTGAAGTAACATAATTGTTTTAATGAGCTAAATATAATCAACTCCACCCACGTAAACTGCTGGTGCTCAGGCAGTTTCAGATTTTACACTTGAACGCCTCATCAAAGGCAAGCTCAAAGCATTGAGTCGCACCGGTTTGGCAGTATATAATAGGATGTGGTTCCTATGCCACTGAATACCTATCAAAATAGATGACTTGTGCATTCATCGCGTGTTTGCATGTGTTGAGAAAATTGATTGATTGCCCACAGAAGCAACCACTATCAGAGTAAGGAAGCCGGCGTTATGTGCGCAACAGAACAATAGGAGTTAAGGCTAAGATGATTAACCCTAACACCCACAATCTTCCAGACCCTGCTTCCTTAGGAGATAGGATAAGTCTTGGGAAGGCAGAGAAGACGGAACATTATATTGTTTACAGAGTTAGGGGAAAGTTGCCAATTGGTCTTGCAAGGCGTCCGACCATGAGGCCGGCGTCGCCGCGTCCGCGACGCACGAGGCGCAATTCTTAGTCTCCTCTCACCGCAGTCATCGCGGGCGGCCACCGAATACTCGCTTTGTCTCGGTAGACTGATGGTGATTGGTTGCCTTGGCGAGATGAAGCCGCATGTGTCAGTAGATGGCTCAGACTATTGAGCGAGGACGGACAGGGGTGCCGGGACTTAGCACCTGACCGCAGGCGGCATTAGGCGCGCAGGCCAAAGGCGCCATCCGTCAGATCCTGGGTTCCAAGTGGCTGCTAGAGCCACTACAGAACCTTGTGCAAGCTCCGTGTGTGGCGTACCCTGTCGTTATTTAGCTGCATGCCCTCGTCCGTGCTCTCTTTGTCTTTCTCCTTTCGCCTTGACTGATTCCACTAAATCCTCTTCACATAATTGGCCTTCTCATATTGACACCTTCCCCCCTTTTCCCACGATTCACTTGAACGAAAAGATGAATACATTCTAACTTGTACTCCGTTTCCATTTGAATGTACTGGCCCGATGAGAATTTATCGAAAACTTACGAACGCTCGCCAAGCACACTTTGGAACCGGCAACTGTCACACGTCCATTCCCCGCGTTCACTTTTGCTGTGGTAACTTCTGTGTTATTTAGTCGTCTTTGGATCAATGCTCGCTCAATCGATTAACTACTCCGCACAAATCCCAGCACAGAACATGGAGGTGTGCGGTCATTGTACTTGCCACGGCAGCGTAAGCCATGGACAGACCCTGGCCACTATCCCATTCAGGCCCGGTCGTATTCCTTCGCTTAGCTCTACACGAGATGCGGCTGTGCCATTTGAGGCATCCCCAGAAGCAGCATCAATAGGGGCACTCCTATCGGCCTACAAACCATTACAGCCACGGTCCCCTATCACCAAAATGTGGATTAACTTCCGACCTACCACCAATGCGATCATACTTTCTAATCACGCATAGGCCTAGTTGGTCACTAAGTAATCCAAATCTCTAAGACAGGCCCATCAGTGTCAGTAGCCCAAACATGCGCCTATACAGACACAGCTTAATGACATTTAACAATCAATGTGCATCCGAAAAAAACTATGGTCAGACGCCATGGACCTCAATTCACCGCGTCCTATCAACCCACACACCAAAAAACGTGCATCAAACCATCTGATGCAGGAGTAGAACACCTGTCGTTCTTTTTGGTGGTAAACATGCTATTTATAGTGGAGTCCGACGCCTGACTATGTCGCATGAGGTTTACACAGACCGACTTGCGGCTTTGTCAGATACTGTGCCCAATCTCGACACTGGATGCCATCACACCTGCTCGTTACGCATACGTCTGATTGGTTGGTTTGGTATGCATCAGCCTGAGACTGGCGTTGCAGTGTCAGGACTCCAATATACATCCATCGAACCCGATTCACCTACGCAAACTGCTTATTTATTTGTACCATAATATTAGAAATCGTGAAAACCTATGATAAAATGTCATGGAGCTCACCTCACCCACCCACCCACTCACGCCCTACCAAACCATTGACCACGCAATATCCGATGCGCGGTTACATCGATGACAAACATTTTATTTTTAAGCGCATTTCGATGCCTGAGAATGTCATATGCCGTATACATAAACAGACCGTTATGGCCTCTTCAGAAACTGCGCCCTAGGTCGGCACCAGATAACGCCCAGGCTCGGATAGCCAACTAGCGTACGAGAAAGCTGTAAAAGTGAAGCTAACTCCGGGTACACATTTCGCCAACACATCGGTGTATTCTTCACTATAACAAATCACACTTTAAGACTAAAGAGGACCTAAAAATTCCTGCCCTCGAAAGCTGCAAGCTAAGTGTATAAGTCAGACTTCGTGGTCAGTACTGCGTATAAAGGGTGAGCACGGCAGAGGTAGCGGAAGTCTCCTCTCAGTTTAATCGAATTCATGCACACGCTTGACCTCATTGAAAGCGAAGTTCATGTGGAGCGACTGGCTCGCGGCGAGGGAGTTAGGCCCAATGGCTCCTTAATGCTGCATATATTGCACGTTCAAGAATTAGAAATGCAAGTCCCCCTTTCTGTGAAAAGCCGGAAGATGATACGGAGACCAGGCCGTGTGAGAAACGCAGACGGGCTTGTCAGCTTTATCAGCCACGGTGCCGAGCAAACCTCCGGCCACCTTGACATTACTCCGCCGTTAGAGTCCGGAGGTGAGGGAGGAAGAATGCGGTAGATGCGGCGAAATTCCGGCTTACTATGACCTAAGTCATGTGCAGACCACTGGCGTCGTGCCCATCCTATGCAGCACACTGGCTCACGCTATCCTACGGTTACCTCTGAGTAATGATTCTCTACAGAATCCGGAAGGTCAGGAAAATAAAATTCTTGTTACAGTGATTGCATCTTCTTGTTCTTCTCCAACTGTGAAGCTCGTCGTCCGCAACCGGCCGGACTCTCAGTTTGTCTAGTAGGATGTCACCTATGAGACTAGACTACCAACAATACGGGACGAGACCCAGCTTCAAGGTCCTTGGCTCACTGATTCTCAGTCTAACCGTTTTCAGCCACAAGGGCGTGCAAGTGTAAGAGTATCTCCTTCCGTTGATGAACGTTTACCCGACCGCTAACGGAAGTCATCTCTGCCGCTCTGCCTGGGATCTGGACAGAGGCCCTAACAGCCGTAGTAGCTAGTAATTTAGGCAGATTGTATTTTCGGCAATGGGCCTGGGTATGACTGCCTGGCGACGACTAATAAGCCAGAAATGGTCACTCTAGTCTCCCTTGCCTTGGCCGGCAATACTATTTGCCTGGTACATCCCTTTTTCTATCACAAGCACAACCGGAAAGATACTCGGTATCGATGCCACACAAAACTGAATGTACAATTTTTTCGTTAAAAGAAAATTACCAACACTTAAGTGGCTACCTGCAACCTCGATTGCCCTGCTGAAACCTTCACACTATGACATTTCTACAGGCTACCAAAGTGCACACTAAAATAGCGAAAATTCAATCCTTTGCATAGAATTTGCAGCCATTTAAAGGGCGCAGTCCAGACAAAGACCTATCTTTTATGTAATTCAGTCAAGTGTTTTTTTCATAGCAGGGTACTGGGGGCACTTTTTTCCACATCTCGTACTTTGGTTTCAACAAATATTCACGCAGGTCTACGGTTTACAGTCCAAGGGGCCTGATCACAAACGTAGGTTTGACTTACAGCTACAAGCCACAATCATGCAATTTTCTTCTAAAAATACCAGACTACCACAGTTTTCAAGCTAAAAGAAAATAGCGGTTTTAAAGAGAATCAGGGGTTACACCAGGCTCTGGCCAAAATGTCGGCAACAGGTTTGTTATGTAGTTCGCAAACAGCAAATTGTAAGAATCCTTGAGAAGAACAACAGCAAAACTTTGTGGAAAGCCCTGGTCAAAATAGGACCCATAGCCAGGGGTCAACATTCTAGAGGCAATAACGCCAGTCATGGAAAACGTCAACAATCGACCGAAGGGCATGGCTATCAGTATTCCTGTATTGTAGGTGACCCTGCGCTACAGTTCAGAGGGTGTTCCGGTTGGGGTTAAAGATATAATGCTAGAATTTAGGGCAAGGCCACCTATATTGCGGAGGTAACTATTCCCGACTCTACCAGATAGAGTAAACATATTCATAGTATTATGAGTGCGGGCAATGGTGCCATTGCAGCAAACTGAAAACCGCAGTATTGGGGGCAACAACATAAAACTGCTTCCTAAGGACTTTTCAGTTAATATTACAGTGGAGTTTACCAGCGATCTCTGGTGTATTGGCAGCTTCACAGTCTGTAATTAAACGGTTGCACAGATCATATTGTGCTAAACGGAATGAGTTTCCGTTCGCTGACGCTTCGGACAGCTGGGCCGGCTGTCCTTCGTCACAGAGAAAACTGACTTTATCGATCAACAATTTAAAGCTATGGTTGTACGCGTTAGCCGTGGGCTAATCGATTTTCATCCACTTGCTGCTTGGTCCTTCGTGTGGATTTCGGCATAACTTGGCGGCAGTTAGTGTTGTGTTTCGTCTCCACGTTAGAGGATGCTGGTAATCCAGCTCCCTCCTCCGGTGGTTTCGTTACAAGGCTTTCTTTGTTGGTAAATCCTAATTTTGGATTGACTTTGTCCTGTCCTTTACTCACGTAATGGCGTAGGGCGTTGTAGGCCGCGGGGAGGTCCAGACGCCTGGTGACGGAGTTGGCGTTTGAGTACCATGCCTCAGTCCTTCCGCTTTTTAGGTTCCTCAGCCTACGATGGTCGCTCCCTGAACACCGAAGTTGTGGCCAGTCTCACTCGATATTTGTTGTATGCATGGTGGTATGGACAATTACCACGTTTAGTATTGCCGAAAATGCTGTTGAAATCTAGAGGAGTATATTCCAGAAATGAGAAAACCAAGGTGATGAGGACAGCAGTTCTGCAAACCTGGACGTTTCGCCACGAGTGCCCCTATAAAGGTCGTCCAAATAGCACCGTCTTCCCTAACTTTTGATTTAGGAAGTGTCGAATAGTCGACCGATTCACCTCAACGCCTGTATCGCATAATCTTTTGAGAACAATTTAAGCATTTAAATAGGCACTTTGACATTTATAGAAAGCGACCTAGAAGTAGCTCAATATAACGAAAACCCTTCAAAGCAAAAGTCCTCCCGGTTGCGGCATGACAATTAGCAGTACCAGTCAAATAAAGGTACAAATGGGCGAATTCCTCGTTTTTGGGCGGTTAGTCCTGGACCAAGGTGGTCATTTGAAAAACATTTTAGCATTTAAGGCGTATGTAGTTGCATCGAATATGCATGCCACCATTTTGAAATATACTAATAAATGCCAACTAGGATAATGGTTGCTATGCCGTCTACAAGATCTCTTGGAGGATATTTGATAAATGTTTATCGATTTGTATTGTACACACGCTATTCTATTTACTGAGTTAATTCGATGGACTCGCAGTACCTATATGTAGAAACTAAGCACCCTTGTTCAGTTTTCTTACATTTTCCTCATTTCCGCTATTTTTGAAAAAATATTTTCCAGAAAACGCAAAATTACCTACAGGATTTTGTTGTTTTCGTTTAACTGAGGAGCGTGCACGTTTCAATTGATGAATGCATATGAGATTGGTTACGAGTTTTAAGAAATCGTTCGTGAATTTGTGCATACTTCCAGTTCGGTCACATGGTAATGCAAGGACCCCTTGGGCCCTAAATATGCCATTTATTTATTATACTGCATATGAAGCATAAGAACAAAATACACAAAACTACCATATATCGCCGCAAAAGTAATGACTGAAGTCCTCAACCAGCAAGATTATGCGGTCAAGAGGCGGTTCGAAGTTAGTGCAGCTCATAGCGGTTAAAACATTTGGAACAGGCTACAATTACAAGACAAACCCTGCAACGGTATAACATAAAACAATGCTTATGCACGCAGTATGGCACTATAAAAAATATAAACTATAAGTATGGTAACTGAAATTCACGCATTTAACTAATATGCCACCTTCCAAACCGCCTAAATCCTGCAGTTGAGGCGCATGGTCTCGACCCATATAATAAAACTAAGAAGAACAAGCTACTTTTAGTGCGATAGTAGTATAGATTTCGCTACATTTTCACTGCGAGTTGCCATTCGCTTGGTTTACAAGCCTATACTAGGGAGTCGCCCGAAAGCACCGTTAGAAGAACCCAACTGAAACGACCCACGACTCTTTGGTCTAATAATTGAAACAATTTACGTGCAAATACGTGTAGAAGTGGGCCACAATAGTAAAGTATGGTTTAAACATGAAGCAGAAGTCGATGCCAATACAAGCGAACATGCGAGTCCCAGGGAGTAATTGAGAAGACGATTCAATAGCTAGGACAGTACTTTTGTTCGCTTGATGTTTCGACATCCATCACGGATTCATCATCAGAGACATTAGCAGAAAACAGTAGCTGTACCCCCTTCTGTTACTGTTTTCTGCTAATGTCTCTGATGTTGAATCCGCGACGGATGTCGAAACATCAGGCGAATGAAAGTATTGTCCCAGCAACCGAGTCGTTGTCTTCTCACTACATGATAGTATGTGAGAAAGCGTTTTTTCCCCTTAGGAGATTTAAATACCTCTATAAAATACACATCATGCAGGCATGGAGCAATGCCGCAAAAATGTATCAAAATTCATAAGTACATGCCAGATACTGAAAGATCGAGCAAGTCGTCTTTAAGAGCAATGAAAGCCGTCAAAAATATGGTCATCACAAATAAACGGGTGCCATATAACAGGAAACGACCAGTGTGGGGCGTTTTAAAATGTGGAGTCCAGTCGTGCGGCTTGAGTTTGGATGCGACCAAAGATCTTACTCGGCGGAGAGCCGATAATGAGATTGCAGATGGCCTTGCGGGCAACAGCTATCCGTTCATTGCTGCCGAGGATATGTATGGTTTGATCAGCAACTACGATGCGCGTCCGCGTGGCATTCTCAATGGAGAGTCGGACTCGGCCGTTGGCACCGCAAATTCGGCCCACTGCTCGTGCAACGTGGTCACCCTAAGTGATACGGCAGATAAGGGAAATAACCAAAAAATCGGAATTAGACATGCAGACGGGAAGTTGTAAGATATGGGGGCAACGTGCACCACCCGTGCCTAATACGGAAATTTTGTGGTGAGGCCACTGCGTGGCTTTTTCTAAACAAATGGTTTAAACAGTTGCGCCGCGGGCTGATTCACAAACAGCGAGAAATAGATGGTAATCCAAAAGCTGAGGAATTTTCTAGTTGTAAGTTGTTTTGCACGAGTATACACTGGAATGCGAACATTCTCTTTCATTCGTGATGGTCAGACAACACTGGCTGTTCTCTAGTGTGGCCTCCATGGAACCCACACTCTGTGATATCCGAGCCACATGTTACGACAGACCTAAGTTAGCTACGGCCGTGTCAGCCACTTGCGCCCTCTCCTGTCTCCCGTCTTTTTCAGTAGGTTATGCGACCAGGCATAGCTAGGGAAGCGGCAAAGAATGCGGTAGATGCAACGCAAATCTACTCTCATTATAACCTAATTCACGCGCAAATCATCACCCTCACACTACCTTGCCATGAGGTACACAGTATAACTCGTCAGATACGACAGTTGAACTGTCCCCGTATCACCTGTCCCAGGAACTGAAATAATAGCAGTTGGCTACATAAGAAGATGTGAATTACTCAACACATCATACCTCGGTCACCGACTTGGGATATAGGCCATTTTCACGCTCCTCTCACAAAAGTAAGGGAATTTGCATGCTGTAACGCCGGATAGCCGCGTAGAATCTGTTTTACATGGGGAGTTACGCAACAGTTGCGTTAATATTAAATCGGTCAGACAGAAACCTACTCAGCGACTCTACATGGAGGCTAGCCGAAGGCCTAGCTGAACTACAATTTCATAACTGAGTCTAAGGTTTCCGCAGATGGTGCTTCTACGGGTGTCGGTGATGAGTACTGTGTGGGTGCTCGGAGTACATCATCAATATTAATCGGTATGAAATAGCAGAACAAAACATACTCAGCGTAGCGACTTACCCTTAGACGCTGTCGTACATCCGAAATGTGAAAACTTTCTACGTAAATCCCATCTATGCGGACAATCGCGAGTGCATCTTGTAATGCAAACCCCTTCAGGAAGGCAGACACGAAGTCGACACCCTTTTGGAGGAACTGTGGGTCCGTGGTCTCCGGAGAATTGCGAAGCATGACCTTCCAATTTTTCTTTGCGGTTTTCATGCAAACCATGAGTTTCAACTGTTTGGTCAAAATCTGTAGCATAAAAAGTTGAACAGTAGCTCGTTGAAATGGGTAGCGAAATAAAACTATGGGCGCAATCAACAGGCGGTGGCCAAATGACAAAGTGGGCCGGTGTGAACTCTGGTGCTAGTGACATATTTGATTCTCGACAGGCAAGATGTTTTGCCTTTGGGCCTTAGATGACGGGTAGGGGAACATTTCAAAAGCTAGTCATCGCTTTAATAACTGTGCAGATTTTGCAAGATGAGACCAAAGATTATTTTAAAAACAATTTGATTAAGGCGTCTTAAAATTATCTCCAGTAGTAAAATGTTATTTGAAACGTAAATTTGTCGTCCAAGGAGCAGCTACAAGAAACAATGTACACACCCGGCAGCCCCACAAGGACTGGGGGCCTCTGGAAAATTAGACAACTGAATTCAAGCTGCATTCCGCGACAGACTTCGATAAAAAGATAAAACTATAATTCAGCATTGACATATTGTGCTCAGGTTTGGTCACTAGGAACAGCAACCAAAGCATCTTCTTTACTGTTTAGGGCTGCAGCGCAGGAGTACATTGCAGGTTATTAGCGCACATCACTGGCAGTTCAAAAGCGGTAAAGATATGCTTAGAGATTTCGACATTCTCAATATTACTACACAAAGCATCGAATGTCACTCCAAAGCTTACTTCGGACGTTTCGAATATGAATTTCCCACCCACACATTCACACACGATCGGAAGCATGCTAGCTTGGTGCAGATGTTTTCGGGCGCGGTTCCGGTCCAGCAGGATTATTTTTGGGAAGAACTTTTAAAAAGACCATGTTTGTGGTGGTAGTGTTTAGAGTTCTGCCACAATTTTTAAAGGTTGTCATTATCAAAATGTTAAACGGCTCGAATATCTAAACCAGAGACTGGCTGTTTGTAGATGGACTTAAGGCTTAGACAACGTGTTAAATATTTTGTTAACGTGGGAAGAGACTTATTTTGACTACGGTTTTGTAGGTATGCCATAGCGTACCCAGTTACTAATCACAGCTTGTAACAACAGAATTTAAAGTATTGGATACAAATTGAGATTCGCCTCCTGTCGGATAATTACTTGTAATTGATATGGCTGCAGTCACGCTTGATCTAACCGGCTTCAACGATCGCACGGACGGTAGCTCTCCGTGTGTGACGATTAGATGCAATGGATAAGGAAAGCTCCATCCATCCTTTTCTTCAACGACGGAGACTGAAAACCGAAGATCAAAGAATACCCTCCATATCTTGACCAACGGTGTCGAGCCAAGTCTTGAGGTTCTTTTCTCTTCGATGCCTGTAGGTGGACTACCGCGCCGGTACAAGGACAGCATAGCAAAGCTCATGAGGCGGACGGCCTTAGTCGTATTTCTGGCTGGCCTGAGATATCCTCACGATACTGCCGCAGAGAGTGCGGGCAGTCTCATTTGACTGCCAACCAAGGCAGCGATCTCATTCACGCATGACACTCCAGATTGTATATCAAAGCTTGAGGCTAGCGGGGCAATATCATCGGCGTAGTCAAGGTCTTTCGGCTGGCGTCCGAATGCAAACTGCACACCGTCAAAACCGCATGTGGTCTTTCTAGGAATCTAGTCAATAGCATAGTTAATTGTTACGGCGTCGATAAGACTTATCGCGCGATAGTTCTCGCATTTCGTCCTATTTGAAAGCAGGCATAAGTATACCTGAACCCAAGTCATTCGGAACTACTTCTTCGCTCCACCTACCTCGTGGAGCCAGAGTATCGGTACAAAACTTGCAGATTTCTGCCGAGTGCCAATTAGCAATTGTACGAGGAGACGGCTGTTGTGGTCGTGTTGGAGGGGCAGGCGCGCCGGCCAGTCGCACCCTCCCCATCTCCAGTTTGCTCGAATTTTGTCTTGACACCGGGTGTGTGTGTGGCAGTGTTGAGTGACATAAATTCTCAGCGAGCCTACTTTCACTATGATCCAGCGTGAGTCACCATGTTTGCCTTCAGCTTGTTGAAGCACGCGCTGACCATCGTCAAAATCGACGGTCGAGCTGTCGGTCATACGACGAGCCACTTGTAATGGTTAGTTTTACAGTTGACAAACAGATTATTTAACAAGCTACGTATAATCTTATGTTATAATTCTCATCCAGAACCGGTTATGTACGTAGTTATAGACATAAGCTCTAGCAAAAAAATCAGTGTCGATTTTCTTAAAATAGACACAGCATCGGAACTATATGTTAGCGACGTATTACAACATAATAATAATAACAAGTGACAACTAGACACTGATTCGATTTGTTTTGCCCAAATAAACACAGAACCATCAAATTAATATCATAAAAAGTATCGGACTCTTGAGAAGAGTTAGTTGCAGAGACAAGTGTTCAGGCAAGTTATTTTGGGTCACACACATAAAATATTACTTAAACGGTCACAAAGATGAAAACGAATACATAAAACCGTTAATCAATGGCAAGTCTGCTCGACACGTCGTGCCGCACTCAGGCCGATTCAGGTCATCTTCACCGGCGATAATAAGCGATATTTCCTCGTGTATAAGGATAAAAAGTTTCAAATTAAACTTTTGGGTTACAATGTTAGACTACCAGCATGATGTACCGACTTATTTACCTATCCTGAAGTTAATTCTCTTCACGTTGTAAACAATAGACAATCCACCCCCTCAATTAACAAATCCATTATGATAATTTCTCTCTCAAACACACCTCAACAATTGACTTCCAAGATTCTTTCAGAGGGGCACGACGATTCTGAGGAACTAGCACAGATCTAACTTCTGCCATTGTCCGACGAGGGCGAAATCACATGTACGGCACCAGAGCAACTAAAGTAAAGGGCGCGCATAAATTTAGAGCTCTTAAAACAAAAACATTCAAGTTGTAGATTGTGAGGGGAACGTATATCGCAAATGTTTGAAAAAGACGATGCTAGTGGGGAAATTAAGAGACTGTTTTGAATTCTTAATTATAAAAGTCAAGAAGCGAGCGTTTGCAGTTAAAATAAAACCTTGCGAATCGCTGAAATTAGAAGAGGAGTATAAACAGAGCTAAAATTACTACGTCGGCATTGAAACTAATGCAAAGCACAATATAGGCTTTTCTATGAGATTGGTCAATTTTCCTTGCTTTTCGACAATTTCTGTTTTCTACGGAGTATCTTAGTAAAAACCACTTTACAAAGTTCAAGTATGTGCATCTAATGTGAAATTAATGGAAAGTTTCTTCATTATTACCCCTGCTAGCAAAATCCCCGGATTGGAAGGGGCTGGCAACGGGGGAATACGCAGCTATCCGGTGGTGAAGGTTAAGGCATATAAATTAGTCAGGAACCTTAACTTTTTTCATTTCTGTGCATGTACATCCGTCGGGGTAGGGACGCAATTTTAGTAATTTTAAGCATTATTGTGTGTAAAATAGTTGTTAAAATCAGAAGTAAATAGGTTTTTAGCGGATAATTGGATAGATGGCATCGGTATCATAAATGTTGAATCAACCAAAGTTCTTGTTTTAACTTCCCAATTAGGCGGTCATTCTTCGCCTTCACCTGTCATGGGTTCTGTCGCGTGATAAGCACCGATTTCATTTTGACATCATATCTACTATTTATTGTCCAGGTAAGAATGTTTTTCTGCAACTTCCGTACGTTTCTCATTATATTTTTGTTTAATTATTGACCATAAGCACCCTCCTATTATAACTCGCTGATAAGCTTATTGAAACAGTCTGTGTTTAAAATGTGCAGAAATAACTGAGTTATATTTTTGTTAAGCATAGATAGCGATTAACTATGCAGCGATTGTATTATGGATTACACCGCAGCACTATCTATTAGCGCATACAGCGCAGAAAGCCGGCTTATTTGGAGGCCTTTTGAGATGAAGTAGCAACGCGACTGTCAACGTTGAATGCTGTTGATACTGATAACGCCGAATTGGAGATGCCAGTGCTCACGTCACAGATTCTTTGCGGTACGTATTTAGGTTTTCAAACAGCGTACTAGATGCAGACGTAAGGGTAGTTGATGAAAACACTGTCGCGTCCAATTATTCGTCCGTTGAAGCCCTGCGAGATTTTTGCGTATATTGGTCGTTGCACCATGAGGCTATTACGGAGCTCTTCGATACGGTCTGTGCTTTTAAGGGGACCATTATCCCAGATGTTTCAAAGAACTCAAAGACAATAATGCAAACGCCTCGATCGTGCGTTACAAAGTCACTTCATAATGGTGACTATGTCCATATGGGTTTTCGTGATGGCGTACGCCTTTATTCTCATAGAATGGAACTCTCTTGCAGTATATATGCCAAATCGATCAATTTTCGACAAACGTCGATAATTTTTTGATGAGCTGTAGTGGAATCGTATCCAGTTAATCGTTCTTACCGGGTTAATTTTAGCCGATTGATAGTATTGCAAAATAGATTATGCGTTTGTGCTCATCTACTATGTGATGCAAAACCGAAAAGATCTTCCGTACACATTGAGAAAATAAATGCATCAGCTTCTTCAGGAGAAGAGGTCATCATAGAACGCAATACGAGACTCTGTTCGCTATTCTGGTTCGGTGTAGACCTTAGTACGATTAATATTACCAAAAATAGCACACCGATAAACGTCGCTTCAAGAAGCTACCATACACCACCAGGGGATAGAGTATTAAACTGCAAAATCAGGAATTATCCAACTTTATCGTATTAAATATTCAAATAGTATTCACCAAGGCCTCAAATCCAATGGAATCCATAATTCTTTCGTGCTGTTTCTTTCGATCGGTCGAATCTGGAAAGTGGTTTCAGCAAATGCCAAGTCATCTGCTTACGGTATAGTAGCGGAAAGGTGATACTATTTTAGTATGACTACTAGATCGGAGGTCACCAACTCGAGCAACTAAACGAACTATGGGATCTAAGTGTATCTATGCACCCCAACCGCAAATCGTCAACACACTGTCCCTAAATCGTAAAGAAGGCTGTGGGCATCGTAAAGGTGATCAGAAGGTCCTTCCTCTATTTTGATGCAGAGCTTTTTGGGCGTCTTCGGAACATGTGTTCGGCCGATGTCGGTATATTGCGTCTAGGTGTGGTCTCCTGGATGAAGAAAGATTACAAAGTTTCCAAAGACGGGCGAACAAATTAGTCAGCAGCTTTGGAGGTCTGCCATATTAAGATTGACTAAATAGGCTCAATTTTTTTCCCCTCTATTGGTGTTCAAACTCCTCAGAGGAATAAACAGTGCTCTTTAGATGGCTGAGTTCTTTGAATTCGCACAAACGAGACATCTCCGAGGTCATCCATACAAACTGAAGAAACGCCATGCCAAACTAGACATGCGGACCATCTTCTCTCACCTGGAATAACATTCCTTCCTCATATGTTCTTGCTAAAAGTGTTGGCGCATTAAAAAGAAAACTCGATCTTGCTGGTCATACATTTGGTAGACAACAGCGATTTATATAATGTAAGTGTATGGGTTTGAAATACATGCATCGTTTTACAGCATCTATCCGTAAATAGGGTCTTCAAAGGTTTTGCCTTTATTTCTCATGTAACCTGAATTATACTGAATAAGTACTGTGAGATTCAAGACGTAAAACTTATCAGTGCAACTGTAAACGACCAAAACATTTAGGTTCACAACATGGTTGCTACATCAAAGGATGGTGTTCGAGGAGTAAACCCCCTTTATTTCACTCACCGGCGCGCATAAGTCTAAATTGAAGTGCAGGGTATTCCCGAACAAATGTAACGTATATTTTATCAAGGTAGATTAAAATATTGCTGGTTTTCACATTAATAGTCGTTTGTCAGCCTTAACGCGTTACAAAGAGCACTTCCGAGTTGATGCAATTTTGATTTCCCAGTCCTTTTGTTCGGTTGCGTTAGAGAGGCATCTGCTATCAAATGAGTAGAGGCGAAAGTTGCCCATCGCGCTAACCTTCTCCGTGTTAAACCGGATTTTCCAACCCTGTAGAGTAGTTGATGGTGTGGAAATTTTTTCGTGCACAGTCAAAGCGCAGAGGAAAGCGCAACACCCCATACTTCAAGATACCTTAGGAAAGCCCATAGTTGACGCGATGTTGACCGCCGATAGTTTCAATGCATTCCTGGCCAAAGCGTTTAGTGAAAACTCATTCGCTGCACTTTCTGCTATCCGGGCTTGATGGGCGCCGTCCTCGAAACCATAAGCTTTACCGTCTGGGACGTGACCGTAGCCATCCGTCGTTATCGTTAATCTTATAGTCAAGGACTAGACAGTGTGCCAGTTAGCCTTCTTAAAGCTCATACGAATGATATTTTCCCGTGTATTATGTGTTAGATATTTAATCTTGCTCTTGAGAGCGGAACGTTTCCTTCGAAGGAATCGCACATAATGACTATTCGCAAGCATGGCCAATCGACGTCATTTTACAACTTTAGGCCAATAAATACAATTCCCACAGCCTCAAAGATCTTGGAGACCTTAATCAAAGAAAATATTATGCGTCACTTGACAGAAAACGGCCTGCTTAGCGCAGCTCAACATGGATTTCTCGAGAAAAGATCTTGTGACACCTGTCAGCTCTCTTTATTTGATTATATGCTACAATCTAGAGACAGTGGTTTCGCCCTTTAATCTGTCTTTTTTGATTTGATTAAGGCCCTTGATCGGGTCGATCATAACCTCCTTCTGAAACTGAACTCTTTCGGTATAGGTAGCAAGCCTCTGAACTTAATATCTTCCTATTTGGATGCTCGCACACAAAGAGTTAAAATTCTTAATGTTATCTCCAACCCCACGCATGTGAGGAGTAGAGTTATTCAGGGTAGCGTACTAGGGCCGCTCCTATTTCACCTTTTTGTCAACGACGTTCCAGATTGTTTTCAGTATGGTAGACCCTTCATGTACGCTGATGATTTAAAAGTCGCTTATCAGTATAAACCGGCAGATCACATTATCATGCTCGAGCTGATATAAAAGGATCTCCAGGCGTTCGCCCAGTGGTGTTGCGCATGGCGCCCCACCCTTTCATGGCACAAATGTTCCGTTATGGTTGTCGGCGACGATCACAAACCGGAATTAAGCATAGATGGACACGAACTAAATGTCCCAGGTGTTATCAAGGATTTGGGCATATTCTATTCTTATAGTCTCAGTCTGTCAGAGCACTGTGCCCTGATAGTCTCGAAAGCACGCCGAACCACGGGATTTATCCTTAGAAATGTTAAGATCATAAAAATTAGAACTAGCCTTTATAATATGTACGGGAGACCTAGTCTTGAATACTGCTCGCCCCTATTCAGTCTTCTGCGCACAAGAAAACGGAAGAAAATATAATCGGTGCAGCACTTCTTCACTAGAAGAGTTTTCACTACAGAACACCGTAACTTCGGCTACCAAAAAGGTGCAAACTTATAAAGCTGGATCCACTGAGGCTTCGTAGATTACAGAAGGGTCTATTTTTACTGTTTAAACTTTTGAATGGCCAAACCTTTAATCCTCTCAGCACAATAAGGCAGCTCGAGCATTCTCGGTGCGACAGTCATTGAGATCTGTTTTTATATCTTACTATGGCACGCACAGTTAAGTACCGGTACTTCTTTCTAGTAAACGCCATATCAATTTGGAATAAGCTGCCCAGAAGTATTTAAACCCAGCAAAGCTATCCTATGTTTAAGAGGGCTATCACTAGTTTTCTACATTCAGGACAAATTTCAAGAATTTTGGAAGCTGACTCGGTGGAATCTCTCTTTCACTCTGATGCTGTTCGTGGACTTTGAACCCTGCCAGGCCTCATGCCGAAGCTAATGCTGCTGACACTGCGGCCTACAATCGGGTAACCCTTCAGCCGGTAGCGCGCACTTTTTTCCTACAAACATTCGAGGA
>JAYGXS010000004.1:44991695-45003879 GCA_036362985.1 Ligula intestinalis | reverse complement strand
GTGTCATACGTTATAGAGGCAACAATTATTACCGGTTGTGCAAGACACTCCGCTTGATTTCCGTCGACTTCAATTTCCCGTGAAGGTCTGCTTCGCCATGTCCATCAACAAGTCCCAAGGTCAAACCTTCAGGGTGGCTGGAATTCACCTGGAAGAATCGTGCTTTTCCCACGGTCAGCTCTATGTTGCGAAATCTCGGGTTGGCTCGAAAACCAACTTGTACGTATTGGCACCCAACGGCGTTACGAGAAATTTCGTTGACCCAGAAGCGGTAGTCTGACGAGTCTACATTCCACCTCCGTATTGATACTTTTTTCCTGCCTTCTCATGATCCCGTATTTCTCACTATTGCTTAATTTCAAAATTCTTCGCTCTGAATGCCCACATTTACCACTTCCGCCGCATGCATACTTATTTACTCGCTCATATTTTAATGCCACCTGTGGACACGTTTGTGATGCTGTTAGACAAGCATGAAAAAAGATGTTCTATGTAATGATGCTAGACTAATTACATTGCCGCTCGGCAGCAAGTAAGGTTTGCCACCAAACTTTTCTGGCAGAAATTTCCTTTAAAACCATAAGGCTCGCTACTTTTCAGTACTTTGTTTGCTTAGAATAACTGTTGACGATGGTTTGGGCCCCCGGGCTTCGATATCTGGTCGGCAGACCCGGTAACCAGCAAAGGTGTACGATGGGCTCAACTCCGGTACTCGGCGATGTTCTCCTGCCCATTGCGATCTTCCCCTCATGTGACAATTATGGTATTGATCAATCGCAATGGCCTCCTCGTGATATGATTCCAACAATTTCAGCAGCAGGACATCTGAGTTACATATACCCATCGCCTTCCCCTCCCCCTCATCCCGGACCCAGCCCCACACTCGACATTTTTTTCCTTAAAATCCCGTAAAACGGCATTCGAAACTTTACTTAAGGAAACTGCCAAAGGAGTTTTTTTACTGTCTTCCCCTACTCAACGCTGATCCATTTCTGGCAGCGCCACAGGTTCTACACCATATTTATGTACAAAGAGGGAGTTCACAGATATTTTCCAATGAATTTCTCAAATAAAGCTGAAATTAACTGGACATAATCATTTTAAGAAGTTCTCATATGCGGTTTGCCTACCTAAGGGTCGGCGACTCTCTCTGTGTGTGTCTCCGTTATCATTAGTCGCCGGAGTCAGGTTGACACGCCTTGTTCGCCTTCGACCTGTGCCACAAAATGTCGTACAATAAACATTGCACGCGACGTTGTAGAAACCTTTGTCTACTCAGTCGGGGTCTAGAATATTAGCTATGATAAAGTGGCGTTGACCGATCATCCTAGAACATATGCTTTTCTTGTTGTACCTTGGGGCCCCAGCGAGAGCCTTCTCAGAGAGTCACAGGTCGGCTAGCAGAAAATGTGCAGATAATTGATTAAAAAATGAAGCGTTCTGAAAAAAAGGGAAAATGTTCGTACGTAAAGCAAATGGAGGAGCGTAATTGACAAGGTTAAATAACACTTTAGGACGTTGTGGCCCAGTCTAGTGGTAAGATGTTTGACTGAGAATTAACCATAGTAGTGCTATTTAGATAATTGGCCACAGAAAGTTTACTGGTACTCGATACTTGTTCAAATAGATTTCGAAAACCGATATGTACGTCGACCTACCCAATCAAATTTCGATCAACGAATTTTACGAGTTAGATCATCCACTGTATGGCTTTCACATCCTATATTAGCAACGTCAGTTAACCATATTTAATTTTCCCTCACTGATTGTGACATAGGATTCGTTTATCATGCGTAGGTCCCGGCTGACAGCCAACTTGCACCTTACTGGTATCTGCGTCTTATTCTACTTCTGGTACTTGCGGTGGTTCAGTACGCTTCCAAATTTGAAAATCAACGTCGGAACTATTAAGCTATTTGTAGTCCATTGAAGATGAATACTGTATTTCTTGACTGTCCATTTACTCTATTGATATGCCTAGACCGTTTGTTATTTAAACAAAACCGAGTGCTGTTTGCGGGCAGGACACACACCCAGACAGTTAAAACACCTAATGTATCCAGAAGAAGAAGATGCGATGACTGGAATTTGGATGAAGTAACTTGCGAAACTTAATTTTAAGTGCTGCCTACCGCTTCGCTTTGTGGTCTTGGGCTCGTTCGGCCACCCTCTGCTGGAGTAGTTTGGTACCATTCTCGGCCATGAACTCAAAGCACCTCTCCTTCTCTTCATCGATCCTCTGGCAGTACTTGTGAAGCCTCGCGTGACCTCATCTGCATCTAATGTATATCTTTCAGATCCTATATTAACAACGTCAGTTAACAATACTTTGATTTTCTATCGCTGGTCGTGACAATGAGTTATTTGGCAGCCCACTGACACCTTCTGCGGAACTGCGCCTCAGTTTTCTGCGCAAGAATTGAACAGCTTTTACTGGTTTTCCAATCTTATGCTACTTATCAAAACTTGGCTCTGGGATGACGGCCGTTCACTACACTTACCAATTTGGAATTCATAGTCGGCACTGTTAAGCTGTCTGTAGTCCATCTGTATACTTAATAGAATCGGTGACTGCCTCTGTGTGTATCTCCGTTATCATTGGTCGCCTGAGTCAGGTTGACACGCCTTGTGCGCCTTCGACGCGGCATGTTAGTACCACAATCACTTCGTCGGCACGCGTTCTCGGGCGCCTGTGCGTGTCGGCCTCTACGTCGCTCCCTCATTCTAGCGTGCGCGTGAGGATTCAAGTGACGCCCGATGTGAATACGCCACTGGGGGGCGGGCGGGGGTGGGGAAGGGGTCGTCGCTTCCAGGTCGTCGCGGCCGCTTGAAAGGTCACCCCCCGCCAATGTAGCAAGGGCTATAACCGCATTTACACAACTGCTTCAAATTCACTCACCGTAAACCAAGCATCCAAACGCCACCGAAACCGTCTCAAGAGGTCGACAACTTGCGTCCACACACCTCCAAACAAAACTTGAGACGATGACCACGGGACGACATTAATTGTCAGATTCAATCCCCTCTCACCCCCTCCCCTTCCCCCCACCCCCATTTCGCTGGTCCCCAATTATGACTAGAATCTGATGCTCATGATCCCTTTACACCTCTCTCTCCCTCTTACTCCTTTGTTACTACTGGATGGGTTGAGCGTAAACCCCTTGACCTACTATCACTTGGACCCCCCTCTACTTACGCGTAGGTTGTCGCGGCCGGTTGAAAGACCACCAACCCTCCCCCCCTCCCTCCACAGCAATGCGGCTAGCTCTTAGGTTAGGTTGAATGGCCCATCAGATAAATCCCTTCCCTTCCAATCAAACCCTTAAGAACTATCATTATGGACAATAGTGATGACATCAGGCATGTTCTGAACACAAACAACTCGACAAACGATGATGGGCTGGTGACTGAAGGTAACGTTGTTAATTTACTTCTTTTCTACCTCATGTTATTCTGTTCAAAATAATAACCTATTTGTAGGTTCTTCCTCATTAGGTAGAAAAGGAATTAGAGCAGCCGCGAGGACACAAGTTCAAACGAAGGAACAGAAGAGACTTGCCAAGGTTAATAGACGTTCGCAAGAAACACAGGCAGAGAGACGGCTTCGTCTGGAGACTAATGCCATACGTCAGCGATATCGACGCTCCCAAGAAACCGAAGATCAAATGCTGCAACGAAGACGCGAAGACGCGATTCGCCATTTAATTATTTTCTCTCTAGAAACCGAGGTCCAAACCCTGCGAAGAAGAGAGCTAGGTAGGTTAAGAGATTCGCAACGTCGGCAAAACGAAGTACCCGGACATAGAAGTGCACTTTTGACTACGCAAGCATCACAGAGAGTGGATCAACGCCCAAACGATGCTGGAAACTCCGGTTTGCAACCAATTCACATACGGTTTGGCGACTCTGGCCCGCTGGTTGCTTCCATAAATGCTCAAGTGTGGGACACAGACTCACTCAAATACAACCCAAGTCTTGGTTATGCGGAAGATGTAAGGGTTTCCATTGGGAAGATAGTAGAAGGTTGCGGACATTTTCAAGCCTACCTTAAAGGTGGAAGGCCAGGTTTTCCACCGGATTGGATCGTTAGTGGCTCCTCCTGATGGCGAGCCGAAATTTATACAAATATATTTCGTAGAAGACATAAACCTACAGGCTCAAAACCGATCCCGATTTTACCCAGGCTTAAAGCATCATATAATACTGTCCCTTCAAGACATGCTACACCAGCGCAATAGCTACGTTTACAGTTTCGAGTCCGTCCTGGAGATGCACGCTTCCATTGACATCACTATTGTCATAGATGCCGAGAAACGTCCTCGTGGAGAACACCAATGAAGATTGAATGCTCCCACATGCAACGAGGTGCCCGTCATTATGTCAAAAACACAGCACGGCAACAGGGATATTGTCTTGAGAAGGAGGGGTGATAGGTTGCAAGGGATATACGAGACACACCGTTCATACGACGCCTTAAATACCCTCTCATGCATGTTAATGGTGAAGATGGTTATCGCTACGGTATATCTCAAATTGGCACCTGTAAGACAGTAAGTTGTAAAGCCTTCTATTTATATCACTTTATGATTCGGGAACGAACTTTTAACCTACTTTGTCGATTCAAAAACGTTGTTCCTGCAATTTGCTGTTGATATGTTTGCCAAAATAGAAACAGAAAGCCGTTGCCATTTCCACACACACCAGAAAGAACTTCGTGTGGACAGCTATATCCACCTTTCTGATTGTGATAATGGTGCTGGTCGTGGTCAACTTTTCATCTTGCCATCAAGCCACACTGGGTCTCCTCGCTACATGCATGAGAAAACCCAAGATGCGTTGGTTTACGTTAGGCATTATGGCCACCCGGACCTATTCATTACGTTTACCTGCAACCCATCGTGGCCTGAAATACTAATGAGTTGTTCCCCGGTCAAAAGCCACAGGATCTTCATGATTTGTCCGCGCGGGCATTCCAGCTTAAGTTGAAAACCATGATGAGACTCATCACAAAATTCAAAATTTTCGGTGATGTTCAGTGTCACATGTACACTGTTGAGTGGCAAAAGAGAGGATTGCCCCACGCTCACATTTTGGTCTGGCTGAAGGAAAAATTGCACTCTTCCGATGTCGACAAATTTATATACACAGAGTTGCCAGATCGATCCATTGACTCTGTCCTGTTTGAAACGATCAAATCTCAAATGATGCATGGCACATGCGGTCAGATAAATCCTAACAGCCCTTGCATGAAGGATGGGAAATTTACCAAGAGATATCCCAAGCGATTTCTAGATGCAACTCAGACTGATGGGGATGGTTACCCTCTCTATAGAAGGCGACAACCTGAGCTTGGCGGATTCGAAGCAGTTAGCAATGAAAGGCAAAACGGTTGTGTGGTAATTGATAACCGTTGGATTGTGCCGTATTGCCCCTTACTGTCAAAACTATTCAACGCCCACATCAACATTGAATTTTGCAACTCAGCGAAGTCCATCAAGTACGTCTGCAAGTACATCAACTAAGGATCCGATGCCGCCATATACTCTCTCAACCACCGTAACAACAATGATGAGATTTCCCAGTAGGAAATGAGCAGATACATCAGCAGCAATGAGGTATTCTGGAGCATCTTTGGTTTTGATATCCAGAACCGTTTTCCGGCCATTGAACACTTAAGCGTCCACCTGGAAAATAACCAACGGATTTACTTTACGGAAGGATTCCTCTTGGATCAGCTTCAGAATCCTAAAGATACGAGGTTGACTGCTTTCTTCAAATTGTGCCAGCAAGATTTGTTTGCCTAGACTCTTTTATACATTCAGGTCCCCTCATACTACACATGGAATCGAAACAAGTGGGCCCGACGAAAGGTAGGTATTCCAGTCGACGGACATGCGGGCATCAAGTACGATGTGAAAATATGCAGAATTTACACTGTTTACCCAACTCAACAAAAATGCCTCCACTTACGAATGCTACTCCATGAAGTTAAAGGTCCCACCTCGTCTTGCTAAGAAGCGGTATGGTTAACTGTAAGAGCGATGGGTTCCCAAAGCCTTGATATCTTAACGGTCTACCAACCACCAAGGAACAATCCTGCGGCCGATGCCCTATTGCTGGATGAGCTTAAAACCCTCGCTACGCGACCAAATACCCTTATTGTTGGGGACTTCAACGCTCCTACCATCAACTGGAGCTCCTCCTCAGCTGATTGCCCTGAATCGGCATTCGACCACCATCTCCTGAATATAACCCAATCCCTACTTCTCACTTAGCACATCACATTTCCCACAAGAATTCGTGAAGGCCAGCGGATGAACTGCCTCGACCTTGTGCTCACTAAGTCACTCGACAATATCGACATTGTGGATTGCTTACCCCCACTAGGCCAAAGTGACCATGTAGTTCTCATGTGGGAATACAGTTTATTTTCTTTGCCTGCCCAACCACAAGACCTCCGTCCTAATATCTGGCGTGGTGATTTCGAGCAAATGAAACATGATCTCTGTTTCATAGACTGGGCATCCACACTCTCCAACAGCGTTGAAGAAGCTTGGGAACAGTTCAAAGGGATAGTCCATAACCTCATCTCTAGCCACTGCCCTACCACTCACCGAAAACTTACGAACAGGCCTCGCTGGCTGACTCCATCCTTAAAAACCGAAGTTAACAAGAAGGGAAAACTGTTTAAAAAGTACCGAATTGATAGGTCACCTGAATCTCTTAATAGGTACAAAATGCAGAGGAACCAGGTTAAACGTCTCATTGTCAGAGCTCGACGGCAGTTCGAAGAGGATCTGTTAAACCGAGCCATGGTTAACCCCAAAGTCCTGTTCAGCTATATAAGACAGAGCACGCGGAATAAGGATCCTATCCCCCTACTGCGAACTGCCGAAGGTGCCGAAATCTCAGAGGACAAGGATAAAGCTCACCATATCTCTCAGATCTTTTGGTCCGTCGAGGTGACTGAACCCTGTTTTCTATCCCACACTTATGAAGACAATTCGATCCCATCTATTGATACAGTCCTCTTCACCGAAGATGTAGTTAAGACTGAGCTTCGTAAATTGAAAGAATCGACCTCCCCAGGCCCCGATGCAATCCCGGCCAAGCTGTTGAAGGAGCTAGCTTCTGAAATGGCCAAGCCGTTAGCCCTAATCTTCCAGGCGTCATTTGTTACGGGCTACCTACAATCGGATTGGAAGACAGCGACGATCATCCCACTTTTCAAGAGTGGACGCCGAGCGTCCGGAAATAATTACAGGCCGGTGAGCCTTACCTCCATGTGTTGCAAAACCATGAAAAAAATCATTAAGAAGGTGTTGATGCAGTTTCTCGAGCAGAATCACCTCCTTTCCGATGTCCAACACGGTTTTCACAGTGCTAGGTCCTGTCTTACCAATCTGCTATTCTCACTTGATAGCTGGACCAAAGCACGTGACGAGGGCAAAATGGTGCATGCGATCTACATTGACTTCAAAAAGGCGTTCGATACCGTCCCTCATCAACGCCTACTGCTTAAGCTGCGCAGCGCAGGGTTCGCGGGAACCTCCTCCTATGGATCCAACGCTTTTTGACAGGACGTTCACAAAGAGTCCAAGTCAGTCGCCAGCAGTCCTCAAGTTTACCTGTGGTGAGTGGCGTCTCACAGGGCTCAGTTTTAGGTCCCATATTGTTCCTCGTTTTCATCAACGATTGTGTCAGGGATCTAGACTGTGAAGTCACCTTGTTCACCGATGACATCAAATTATGGAAAGTTGTCCAAAGTACGGCAGACGAAAACCATCTACAAGCCAACTTGAACAGATTGGAGGACTGGTCATAGCTTTGGCTAATGCCTTTCAATGTTAGTAAATGTAACTTTCTTCAAATCGGCAGTTGTAGAGCATCCTGCACGAAAGTCTATTCCTTAAATGGTACTACGTAGCAACAAGTTGAGATTCAGAAGGACTTGGGTGTGTGAATAACTTCTTCACTCAAACCAACGCTGAACTGTACGAAGGCGGCGAAGTCAGCCAGATCTATGTTACAGCTGATTAGACGAGCCTTTGTGGGGTTTAAAAAAGACAGCTTTTCCAAAATCCTTGGAAGCTTCCTTCGGCCGCACCTGGAGTTCGCTATACAGGCATGGAGACCTTGGACTGTCAAAGACTGTACTGTCTTAGAGAAGGTCCAGAGGCGAGCGACAAAGATGGTCAAATGTCTAGGAACATTGCCCTATGAAAGCAGACTGTCCATTCTCGACCTATTTCCCCTTTCATACAGACAACTCCGAGGAGACCTCATATTAACGTTCCGTATTGTGAATAATCTGCATTGTTGTTTCGTTCCTGATGATTTCTTTGCCCAGGCTAACACGCCAACTTTGCGCGGGCATTCCCTTAAACTACGCCCAAGCAAAGCAAGGATCGACGGAAGAAAATTTTTCTTTACCAACAGAGTAGTTTCAGCGTGGAACGCTCTTCCAGAAGAGGTTGTCCTCTCCACTAGTGTCCATGCATTTAAGAGTAGACTGGACATGCATCAAGTGCAAACGCAATGAAGGTGAAAACTCCTTCATCAGATTCCAATGAATCACTTACAAATGAATCACATTGGTTATCACATCCACTGCATCAAATTATACTACTTGCGATTTGTGAGAAGTCATATATCTTTCTGTATTTGCTGTCATATTTTTGTCTTCCCGAAACATGTAACGGTCGTAAATTTTACATTTTTCTTTTTATCAACTTATTTCATATCATCCTGTTACCAACAGGGAGTTCAAAGGCATTTGCCTAACTTTCCCTCAATAAACTGATTCTGATACTGAAAGGACGATTGGCGGTTTTCTTTGTTCCACCTACAGAGAAGCCTGTGCGAGGCATGGTCTGCTTTAAGAAGATAATCAGTGGGAGAACACCATTGCTGAAGCTGTCGTTGCCAACGCTTCTTTTCCATAACGACGACTGCTTGCATTGTTGATCAGAAGTTGTGAGTTGAACTGCCCCCATGATCTATGGTTCAAGTACAGAAATGATATGTCGGAAGACTACCGATATCAACTACAATTGAAAAATGCCCATCTTTCTGCAGAGTTCAATGCCACCATAAACTACATGGCACTCATTCACATTAAAAACACCTTGGTTGAAATGGGTGGAGAGAAACTTGAAAGGTATGGATTTCTTCCTTTTGACAGGAGCATTGGAATCAGCTTCTAACTGAAATTCAGCAGGAACTTCACTTTAATGTTACCGAGCTGGCAGCATGCGTGGCTCTTCAAAAACAAAGGATGCTGGTCAATCAACTTCACGCATTCAACACTATTATTGACAGTGTCCATAACCGCAGTAATGGCGACCACGTTTGCTTTTTGGATGCGCCCGGTGAAACTGGCAAAACGTTCGTCATTCAGCTGCTTTTGGCTGAGCTGCGCAGAGAAAGCAAAATTGTTTTGGCTGTTGCATCGGCTGGTATAGCAGCGACGTAACTTCCCGGTGGCCGAACTGCTCACAGTACCTTCAAGCTTCCTCTAAGGTTACCTGATGATGGCACCGCAACATGCCACATACGCAGAGGTAGTGGATCATCTGAAATGTTAAAACGGTGCTCAGCCATAATTTGGGACGAGTGTACCATGGCCAACAGAATTGCACTGGAAGCGGTAGACAGAACGCTGCGTGATGTCACAGAAAAAACCATTCCATTTGGTGGCATTAAAATGGTTATTTCTGGTGATTTCTTCCAGACACTACCGGTGATTCAAAGGGGTACCAAGGGTTACCAGGTAAAATTCGGCCTAAAATATTCACCGCTTTGGTCAACGGGAAAGACATTAAAACTCACGACCAATATGAGAGTTCTCCTGCACTATGCCCATGAAAACGACGGATTCTCCACCAACATAATGAATATTGGCGAAGGGAAAATTGACAGCGATGCTACCGGAAAAATCCTCACCAATAATGAATTACTGTTTATTGAATGTCGTCCAATAAAGTCTGTCCTTATTTTCTTCGTTTTCATTGTCTCCATTGATAAATAGCGCTTCTACTCGACGTCTTCACGAGCGCCTTTAAAATAAGATAGATAATGAGGGCATTTAGCGAAAGAATGTGTTCTTGGATATTGCTTATTACAATGATGACCATGTTGCTTATATGTAGAAATGCCTCAAAACAGCAAACCGCATTGTCAAGAATATATCATGTACGTTGCAAAATTCTGATATTGTTCTTCGTAATATCTATAAACTGTCCAAAAAATGGTACCTCTTCAAAAATGGCTGTGATAAGATTGTCGGCTGACAAATTTCGGTGCACTTATAATTTTCTCGAGGTTATATCACCAGTAAATTGGAGACTTCTGACGATTCCTTTAAGTTACCTGAAGAAAGACGATTCATTTTGACTGGAGATGGAAGATATTTCTTTTCTCTTTATAATGAATTGACTTTTGCATAAGCGGATTAATTCTACCATCGGCTGTAAGCTTGTGAATGTGAAAGAACTTACCATTTGCATGGCCATTGTTTGAACTACTTATTATTCTTCTGTTTTTTCCATTGATAAAAAAGCATAAGGAGAATGCATGACTTACATAAAAATATATTTCTATATGACTTGCATTCAATAAGACCTTCGTTAGATTCTGTCTGCGGTTCAATAGGCGATATGGCTTATGTGCATGTACAGGTGTGCGGCCAAGCAAAATGTTCTACCAAAACGTTTATGTTACTGCATTTTGTACACAGAAACTTGACAGGATAGCTAAACAACTTTTAAAATGTATATCTCAAATGTTTGTTGAAATAAATGCTATTCCTTCAAGTCGTCTTCATATCCAGTTGATCACGTTTGCACAACCTTTTCCAGTTTTGGAAGGTGTAATGTTTCCACTTCTTTTTACTCATTATGGAATTCTTTCAGAGCACAATGCATATTTATAAAAGGTTTCGTTCTGTGCTACCTTATAGCATAGGACATTTCTTCAATATAAATCTCCTTATGACTTAGGCAAATGTAGTGCCTATTTCGTTCAATTCCTTAAACGAAGTGGGCAGTTTTCCAAAATAAAGCCTTTCTAATAAAATGAATGCAATAAGTTGACCAAAAAAACCTGTCCAAATATATATGCCTAGATACCAAGTTAAATTTCGTCATGAAAGCTGCATTAGTCACTTGTCCTACGGTATATATAAATAAATATATACATATATGAGAAGAACGCCTGCTGCTTAAGCTGCGCAGCGCAGGCGTTCGCGGGAACTTCCTCCTATGGATCCAACACTTTTTGACAGGACGGTCACAAAGAGTCCAAGTCGGTCGCCAGCAGTCCTCAGGTTTACCTGTGGTGAGTGGCGTCCCACAGGGCTCAGTTTTAGGTCCCATATTATTCCTCGTCTTCATCAACGACTGTGTCAGGGAGCTAGACTGTGAAGTCACCTTGTTCGCTGACGACATCAAATTATGGAAAGTTGTCCAAAGTACGGCAGACGAAAACCATCTACAAGCCAACTTGAACAGATTGGAGGACTGGTCAAAGCTTTGGCTTATGCCTTTCAATGTTAGTAAATGTAACTTTCTTCAAATCGGCAGTTTTAGAGCATCCTGCACGAAAGTCTATTCTTTAAATGGTACGCCGTTGCAGCAAGTTGAGAGTCAGAAGGACTTGGGTGTGTGGATAACTTCTTCACTCAAACCAACGCTGAACTGTACGAAGGCGGCGAAGTCGGCCAGATCTATGTTACAACTGATTAGACGAGCCTTTATGGGGTTTGAAAAAGACAGCTTTTCCAAAATCTTTGGAAGCTTCATTCGGCCGCACCTGGAGTTCGCTATACAGGCATGGAGACCTTGGACTGTCAAAGACTGTACTGTCTTAGAGAAGGTCCAGAGGCGAGCGACAAAGATGGTCAAATGTCTAGGAACATTGCCCTATGAAAGCAGACTGTCAATCCTCGACCTATTTCCCCTTACCTACAGACAACTCCGGGGGGACCTCATATTAACGTTCCGTATTATGAATAAGCTGCATTGTTGTTTCGTTCCTGATGATTTCTTTGCCCAGGCTAACACGCCAACTTTGCGCGGGCATTCCCTTAAACTACGCCCGGGCAAAGCAAGGATCGACGGAAGAAAATTTTTCTTTAGCAACAGAATAGTTTCAGCGTGGAACGCTCTTCCAGAAGAGGTTGTCC
>JAYGXS010000004.1:44911777-44987550 GCA_036362985.1 Ligula intestinalis | reverse complement strand
TGCAGAGACCTGGTTATACTTATTAAAGACGACCTAAGTCTCGCAATACAGTACTCCAAAGTCGCAGCTAGAACAATGTATATTATGAGCACCATACGAAGAACGTTTATTAGCTGGAATGCAGACATCTTCGGAAAAGTATATTGAACATTCGTGTAGCCGCATCTGGAATATGCGATAAGGCTTGGAGGCCATGGCTTCAGAAAGACGTAGGGATTCTTGAAGTTGTCCAACGAAATGCTACTAAGGTGGCTCCAAAAATTAAGAAATTTATATGCAAACAAAGTTTTACTGCTTTAAATCTCTTTCCCCTTTATAATAGGCAAGAGAGCGGTGATCTTACTTGTAATGTCTCACTTACTAATGGGATCTGGCCCAGGTGTCAAGTGGCGGGATATCTTTCAGACGACCCCAAGAAGGAACCTTACAAGACATGATTTCCAGGTAACGAAGAAACTGAGCCACAGAAATCAACGTTTATCCTCCTTTTTTCAAAGCATCCTTCGACATTGGAACTCCTTACCAGAGTCTGTTGTGCATTCATCCACTCTGAACTTGTTTAAGAGACGTATGGATAATCATCTGCTAAGGGCCAGTGACAACTTCCAAACACTCAACTTACAGAAAAGACGACAAACATACAATTCGCTTGATTTCAATCGAGCATTTATTTACACTCAATGTGGTCCAGACGAATATTTCATAGTGGATAGACCGTGAATGTTTGGCACGCTGGTAATCCGCAAATGCCTCTCTTTGTCAACCATTCATGCTTCCTAAATATTGATAGCAATTTTGCGTAATATGACCAACCTGTAACAATTTTGCATGTTTTACTCAACTTTATGCAGTCCTCGACCGTTTAAATGGAGCATCTAAGGACTTTTGTCATTTACTCAAAATACACTGACTGATACTGATTGAAATAAGTCTTTCGAAAGCACGGGATCTTGACAGTTCCCTGTTTGTGCTTCTTTCATTCTTGTTGGAAATGTAACATTCTGCACGAGAAACAGTCCCTATTTGCTTTAATATTCTGGAGCTAAAAGAAGCGCGTGAGCATTTTACCAATAACTAGTTCCAGTTGAGCAGTGATGCGTTAAAATCTCCAGCTGTCAGTTCGTTTTTTCCGCTAGTTCCTTTATGAATCCAAATATGGCCTCGTCAACGTCTACAAAACGTGGACATGTGAAGTAGGTACATCACAAGTTATCAGTTTAAGTCATAATGCTTTGCAATTATGAAAGCAACTGTTTTTACATTCTGCTGCAATGATGCCCCTCTTGCCAAACACTACTATTGTTCCTCTTCTCTTATGTAGCCGGTCCCGACGAAGAATCTGGTGATCATCGAGTACGATTTCGGCATCTATTACGTCGGCCTGTAATCAGGCCTCTGCCCAGCTAATTATTTTATAAGAGTTCGTTGTTAATCTGAAATATTTTTTTATTTTTTCTTAGTTTCACGATAGCACTAAGTTTGTAATGAAAGGGCCCTTGGGCCTTAAATATACTATTTATTTAATGGAGAGGAAATCCAGCTGTAGTTCAGCAACACAAACTTCAAGCTCGTTTATCTTCTGAAGGAAACTCTTTGATAGTATAAAGAAAGCCAAGGTTTGCCATTATATATTTGGGCAAAACTTTCTTGTAGGGCCCCTTAAATATCTAGTCCCCCCGCTAAACTGTCTAACTTATTCTGTGGTTAAAAGTTAATACTTGGTTATTGAGTGTCAACGATTATTTTATTGTGGCAGATGTGATAGAAAATATTAAATAAAAGACACACATTTTTAATGTTTCGATAAACATAAACTCCTGTTGCTCAGAATACTGTTGCTAATTGAGGTAAATTGAAACTCATATGGGTGGAATTCAACGAAAAAAGGAAAATTAGACTTTTTATTGGCGGACAAGTTCGAAAAGGTAGAGAAGTAGAAGGCGTTACGATCACCGGAATCATAGAAGGGTTAGTGAAAATGTAAAAGTAGGTTATTGTTATAAGTCAAAGGCAAGAGTGAATCTAAAGACAGTCCAACCTAGATTTCTGTTTGAGTTGAGGGCCGGGATAGCTGATTTTTTATTCAGCAGCAACCGTGCTTTTTATTTATTTTTAAGAATAAACTTTTATAGTCCGGGCTCACTCGAATCCTCCTTCTTCTCACCCATCCTACATGTTCTTATAATAATAATATATTTATTATGCCAGTTTACAGGCATGAGACGGGGATTTCTATTCCACGTTTTCATTAAGGAGGGTGAGTATGTGTTGGAGTAATTTAATCCTATGGCGTATTTTAATCTTTGACTTATCCGAAGCAGATCATAAAACGCCCTCTCTGGCTAAACTCTTTGAAAAACTAATTGCCAAAAAATTACAGATTCCTGCATCAATAACATTCTCAGCTCCTCACAGCATGGCTTTTTACCGGACCGATCTTGTGAAACATGCCACATGTCTTTTCTAAATCTACTTACTTTTCTTCGTAATGATCATCTATCTGTGGTAGTTTTCTATTTTGACCTTAGTAAAGCATTTGATAAAGTTCCTCATAGGAGGCTCCTAGCCAAACTAGAGGCTATAGGAATTCGTAGTCCTCTTACTGACTTCATCAGATCATATCTTTTAAATCGACAGCAAAAGGTTTTCGTGGGATCCTCATACTCTCCTCCTACCGCAATTTTGAGTGGTGTCCTTCAAGGTACCGTGCTACGTCCTCTGCTCTTTTTGCTTTGCATAAATGATATCTCATTGATTGTTAAACACTCCCAATCTTATATTTATGCAGATGATCTCAAGTGTGTTTACTCCTTCTCTAACTCTACGGCCGCGAGATGCTTAGAACAAATTCATTCTGATCTGCACGCTCTTTCGGCGTGGAGCTCAACATGGCAGATGGAGTTCTCACCTTCTAAGTCCCGATACATGTGCTTTGGGCCTGAAAGGCTGCCACAACCTGTTATTTTTCAAGGTTACCCAATGACTGAATGTTCCAGCATCAAGGACCTAGGATTAAGCTACACCAATAAATTAGACCTTTCTCCTCACGCCGATAGAATTACAACCAAAGCCACACAGATTTGCGGCTTTATCTCTTAAAATTGCTATCTTCCTGCAATGAAATTAAGACTTTATCGTATGTTCGTGCTCCTCATCTTAGAATAATGTTGCCCCTTTTCCGGTCTCATAAATGAAGGTAGTCGTTCAAAAATTGAACAAATTCAAAAAATATTTCCCACGAAAACTGCTGTATCCGACAGCTTCTAATACTTGCTACTCAAATAGGTGTCAATTAACAAAACTAAGGTTCCTTTGGGTCAGGAGATTGGAAGCAGGCTTTTGTTTCCTTTTTCGGCTTAATAATTGCACAAATTTACCCAGGACTTCTGTCATTACCCCCGTTAGCCGTCCCTACAACCTAAGAAACTCGGCACTTGTTATACCCCTCCTGCATCTTCCTTATGTAAACGCTCTTTGTTTTTTGCTACCAGATATAGATTTCTTTGGAATAACTTGCCAATCGAAATTAGGTCGTTAACTAGGCTGTCTGCTTTCAAACAGAGACTGCACATTTATTTTAACACTGACTCTATTAACCTTCTATTCTCCTCATCTTTTCCGAGCAGCTTTCTCCATGACCCTGAGAAAGGACCATCGGGAATTTAGGAGATCCGCTTGAAACTATTCTCTCTGTCTCGTGTCCCCTGAGAACCTAGATGTTTCCATTAACCACCGCTGAATCAAACGAAGCCACGCGGAAGTACTCAGTCTAAAATGCTGCAGTTTCGTTGAATACTCACCTTCATCAGACCACCCACACCTATTTCTGCTCTACTACTATCTTCCTTAGCAATTTTTTATTATTGCACACTTTTTGAACATGGAGGCCCGTTGAAAACTGTCTCCATTTTCACTGTTAGAGTTTTTTTAACTGCTATAATTTTTCGTTTTATTTTCAAAATTACCTGCAAAACATTGCTAAATGTTGCCCCAAAAGGACAATTTCTGCTGACATTATTACGACTTTCTACGTCTACTTGCACATATTGTCAAATTATTTTTTGAATTTTTATTTTGTCGAAATTAACTTTGTATAGATAGTGCCGTACCGGCGCTGAAAAATATAAATTCCAAATTCCAAATCAACGAACGTAAAAGGCCTGTGATTGCGAAATAAAGCTGGCGTATCACCAATAAATACGAAGAATAAGAGTGGGCCATGTACACTACCCTCAATAGCTGCACTACTCGTGTATGTGGGGTGAAGGATGCCGTTGGTAAAATTAACTCATTGTGTACGAGGGCCCAGATAAGACATAAATGTCATAATTTGCTGCCTATTCTGAAAGGGAAAATTTCAAGAGTGGATATGTTCAACACGATAAAAAGCCTTCGTGAAATCGAAAACCACGGTGCAAAGTATATGAGCATCAACCCTAGCGTATCTACAATGATCGGCAAAGGAGTTCATTAAACCACAATTTGGCCATTCCGTGCTGGTTAGAGATCAATGGGTTCTTCTTCTTTGAGTGTTTCATTATCTTATCATGGATGTAGTTCTCTAGAATTTACGAAACGGCTTGAGGCCTGTTTAGGGGTGAAAGTCACCGAATTATCTATATTGGCTCGGCTTCGGAATTGCTTTAATGCGCTACTCCTCTCACAGACTGGAAATAGTTTCCCTTTCAAATTCGATATTAAGTAATTTACAAGGGAGGAAAAAAATTGCTCATTTTTTCCGTATTTAAAATGCTGATAAGACACCATGTGAGCCAGGACTATAGGATTGAGGAAATGGTTGAACGGTCACGGTTAGGTAACGGATGATGAAATTGTACCCGATGATTACCATATTTTTCGTCGGGACCGGCTACATAAAAGAAGGGGAGCAATAATAGTGTTTGTCAAGAAGGGCATCATTGCATCAGAATTTAAAAGCAGTTGCTTCCATGATTGCGAAACATTATGACTTAAATTGACGTCATGTGGTGTATCTTCTCGTCATTTCTTGGCTGTTTATAGACGTTGATGAGGTCATATTCGGATTAATGAAAGAACTAGCGCAAAACGTGCACTGATAGCTGGAGATTTCAACGCATTACTGCTCAATGGGGACGAGTTAAGACGGTCGTCTTAAAAGTTCTGAATGCACTTGCCTCTCTCTCTCCACGTATAACTATACGTCTGTCTCGATCTTTTATCAGAAGTCACGATTAATTTGGCCCATGGACTGTGTCCTCCAAGAACACGATACCCTATCTTATTTACTTCTCAGCCAAAACAGTCGCACGCTTTAAACTACCTCCTTTTGGTAAGCCACTAACCACCATTAGGATTTCGTTCTGTTCACCGAGATATCGAAGCCTCACCTCTGTTCACGGTTTCACCTCAGAACTTTCAAGTCAAGTCAAGTCAAATTTATAAAAGGAAATATAGGCAAACGCCTTTGAACTCCCTTTTGGTACATAGGATTTCAGAAATTCATCGGCATAGCCGAACATTCCAAAGAAGTCGTTGACACAATTTTAGACGACTACTCGCTTGTTTCGAGTAATACACTCACACTCAGTTTACACGAGCCAGCAGTGTAACTTAGGAAGAAGAGCAGACAGTTAAAAAACTCCTAAGGCTTGCTCGTAATTCAAAATGGAATGTCATTTGTGGTTTTTAGGGGAAAAACTGTCGCTCGTGGGGGAAGTATGTGAATGATAGGACATGATGCTTCTCTGAAGGTTGACGGTAGCCATGGCGTTCATGACGAGTAATATCTAAATCCGAAGGACCATACGAGCAGGAGACCTCGGAGTCACGAGAACGTCCAGAAGAACCGGAGATGCGACCATGATAAGCCTTTGCTGTGCCAAGAGCCGAGGAACCCGCCACGTCGTCAGCAGTCGGTCGATACGAGAAAGGGTGTGACAGGGTCGCGTAACCTAGGACCATAGGCGCGGTAGATGCGACCTCAGACACGATCGGCGCCGATCGCATAGTGAGCAAAGCCATCATAACTAGATAATGGCTGAAACTCAGTTGGTTAAATACTAATAATAATAATAATACTTACAATTACTGTTAGTATACTGTTAGTATATATTTATAGCATTTTTAGCATTTCAGGGTTTGGATGTAAAGCGCTACAATTTTTGGATTCGGAACACTTCAGTGATTGGATTTGGAGGACTTAATCGCGACGATACTCATTAAATCAGTCTTGGTTTGTCTTAAAAACATCCACGGAAGGGGACATGACAATATCCGCAGGAAGGGCATTCCATGCCTGGATTACCTGCTTAGAGAAAAAGAATTTTCTTGGGTCAAGTCTTGCCCCAGTCACACGTACGTTGAGGGGGTCTCCTCGCAGCCTAGAGGTGGTGGACCGCTCAAAGAAGTCATTTGTTTTGAGGCAGCACTCCTGACCACGCAACATGCGAAATGCCTGGATTAGGTCCCCACATAGCTGCCTGTAATCCAGAGGAAACAAGTAAAGATTAACCAGTCGGGTCTCATAAAGGAGGTTCTGTTGGCCTCGTACTAATTTTGTTGCGCGTCTTTGTACCCTTTCAAGGTTTTTTTGTCTTTGGCTGTCCAAGGTCTCCAGGCTTGGATGGTATATTCCATTTGAGGTCGCACGAACGTGCCAAATACCTTGCCAAATACAACTTTGTCAAACTTAGCAAAGGTGCGCTTGATAAGATACAAGCTCGACATTGCGGATTTAGCCACTTTCAGGACTTGGAGTGATGGCTTCAGTGAAGGCTTGAACCACACCCCCAGGTCTTTAGAGCCTCTTCCTCTGGTAGCGGCGTGTGATTCAGGTAATACACCCTCCAAGGCGTGGTGCTTGTTCTACCAAAGCGCATTAGGTTGCCTTTGGCCACCTTGAATGGCATGAGCCAAAGGGTCGACCACTGCTCCAGTCTATGCAAATTTGCCTGGAGGTTTAATTCGTCGTCTTGTTTGCGTATGACCTTCCAAAGTTGTATCTCATCAGCAAACATTGCGATTTAGCAGTCTAGTCCGCTTATGCAGCCATCAATATATATAAGGAAGAGAATAGGGCCAAAAACAGATCCCTATGGAACCCCACTCTCAACTGCTACCTCCGCTGACCGCTGTTCGCCAATACATACGGTCTGGGTACGATCAGTCAAGAAGTTTGCTATCCACTGCAAAACGTTTCCCTTTACCCCTATGCGGCTGAGCTTGTATAAGAGACGTTGATGAGGCACCGTGTCAAACGCCTTCTTGAAGTCTACAAAGACTGTATGCACTGTAGTCCCTTCATCGATCGCCCGGGTCCATTGTTCTAGATAATAAAGCAGATTGGTCAAGCAGGATCTTCCCCTGCGGAATCCGTGCTGCTTATCAGAAAGAAGTTGATGTTGCTCCAAAAAGTGCATCAGCTCGGGTTTGACTATGCGCTCCATAAGCTTGCAGAATATTGAGGTGAAGCTGACCGGTCTATAGTTATTTGCGGTCGCCCGACTCCCACTTTTGTGGATGGGTGAGATCCACGCTGCCTTCCATTCGGGTGACACTTTTCCAGTATTAAGAGAAGCTCGGAAGATTAGGTACAGGGGTACCGCCAACTCTATGGCTAGCTCTTTTAATGGCTTTGCAGGTATCTCATCCGGACCTGACGACTTCGTTTCTTTGAGCTGAAGAAGTTCTCGCAGAACGGTAGCTTCCGTGAGTGCAACCGAGTCTATGGTCTAGATCACACCCACACTGCAGTTAATAGCGGTGAACTCAGACTCTCTCGTAAAGAACGACTAGAAGAAGCAGGATAGATGTTCCGCTTTTTCGTAAATCTCGGAAATTTCTACACTATCGTCTGTTTTTAGCAGAGGAATAGGGTCTCTATTTCGAGTACATTGCCTAACGTAGCTGTAGAAAACCTTTAAGTTTCCTACTGCACGGTTTATTAGATTACTCTCGAAGTTTTGGCGGCTAATTCGTATCAGGCTCTTAACCTTGCTTCTCTGCGGCTTATACCTATTGTACGATTTGGGGGTCCTCTCTCTGCGATAGATTTTGAACATCCTCCCTTTGCTTTTTACTTCCCTCTTTAGCGTCGGCGATAGCCATCGAGGCCTATTTGTTACTTTTTTACCGTGATAGGACAGAAATATGTAATTAGTCCATGTAATACGGCTTTGAATGCCGACCAATCATCGAGAACGCACCCGGTGAATAGTTCTCTCCAGTCTATCTCGCTCACTGTGGTTCTCATTTGTATAAAACCCCTCTTCAGATGTTGCGTTTGGTTACCACACGCCAATCAGGCACAGAGAAGAGTGAATATTCCCACTGAAGCACTACGTGATCACTTTTTCCGAGAGGTGGTAAACAATTTACAATGTCCACGCTATCAGGTGCTTTGGTAAGTACTAGGTCTAAGCAATTAGCTTGTTGCACTTCGCGTAGTCTTGTCGGATATAGGACGTGTTGCGTTAGGAAAGATGCCTGTACTGTGCGCAGGAATCGTCGATCGATATTTACTTCTGAGTTGGGCGCAAAACTCACATTCCAGTCGATATGGGGGCGTTAAAGTCTCCCATGCCCATGACATCGGATCTCTTAGCAATTTCTTTGACTTCTATCAGACTTGTGTCTGACTGTTGTTTGTTCGATGGTGGACGGTAGACCACCATGATGTCAACGGTCTGTGACTTTGGTGTTCTAACGGTGAGCCATATTGCCTGTATATTGCCCGAAAGGTTTTCGAATTTGTCGGACACGAACAGGCCATGTCTAACATAGATTAGCACACCCCCACCTTGACGCCCGACTCTATCTTTTCGGAAAACTTGAAACCCGGGGAGAGCAATTTCCTGGTCACCTACCTTCGTGGTCAATCATGGTTCTTTTATGCAGACGACGTCTGGTTCCATTTGGCAAATAGTAATCTTAAGCTAATCTAATTTGGAGAGCAGGCTTCGTGCATTGGTGTACATGCACTTTAGTTTCTTTGTACGGTGTAATCCGGTTGTGACAGTCGCTTCCTGACCATCGTTCGGAGTAGTACGGTTTCGTTCAATGTTTTCTTCTGAATTACCTTCCCGTTGAAGATTTTCAGGCCTTCCTCGCCATTCTTGTTCCTCGACTGTTGTTCCGCTACTAGTTCTCGGCGTTTCAGACGTTCCTCCAGGGAGCAGTCCGGTTGAAAAAAACCTCTTTATGCGCGTGAAGTAGGTTAATTTTTTTAAGACAGGATTACCTTAACATGTTCCTTGTTTGTGAATATAATTTTTAGCGGTCTGGATCGGAGCATTTCTGCAGTATCTGCCAGCCTTTTCCCGATTCGAAATGACCTCAGCACTTCAAACTCTTTTCCTGGCGGAAACAGATCGCTCAGGACATCGGTAAAGGAAACCACGTCTGGATCGGTTTGGTCGTTTGAGTGGTCTGAAATGTCTTCTTTTAGCCCCTGTACAACTTTGCAGTAATCATGATCCTCTCGGTGTCGTGTGCCCTTAGCTGAAGTTTTCACAGCATTTTTTGCAGTGGGCCTGGAGCCCAAACTGGGTGGTGTGACTGCTTGGTCGTCAGAGCTGTCTGAAGTTGCTTCTTGCAGCCCCTGAACAACTTCACCATGTTCACCACTTCGTCGGGAGTCTTTAATTTCGGTTTTGGTCATCTTTGCTGCAGTGAGCCTAGAGCTCGAAACGGACGGTGTGACTGCTTGGTCATCGGATCTGTCTGAAGTTGTCTCACCGGTGTCTAGGTTGTCCACTATGGCGGCCTGTACTTCAGGTATAGGCATGCTTTGTTCTTCTTTAGGTGGTCCATGTGTATGCATTGAAGTCATCACTTTTTCCATCGCAGCGATGGTTTGCTGGAGGATTTTTTTCATATTTTCTATTTTACCTTCAAGTTTGCTATACGCAGAGGCTAGAATATGATATCCTTCGCATCGGCTCTCTGTGTGCGTCGATCGTACCCAATTACTGGAGCTTTTCGATTGCTGGTTACAGCGTGCGGCGATAGCGTAGAGGGTAGCATCGCGGTCTTCTGTTAAAGGGGTTTTGAGCTCGAGCATTTGACTTCTCGTTTGCATTATTTTTGCCCGACAAGTTAAATTTCCGCAAAAAAGGGTCCAATGTGAAGCTTTACCTTATATACGAGACAGATAGCCTAAGTCGTCGCTTAGCTAATGTAAGAATACGTTCAAGGCGATTCTCCTTACTTAAGACGATTGGTTTTAGAATTCAAGAAGCAGAACTTTGACGGACTACTAGATCAATTTCTTAACGTAGAAAATTTGTTCAGGGTTGGTAAGAGCAGGCGTAATAACTGATCTAGTTTAATTTCTAACTATGCAGTCAGTTACTAAAATACTAGTATCAAAGCAAATGTGATAAAATAGAATTTAGCGACTCAGGCTTTGCTCCTTCGTGTAAACTAGCGTATGAGAATTTTACCAGCACCAGTTTGGTTGCTCCGACCTCGTTTAGGAAGATTTTTGACGATTGTCTGCTTTGCTAGTCAAAACGTAACTGTGCGAGCAGATGGATTTAGACCAAGGTGGCGACTGAGGATAGGAATACTGTAGTACGGTTTGTTCAGGGAACAAATTTTGTGAGCATCTGGCTTTGTACGTAAATCAAGTGTGTTGATCTTGACACACTATCTTTTGATCGTTGGAGACAATTATCTTCTTCTTGAAACGCCACTGCTTAAAAATTTCAAATCACGCGGGGGCAGGAATTTTTAAAGGTTACCCTAGCTACAGCTGGATTAATGCCTCTTCGAAACGGTATTTAGACGAGCCATAAAATTGCTAAGTGGTCAAGGTGAACTGTCCTGCTACGTCCGCGGAACTAGTCACGGTAACTGACATGAGAACTCTCTACCTGAAGTGCTGGCAAGCACCAAATAGGTTGGAGAGCCACTGACTAAAGAAGACCCACAAAAGGACTATAAGGACTGTATCGGCAGGTAAAATAATAGCGCGCTCGTTGATGTCGGGTGTGCGCAGCAAGGCACTGCTCGGGGAAATAATTGCACCTACGGGGTTTGTAGACGAGTTCAGTCGTAAAGACTTCGTAAATCTAGGAGATGGCAGCATACCATTTGACGGAATTGCGCTAGTTTTGTTGTGGATCAGATTCTTATTCAGCATTTGAATCACGTCGTTCTGATTGCATGCTTCAGGTAATTCAAATGCAGAATTCGTCTGACTTCGTTGTTATGGCAATGTTGTCAGTTTAATTGATGTAAACGGAGTCACAGACGTTCTAGGGGGGGGGGTAGGCTACCAAAGGAATCAGACACAAAGACTGGGAATGCTGCTAACCCAGAGGCAAACAAATTCGCTAGGTGGCTAGGGTGAGAGGGGGAAGTTGCTGTAAGGGGGCGCAGCGAGTTGGATTTCACAGGAGTAGGATGTACTGGAGCCTTAAATTTAATTGCATCATGAGCGGATTGCTGGGCGTTTGACTGAGAATACGAGGGTTTATTTGAGAACAGGGACCCAATTCCTTGTAACATAGTGGTTCGATCAGGACACAGGTAACATATATGTAGGAACACGATCTTCGTAGGCAGAAATGGAATCAATCTCAGTCGGATGACCGGCATTTGCTATCTGCTATTTTATAGTTGAATCCACATGAAAAACCTGCGACCTCAATTAGCCGTGTGGTTCAAGGACCATTGTTAATAGGAATTTACAAGTTATTTTTTTGTCAATCACAATATTTACGGGCGACGAATTGAACGAGTGAGTCAGCACTTTTACATTCTTGAAACGCAAAAATTGCAGATGTTCCCATCGAAAAGTTTTCCCAGAATTGAGAGCATTTTGCCAAATATCAGCACAAAGTCGTTACATTTAACGTAGGCATGCCAAGCAGAGTAGCAAAAACAACCAATATATGCCTTCTAACCTTGGTCTACTTTAGCCACAATAAAGTAAAAAAGACGAAAGCGTTCGATGATCCATAACTGTCGCTTTTGTCTTAGTTTGGAGTGAGCTTATATTGATTGATAAAATTACCCGGAAGATTTTAGGACGGAATCGCAACGATAATTTAACGGTGTGAAATACATGCATCGTTGAAGGCTCTTTGGATGCAGAAAACGCAAATTACAGATCAGCGATCAGCAATCAGCGGGCAACATCCAAAAAGAAACTCAAAAGCGAAGGAGTGCTGGATAATTTTAAAAGAATAGGTAGAGGTCTGCGGAAATTTATTCAAAACCAAAAGTTAAAACGTCGTCCACCTCGTATTTCTGACTCAGTTATCAATACCACTTTGAGATTTTACAGCAAAAATAGTGCGAGTTTGATTTCTGCGTAGATCACTTTGTAGCTGTAATAATGGAATCATATTACTATCTGCCCTGCCAACACACACCCAAAACTTGGCGGAGGTGACGACGGGGGATGTGGGTGTATCCGACGTTGATGTTTAGGGCATATGTATTATTCTGCAACTCGACATTTCCAGAATGCTGTAGACGGACTTAAAAGGCAGTCCAAATCATTTTTTGGCTACTTTTGAACCTATAGTCCGATTTTAGGTGACACTTGATATTACTTGTGCAGATAATTTGATACTATGCCTACCCTCTCTGGAATTGTGACAGGGAAATGCGGGGATGGCGATGGAGGTGAGGACGGGTATGTGCGGGTTGATAACCCCGTCCTCAACCCCGTCGTCACCCGGGGATCACCTCCTATCTCCCCAGAATTTTGACGGAGTATCCGGAGGTTTGACCGGCAGGGTGTTATTTTTTTCACCCTACATATGCACATAGTGCTGTCCACGGAGACGAAGCTATTCTGTCAGTTGGCTCCCTTGCAAACTAAGACTTTATAGATATAATTAATATCTTTTTATATTTAAAGCGCCTAGACGGCAGTTAAAAGAAACACTGTACTGAGGTAAAATAATGGCACTGTGCACATTGGTGCTCTGGGTGAGCAATCAGATATACAGGGTGTCCCAAAAATGCATGCACATTTTAACTAATTGTAAACTCCGCGTTTGTTATAATTTTATCATTTAAAAATGTAAGAATATAAACAAGCATATTTTCATTGTTTTTCCAATGCATGTTCCTGCATTATGCAACGTTGCTATCAGAAAACTTTTATCCCAAGATTAGTCCATGTGCTTAATGACGATGATCTGGACCGAAAAATAAAGTATGGCAAGTGGTATTTAGAACAATTTCTGGATCAAAATGGACGTCCATTTGAGAACCTGCACTGAAAAAAAACAATAAAAGGATACCTGTAAATATTTTTACAGTTTTGAGACGATGATATTTTAATAAACACCAGGTTTGCAGTGGTTCAAAATGTGTTAACATTTTTTGGGACTCTCTGTATAGCAGAAGGGCGTAGATAATTTTCCATTGGTCTGTGATATGGTATTTTTAAAAATCTTTCGAAAATACGGGTGAATTACGAAGGAAGCTGTGGTAAAAAGCGTACAATGAAGTTGGGGGCAGAGTTTGAGGAGCACCTATTTAAAATAAGCTTAGCGTTTGGAAATCCTCCGCGATAAGAAAACAATTATTAGGCATTTTTCTGACAAAATGTAACTTTCAATGGGATTTGTAGGTGTTAAGGAGAGGAAACAGAACGTGTTTGTCATGGGAGGAAGACATACGCTTGAGATAGGACCATCATGTTGATGAGAACATGTGAGGGTTCAAAAAGGTCCTCGTTGTGGGATAAAGCACATAACAGTAAGACTAGATTTCACCACCGTTTAAGCGTATGGTTATTTAAAGAAGCAATCATTAGTATACGAGAAAGAGGAGTCCATCGCAGGCATCATCGGCACGTTTAGGGTCGAAACGAAGAAGCGACCGTAGAGATCACGAGATAATCTCCGAAGTGCCGGGGGTGACACCATGATACGATCTTGCTGCTTTCAGAGTTCATCGATTAGGTGGCGAAGACTGAATACCCACCATGTTAGCCAACAGTCGGTTGCGGGTTGACATGGGAGAAAACTTTCAGCGCATTTTGATCACATCAAAGTGGATCAGCTTTATTATCGTAATGTATATCAGCAACCAGCATGTGTATGGATTCCTTCGAGTCAACCTCCCAATTCCTCTTCTCTTCCATGCCCTAGTTCACCGCCTGAGGCTGCCAACCAAGTAGGGGTGAAACTGGGCGAAGCGGCCGACATACCTCTGCAGCCTGTCTACTTATGCCAAACATGACCTGATCAGTCCACGTATCACGATGCATCAAATATAGGTTTATTATTTGCATGATATAACCATGTCCTAACATGTGTACGACTTCCCACCTCTGTTGCCCACACCGTGCAAGAGGTCGCGTGATCGCAGTCATCGAGCTGTCGGACTGCAGGGACAGTCAATCACAGTATCCCACCATAGGCTATCAACTAATCAACTCATCAAGCAGACACTGGCTGACTCGCACTTAATGTTTTTATACTCACACAGCCCAGTGGACCAAGAAACTGGCGCGATGAATTATTATAGCAAAAGTTGCTATAGGGTAATTAAACACCGATTACAGACTCTAAGTCACTGAAATAATAGAAACAGCGCACGGCTTAAAAGGGTTAATGTAAAGTTTGGGTTTGGGATGATTTTTTTCCGAACGTGTATGGGCTTTGGCGCCAGTTTTGGCTACTCGCGAATTAACTTACTATTTTTCTCAATTAAGTGTTATATTTAGTATTTGGACTTCTTTCGCTAAACATTAGTCCTGTGATTTTGGCCAGGTGCGGTTTAGTTTGCCTTTTGGTCCTGTTTAATCAAAATCTTCGTCATTTTGTTTTAACTCTGGATTTTCAGAAAGAGAAACTTGACAGCATCCTAGGTGCATACCTTGTATAATTGTAAATTGATTTAAATGATACCAACAACTATAAATTAAAAGTATAGCCCCTTCTGCTCTCTGAGTGCAGCATTTGAGATTGCTTTCAAAACACGAAGATTTTCCACAGTAGTTTGCTAGTGTAGATATAAGTCAGGTGAGTTCTAGCAAATAAAAGTCTTCAGCCATTATTTTAGCGTTGGATAGAATCTGAGCGACATCAACAAAATTAGTAGCCGTATGTCTTATTGTTAGAATAACAAGAAATATTATCCATACAGCCAATTGGCTTCGTTTCTTTAAGTTAAGACAAAAAGGAAATTTGTGGAAATGATTGAGCTGCTATCATCACAATGAAGATATATAAGATGGGTTTTAATGTACAGGAAACAGCCGCCCACGTAATGCAGCACGATACTAAAGGTGCAGCTTAAGATTTCGGCAGCAGCTGTTGAGTCTAAAAGTGCAGACTGCATCCAAAATGTTGCAAAGCACAATGTGTCTGTACTAAATTCAATAACTACTGTGTTTTTTAGCTTTTAAGATAATGATTCTGAGTTCATTTCGAAAATGCGGGTTATTTTGTCTTCAGTGTTTTTTTTTAAATAAAAGTTTTATTAATTAGTGCACGGAGTGTACTATCTAGGACTAGAAATGCGAATGCGTCTGAATGAGTTGGCAACGATACAGGAAACTAAACTATTGAGACCTGCATATTGTGGCTGCTTTTGCACTGTCTGCAGTTTCATTTTTATACCGAAACAGTTGAGGGTATTTCAATAAAACATAATATGCTATTTTGAGAAGAAAAAGAAGAAGAAGAAGAAGAAAACGCGTTATCTGGGACAATACCTTCATTCGCCTGACGCTTATAAATCTGTCTATATTTCTTGATAATTAACGACTTCCCTTTCAAGAATAATTGCCCACTTGAGTGCTAATTGCTTGATGAGTGGTGTGCGGACAGTGACCTGCTGAACATTTTTACACGTAATGGAATTGGATGTGATGACTGCTCAGCCATCCGGTTCCTCGGTGTTGGTATAAGACAACGTGCTGGCATGTGCGTTCCTGAAGTGACTACTTGCTCTGGTCAAATTCAGCTTCAGCATCAAATATGGATTGCGCAGACTGTTGCACTTTTTTGTGCACTGGGGACCGGTGAACTATGACCCAAGTTATTCGCAAATCACACGATGGTCACCTCTCGCGAGAATTGCGGCCTAGCAAATTCAATGGTGTGGCTGAGTCTCGTCAGAATTGACATCGTTTCCCCGCATTGCTACTACAATAAGCGAATGAAAGTATTGTCCCAAAGATTGCATCTTACTCTTCTTCTTCTTTTTCTCAATTACTTCCTAGTTTCACATGTCCGCTTGTACTGATATGTTTCTGCTACTGTTGTCTTCCCATATCTCTGATGAAGGATCTGTAATGGAAGTAGAAACCTTAGGCGAATAAATGTGTTGCCCGATCAATTGAATCTTCTTCTTCTCAGGATGCTAGAAGAGATGTAAAATTGAAACAAATAACAAAAGATGCTGAGAAATGTAGATTGAGTGAGACAGAAGACTGTTCGAGCATCGAATTTTTCTAACTTTTTCTGAGTATTTGAACTCCTGCATGCGTCCATCGCCAGAGATGACAGCGACAACAAAACAAGCAGCAATTGTGGAGGGTTATTAGTAGCAGATCTGGCTGTGACTACGTAGGGTTTTGCGTGCAGCCGCAAGATAGCTAGATCGATTGACCGAGTTCCAATCCGACGTCGACTTCTGCAGTTATTCTCGCCTTGTGCTATTTTCGGTGTAGATAATTATCGCGGAGGCTGGGCATTTGAGCTTGTGACCCACGTCGAAAATTTGGCCAGCCGTGGGTACCAATCCCCTATCCATCCCACAGCCAACTCATGCTCGTATCCTGAAAATGCCTTAAGTCTAACCTCTGTAATTACAAGGATAATTTATGCATGGGATACTTAACACAGCCCCTGATTGCTCGCTGAAATTTGGCTGGGTCCTGAACTTTTTGACCCTGCTGCGCATGTTGGCATTGGTTCAGTGAGTAATTAAAATGCCAAGCTGAGCAACTAAGTGCTTAGTCGCTTTTGAAAGATCCCAAGTGTATAGCAGTGCATTTCGCATCCTAGGAGGTGTTTTCGTTTGGGACCTGCGGGGTGGCATGCATGGGCAGTGGGCTAGAAATGCCATAGGAATGTGTCGGAGAAATATTACATTTCACGTCTTTTACCATCCGGGTTGATGATGCTTATGATGATGATGAGAACTTTATTTTGATGATAATATCAAACTTTCAGCAAAAAAATGGCTCCAATAACGGAGAGAAAGAACTCAAGTAATTTAAAGGGTCCAAAAACTCAAGAGTAATTGGTCAAAGATCACAGAAAACTCAAAGTAAGAAGTCGACACGGTTACCACATCAGTTATGGAGACAGATCGGCCTTCAGCTTCTCAATTTCCGTTTCTTCACACGTGAGGAAGCGTGCTAAGAATGGGAGTATTGAGTTCTGGTAGGCTGATGTACGACATGTCATATGTCGGAAGTTTTGGCGCGTCGTACGAGAAGACTTCGCAGCCATTAGTTCGGAGGGGAGAGGGTGAGCGTCATCACTAAGAAGAAGGTCCACAAAATTCTTGACTGATTTGAAATGTCGCTGAATTATAAGGCCAGCTTAAAAAGCATAGGAAAAGCCGGAATCTGAAGAGAGCATGTGGAGAATACGTTTAATAATAATAAAGTCTTTTTTGAGTAGTGCTGGAAAGGTTACTGGAGAGCAGTCAAGAATGAGAGGGAGGATACAAGCGTCTATAAAACGCCAGATGAGGGCTTGCGGGGTGCGATAAGAACGCAAGCGGCGGATATAATATAAAAGTTTGCGGATTTTAAAAAAAAGGTCTTCAATAAAAACAGTAAATGAGAGGTTGGAAGCTTTTGTTACACCAAGGTATCGGAAGGAGGATACCTTGTTGGGCAGAAAGTCAATGTTTTCAGGACTGGAGGAGGGTTGCAGCCTGAATATATTCTGGACTGACTTCCGCTCATTAAGTAAAAGGCCATTTTCTGACGACCATGCTGTGACATGGTCATATCCATCCTTCAGTGTTTGAAGATGGGTCTGGCTTTTGAGAGGATGGCCGACAAACATGTCGTCAGCATATTTGACAAAAAAACATGCGGTTGGAGATCGAAGGTCATCAGTATGGAGGGGAAAAAATGAGGGGATAATATAGACCCCTGCAGAACTCCACAATTGTTGGGAAAGATCGTGGATTTTCGCTTCTCGCTCTGAACGAATTGGGTGCGGGAAGTACAATAGTCCCCTAGCCAAGATACGCCCCAGCCAGGAGAGCCGCATGCAGAGGTTTATTGAGAAGAAGATTTCGCGGGATCATGTTGAAGGCTGAGAAGTAGTCAAGAAAGGCACATGCGTATGAATGACATCCTTTGTCCAAGTCTCTAAGAGCATAGTGGACTACCAGAGCAACAGCATCTAGTGTACTACGCCTAGCCTTATAAGCAAACTGCAAGGGATCAGAAAATTTGGATGAAAACGGCTTAATGATGTCCAAAGCTGCTCGTTCTGTAAGTTAGAGGAGTGCAGAAGAGCAGGCAATTGGGCATAAGGATTTGGGAACCGTTGAAGTGTTTTTTGGGATAAGAGTGATTTTGACCGAACGCCAGCCGTCAGGAATCTTGGACTCCATGAAAGATGAATAAATAAGATGTGCCAAGACAGGAGCTAATTGAAAAGAGCAAGATTTAAGGCGAAATGGGGAGACGCTATCTGGTCCGGCAGTGGTTGTACCTTTGACCTTGTTTAGGTGTTTCATGACTGTTTCCTCGGACACTGGAGAAAAATCACTTGGTAGTAAGGAAATATCATTGGTCGGGAGATAGGAGTCGGTGGGAGTGTGGATGAAGTTTGAGTTTAAGCTGTCTAGGTCAGCATCAACATGTGCCAGTGTATAGCATTGACCAGTGAGACGTTTAAGACTATTTCATATTTCGGAGGAAGTGAGAGGAGCGGAAGATGTAGAAGAAGTAAAAAGCTGACTAACAAAAAAGTCGTTCAGCCTAGAAATCTCACGCTTTATCTGGACGTTCAGATCCTTTAGTCTATCTCGCAGACCTAGTTTATAGAGCAATGCCTTTTGACGTCTCAAAGTTTTTAGGTGGGGAGAAGATGTTCTGTCAGGTCTAACCATGACAGTGTCAAGAGGACAGCAGACGTTAAAAATGTTGTTTATAAAAAGTAGTAGCATGATTCGATATCCGAGTACTCTAGAAGGGTAGAAATATTGCCAGATATGACGGTCTGGAGCAAAGAAATAGTATGCAGGGAGGTGTCTCGAACCCTAAGTTTCCTCTCAGGAATTACTAACAGGCCTTTGTTAGAGCTACAATAGATGGTTGGCAAGCTTAATATCACAGAATGATCTGAGCCTGCCAACGGTGCTCTATTTTTGACGACAAAAAGTTTGGGACGGTTGGTCAATATGTGATCCATAGGGGCGTCGGCACAAGTGTTGAAGGAAACTAAATCGTGTAAACCTAACAGTGTAAGGGGACGAAGATTTACACGATGTCACTGTTAAGCCAAGTGTCTTGGACACAGATGACTGCAGAGTTCTTATGTTCTCTTTTTAACATGATTTTCGACAATTCAGCACTTTTGTTTAACAGGGATCTGCAATTTGTCGACATGAAACCTGGAAGTGACAATTCTTGTAGAAGCTTACGTTTGTTTCCTTGTTGCCAACCGAATTTGTGTGCTCTTTTCCGTGTGGTGCGGAGAATTGTCGAAGACATTGAATTGCAAATGCGACAGATTGGCCTCATTTGACAAATATTGGAATGTTGATGTGTTGTTGAGAAAAAAACTTGTTTTCGCACATTTAAAAGGTAGCAGTGTACTGTAGAAATGACCTCATGATCACAAATGCAGATTAACAAAGCAGAGGATTAGAGAGAATGGCATAGGATAATAAATTCCCGCATAAATAGAGAGTAAAAAAATGGGTGGCTCAAATTCGAAAGCCACGCCACACACAGTAATTTTATATCCTTGTTTAGAGCGTTATGATACAATTTCACTTGTAAGCGTAGTTTTTGGCTTCATTTTGTACACCGTCGTCTCAGTTTTATCAGAAGATGTTTGCTTAAAGAGGGAAACGAGTGAAGCTTCTGTTCTTTTTCTTCTTTCCTCACGAATCGTATATCAGGAAAGGTTTCGTTGAGAAACTGACATACGCGTCCATGAACACGTCCAAGATGGGTTTTTCTCCTCGTGAATTGTAAGTCATAGAAGATCGTGTTGAACAAGTCTGGGAGGTGAAAAATATACCTTTTAAGAAACGTTTTCAAGAATTTCCAGTGGTAAATCTTGTTGCAGTCTTGGATTTTTTCAGATAGTCAAAATTGCCAGGGTACACTGCTTGAGTCTAACCTTAACTCTGCTGAGTGTGCACACGTATTTGCCGTCAGGTCTTGATGTCTATGAGCCTTTGAAATTGAGCCAGGCAACTAGAAGTCCGAAAAGTTCTCCACCTGAGCGGCTGATCTAGACCGTATAGGAAACTGGCCATAGACCTGAAAATTAGGTGGTCTAGTAGAAGTACAGAAATTGTATGTGATGACTTTTTCTAAAAAAGCCGATAAGGAGTAGGTTGTACTAGTAGGAAGATGGCCATGAGCGAGGGGAAAAAATCAGAAAATTTACCTACTGGATTAGAGGTGGTTAATGACACAAGATGAAACACTAATATCAGCCGAATTTTTTTAGATCATGAAAATCAATGAGAGACACTTTGGCCACAAAGCATCAGTAAGGCGAATCAAATGTTATCTCAGCAGGCTGTATAGATAATGAGCCTACTTTTAGACTGAAACCGGAAATATTATCTTGCTATTCAAAACCCTCCTGGCTTGCGAGTCTAGAAAATATTATGAATGCATGCGTTCTTGGGGTAAGAACAAACTCGTTTCCTTCGAAATAGGAAACAATGATCTAACAACCAAGTCGACCAAATTTTTAAAAATGCTAATATATCCATCACTATTTTTAGGTATCACTGTTAGTTTCGAATGCGAGCCTTGCAGATTTTTTTTGTTCGGATTATGACGAAGATTTTTCATTGAAGTTAAACCGGAAATGTTTGAGTAAAAGTGTTTGTTAATACTATCCAGTGAGCATATGCGTGTAGTGTTAAACCAACTTTAATAAAACGGAACGACATGGGAATATTAATCTTTAATAACGCCGAATAAAGTTCTGTTTTTAAAACTTGCAATTCAGAGGTAGATTTCGTTGAAGGCTCGTTGTCATGGAAATTGAGCGATAATATTGCATCCATTGGGTGAGGGATCAAGACACATATTCTATGCTTTAAATTAGATTGTTTTTTTTTCAAACGCCACTAACAATGAAAAGAATTGCAACTCATTCGTTTTGCTATGTGGAGAATAGGCACATTTCGGTTTCTTGTGGAAAAAAATAGGGCATTTAAAGTAAGAAAGAGTTAGAATAATCAAGAGAAGTGGATCATAGATATGTGCTTGCAAATAACTCCAACAGCTCAGACAAACTGTGGGACGTGTAAGGATTGTCCCCAATTTTGGCTCAAGATGAAACCCAGAAAAAGGTTGGACAGCATACTGTGGGGAACGAGCTGACAAAATGCTTTGCAGCCACAAGTTGCTCACAGTAAACAAGCCAGTTGATGTGTGCGCGTTCTGTGCTTTTGCCCAGGCTAACACAATCCGGAGAATTCCTCCAACCAATCAGGAGAAGGTGCACAGATCGCTAGGCAACGAACAGGGCATCGCGCGACCAAGAGACGGACAATGTGGGTTCCCTCACAAGAAGCGGGAGACGGGCAGACACTCGCGCAGATATGTGCGTGACCGCCAAATTGGCCAGCGAAGGAACCATGACTCAGAGATAGCAGCACCAATTCCGGGAGGGCCACACACAAGCGCATATCCGATTAATTTGTGGGCTTGTTCGGTTGTTAGTAAATTCTTCTTTATTTGGCTAGAAAACCAGAACCTGGACCTGAGGGTATTAGAAGTTATGTCTATTTATTCTGCCAGCACAGTGCACATACAGTAGATTCCATATTTCATTAAATATCACCCGGAATTCTGCGTTTTCGATTCAGAAATATTAATAGCGTATGGTTTTCAAAATGATGGTCGAAAAGCCTCATTTCAATGTATTTAGGTCACATCAGGATGCCTTCTTTGCAACGAGCTTGTTTCTGACCGCGAAGCAAAAGTATGTACTGTAAAAAGTGGCTACTTAAATAGCATGCCTTTTTGTCATTGATTTTGACTGCCTTTATAAATTCAAATATATTTTCTAGAAAACATGTACGAAAGAATTATTTATTGCACTCATTTGGTAGAAAATTACGTCTTCTTTAAATTTTACACTTCAGGAAAGGGTATTCTTCGGTTTTAAAAAATTATAATTTTGAGCTTTTTTACAATTTTCAGGTGTCCATTCAGTGAACAACGTATCCGTCAATTTGCTTATGCTGCCTTTACTGTATAAAGCATGCTCCATCCCTATTGCAACATCTTATGAGAACTACGCGAGGTCTTCCTCAAGCTGTAGGCGAAAACGTAGTTTTTTTAAACAGGATGTACACAGTGCGCAGTTTATAAACCTTGAATTTCAGTGTAGCAGTCACTAGGTTTCAAAATTATTCGGAAATTTAGAAACTTTGTTAAAACTAACAGATACACTTTTTTAAGTATCAAACTTAAAGTAGGCGTTATTTTCTACCAATTGAGTACAAGAGATAATTTTTCTGTGTATGTTTTCCAAAAAATATATTTGAATATCTAAAGGCAGTCAAAATCAATGACAAAAAGGCATCCTTCTAAGTAGTTACTTTTTTATAATACACACTTTTACCTGGCGGTCATAAAGAAACTCGTTAGAAAGCCGGCATTCTAAAGTGTCTAAAATACGTTGAGATTAGGCTGTACAATCGTCTCCTTTATGATCATTCGCAATTAATATGTTTTAATTTAAACTTATTTCAGAATTCCGTGTGACGTTTCTATTATACATTCAGATGGCATTTTGGCCGTCGAATGCGCCAAGGTTTACCATGTGTCCGAAACCAAGATGGTGCAGGGATGGTGACTTGCGTGTAAGTAGATGAGTACTGCATCTGCCGCACTCTCTCTTTCGCTCCCTCCACATGAGCCAGGTGTCATAACCAATTCAAGAATTTCAGACGCAGGAGAGGGCGCAAGCGAGTGACGCGGCTGGGGACGCCCCCAGATATGCAGCCGCGCATGGATATCCAGATACGCACTGGAACTCAATCATTACGTGCGTGACAGGCATATGCGTTAGCTTTAAGTCTACATCAGTCACTGCACTCAACTCCATTTTCGACTGAAGGGACTTTGAAATTGCCAGTGTACCTACATACACAAAAAGATAAAAAACAACTGGGGCAAATGTCTCACATGGTTTCGAACTATAAAACTAATTGGTGGGCCAATTTTTAATCAGTGCATTTTCTGACAAACAGATGCTTCTCAAAGTTTGTAGGGCGTAAATAGCAGAAGATGAACTGCGAATGTCTGCAAGTAAGCCCACTTGGAAGACCTATCTGACAACGGCAAGGACAACGTGCATATTTTGGCAAGCAGTATGCAGTAAAAAATATCCCAGAAGAGGAGGTTGTCTACTTGAGGTAATGTTGCGGATAATCACAGACTATGGCTATTCGCTCAAATGCGATATGCGATGCCTGCAGAGAGGGGACTAGTTACCCTTATTTTGTACAACCCTCTCGTAAGTCATGAGTTGGGAGTTGGGATTTCCCACAAACCTGATATCCTATCAGGCGAACAGTGATGCGATCAACAGAATCGCTGTGGCGACAAGGAATGTTGCGATTGGTTCAGCAGACCTAATGCAACAGCTTACGAATCAACGAAACTGACTAGACAGGAAAATTCCTTTGGACGAGGATGACTAAATACACACAACAGTATTGAGGATGATGAGGGTGACTTTGACCCTTAGTTGCGGTGGCCCAGGTTAAGTTCCGAAATGCTGGAGTCATAATTCATCGTCACGTACAACTACAACACAGTTGCCTTATCTCTGTTTCATATTCAATCAGTCTAAACGGGAAAATTGGGCACTTTTAAAGTGCACTTGAGCCACTTTTTATGATGAAATAAATAGTGATTGCTAATGGTTGTTGAAGTTTTTCAGAATTGTCTAGTTTCTAAAGCGTAATACTAAAAGCATCTTCATGTTTGCAAACCCACAGATGTCTATTACCTACGTCATGCATAAAATGTAGTTCAAAGTTGGTTCATACCCCAAAAATTAAGCTTTACTGCGCAGATTAGAACGTATCCTACGATAGAAAAAGTTCTTAACGTGCGTGCAGGTTCAAATTGCAACGTCTTTTTGTTACGCGGGCGGAAGGCCATAAAAATATATCCTATTCTTCATAGATACACGCCCATGCCATAATGGATTTTGATAGAATTTTAGTTTATATAAAGTTTTAAAAAAGTCCCTGCCACTAGTGGTAAATTTCAAAGACATCAGTTTCATAATTAGGGCGTTATCCATGTCACCGTTTACAGGAGGTCCTTACAATATTTTAAGATGTTCCTTAAAAAAATGGTCAATCAAAACAGGAGTCTAGATTAGAATACTCAGTCCTATGCCTTAACGTCGAGGAACTGGAACAACTACGACCAGTTATATTTTTACAGGGGTGGTCCCTATTATAGGTTATTTGATATTGTCGTGCTATACTAGAGATTCCAGCTATTTTCAGGCCCATTTATGTTTCTATCAAATAAAGTGGCAAACCCAGGTATAACTTCAGATTTAGGTGGTAGCAACTTAATTAAGTCCGGGAAAGAATATACGCTCGCTAATACGGCTGTTGTTAGTCAAGTATTGTTTCGCATATTTGCTTTAGACTAATCTTAATTGTTTTTTGGTTTCAATTGCAGTTTTTTAGACTTTTGTTTAGTTTACTTGCCACTTCCTTCTTTAGTCACCTGCAACTTTTGGCGCATCTGTTTTACGTCGTTAGCTTTCGCTTTCCACTTCTGCAATTAGTCTGCCTGTGCTGTCCTTTAGAAATTTTCAGGAGTACTCTTCTGTAAATGCATTCCGAAATCCTTCGCCTTTCTGGTAGCATTTAAATTGCAACTGAACATTTGGGACAGCGAGAGTTCACAGTAGAAGCCTAGTTAGCAGTTTTATTTGTTTAAATTGAATGAGGCACTAGAAGGCCATTCATTTGTCTGGTGTCGATAAATTGGCACTTCCACATTATTTGCATAAGTTTTCCTGCTTACTGTTTCGCAATCCTTCGCCCGACCGGCCATGGCATAATGGGTATTTATAACGCAGGTAGTGGAGCGGTTTGCCATGAAGGTGATTGCTGCTGACAGCTTACAGTCTGATACCAATTGAATTATTGTGATGTAAGGCGTTTTTGATTCCTCACGCGTTCGCCCAAAAGATATGCTAAACAAGGGACCATTTTTTCCAGTGCTGTCTGATAGCCAAATTGTCTGGCATTTTACACACGTGGATAAATAAATCAGTAAAAATACACGATGAAAGGCAGACAGATCCAAGGAAACTTTGAGGGAATTAAAAATGACACGCAATACAAACAACGAGCACAGGTTTTGTAAACATGGTAGCACTGAGCTAGAATATAGCCTAGTGAAGGTAAGATCAAAAGGATCTTGGTTGTAGAACAACGAGGTATGGAAGGAAAATGCCAAAATAACGTCAACAGTTGGGACTAAAATGGATCGTTGAAACGATTTAGCTATAGCTGCATACTGAATACCTTGAGATAGACAATGCAGTCGAGAGCTGTCTACTGATATTTGGCAAATAGTTTGCACACACAGCCGAAAAGGTGGTTACAAGAAAAACGTCTGCCATCAAAAATTGCATACATATCTCATGAGGTTTATTTCAGACAAGAAGCGACTCCCTCTAACGGATTCTACGTGTGACAGAACAAAGTCCCACCGGCCAGAAAAAAACCTACAAAGCATCAGTATCCCAGCTGCTTAAGAGTGTACGAAAACAACTACAATCTCGAGAGGGCCTTTTACTATGACTTTAGATTACTTGGGATACCGTGTGATCTCAAGTATGGACCGCTTAATTGAAGCTACTAGAAGATATTTCAGTCGGAAACCGGAAAAGCACAAATTTACTTTTTCTAGGCCAGCTAGAAAATATTGTTAATTATTCAAGCCACTTGCGCTATCATCATGTTGGCGCTTTGAACGACGTGACGCCTGAATTAACGCAAAAGTTATGTATAAAACCTTCTGTGACCAATATGTTTTGTGCACGTGTAGATTTATAAATTCATCGCAAGAGGGAGAAGAAGACTGCAATTTATAGAGAATACTGGCAAAAATCCAAACACTGCGGTAATATCTAGGGTTATGGAAACGAAAAAATAGCTTATATTTTCTAAGCAATTGAAAATATAGACAGATAGATCTGAAATTCCAACCCCAAAAAAAATTCCGCCTATCTACAATCTGTTGTAAATGTGGCCAAAGCTGCAATATCGCCATCTACGTACGCATTGTGTGAGCCACCAAGGAAGAACACGACAGGAAGCGCGCACAATTACTTAAGGCAAGCGATTGCGTGTACAAGATTGGACCAAGGAGATTGTGGTCTCAAGTAAGAAACAACTGCATTGGCTTTGTGGCACATGCAGCTGGCGTGTTAGTCCCGAGCTCAGCCGCAGCTACGCGCGTAATCGCGTGCAGCCTGCGAGGGCGGATCGGTGGTCTGGCGGGGGAACGTCTCGTTAGGGTGGCGTAAACACACACAGTTAAGCCGGGCCCTTGAACGAGCAGCCGAACAAAGTGTGCATTTTCGATGATGTGGTATGCGGACCTCTGCCTACAATTGCAGCATTCGCCTTGTCAAACTGAACTTGCAGATATTTGGCATACGCTGGATGCGTTGACTTATTATTTTTAACAAGAAGATAAACCGAAGCTTTACGTTTGCAGCCTAGCTTTCGGGTGCTGTCTGTGGAGGTCTTTCTAGTTACTCTTTAAAGATATCCACTTTTTTCCATTTAAATGTCGGGCTTTTTTCTTTCAGGTATGTTATTTAACTTTCAGACAACAGAAACTATCTAATTAAATAACTTCTGGCTGTCAACTAGCTTACAAAAATACCTTAACAGACATTAAGATAAATTAACGAGTGTCATAGTTAAAAAATGGAACAAGCCTAGTCTTTGTACAGCAATAGGTCACCTCAAGCCTATACAAATTTGAATCACACAGGGATCCAGCTTAGTTCACTCATATAGCCATTGATACACAAATATAGTATCGTACGCTCAGACCTGTGTACTACGCTCATAAAAAACCTTCTACCAAAATCGGTTCCTTTGTTGAGCCAAAGTTTAGGGCATAATGGTTGAAATGTCTATAAAAACAGGGAATACCAAGTCCAGTTAAGAAAGAGGAGGAAGTTAAAATAGTGAAAGTCAAATAATTGGATGGTCCACTATTAGCCACTTCTAGTTAGCATAGTTAATTATTTCTGCATGAGGCCAAACTAGAAGGGAGGAAATCCGTTTGCAAATTTAATTACTTTCCAGCGTAAATTATTCTGGAAACGGAAATGCCATGGAAGATGCGGAACTGCTTAAGGACAGTTTGAGCAATTGGTTACATTATTACTAATATTATCGCACTCAAAAAGACAGAAAAAGCGGTAGAATTAAAAATATATCCATGCAAATGATAATTTGGAAAGTTTAATTGCATTTTTAGCATCCTTGTTTTTATTATAAACACATCAGACATCCTAGAATAATTTTCATGCGGCCTATTACCAAAGAAAGTTCTTATGTAGTTTGGAAGAAATTGTTAACGCTCTTGTTAAAAATTATTTCAAGCAATATTCGCTTGTTTGAAATTTCTTCTTTGGTGACGCGTTATTCAAGTTGACCAAGGTTAACTAGCTCAAAATGCACTAGATTTTTCTATTGCAGTTACTCAGTAGTCTTAGGTTTCCATTTCCTCTGACTTTTTAACCTTAAGTTTTTCTTTCAAGCAAGGATTCATTCTCAAAGCCTGTGAAGAGTATTATCACTATCCTGCGCTATCCAGTCGAAAAAATTTCAAAATGAGAGCTGAAGTTTGGCACGAAGATGCATGACATTTGAGGCGTTTATAAAACACCCTGTAAACTAAGTACAGTGGATTCCCTATCTCATGAAATGTCACCCGTAATTCTGAAATGCGTTTTAGGCTCAAACCTATTTATTACGTATGATTGTAATAATGACGATCGCGTAGCCTAATCTCAATATATTTCGGTCACGTCAGGATGCGTGAGCTCCTTTCTGACCGCTAATAAAAAGAATGTACTGTAAAAAGTGGCTACATAAGTAATATGCATTTTCATTATTTATTTTGACGGCCTCTATAAATTCAAATAGATTTTAGGGAAAACATAAACAAAAACGTTTCTTGCGCTCATTTGGTAGCAAATTGCGCCCTCTTCAAATCTCATTCTAAAAGATGGTGTACCTATCAGTTTTTAAAAGTTTCTAAATTGCCAAATAATCTTTAAACAGACTGACTGCTACACATCAATTCAAGGTCTACAAACTGCGTGCTGTGTGCATCTTGTTTAAAGAAAAGTACGTTTTCGCCTACAATTTGTGGAAGAATTCAAATATTTCTCATAAAATATTGCAGTGGATATGGAACATGCTCTACACATTAAAGGTAGCCTTAAAAACTTGCCGAATTTGATGAAGAATGAATGAACATCTCACAACCTTAAAAAAGCTCACGATTAAAACCTTTTTTTAAAAACTGGCAATATCCCTTCTTCAAGTACATAATTTAATGAAGGCGTTATTTACTACCAAATGAGCATAGTAAATTACTTCGTTTGAGGTTTCCATAAAATATATTTATTTGTATAAAGGCAATCAAAATCAATGCTGAAAATGAAAACTACTTAAGAAGCCACTTAAAAAGCCGGCATCTTGTCGTGACCACAATATATGGAGATAATGATGCACGATCGTCCGTATTACAGCAAAACGTAATAAATATGTTTGAATCCAAAATGCATTTCAGAATTCCGGGTGACATTTCATGATAACAGGAATCTACTGTATGTAATATAATGAAATCTTATTCTAGTCGAGGTTTGGGAAATGACCCAAAAGGTTTTTCCTGTGTAAGGTAATCACTTTTGTATAATGTGAAAGGCAGGCATCCAAAAAAATTATTTCAAGGAAAGGAAAGAACACTGTTCTATGCACATTCATCTCAAGTCTGATCACAACCTGGGGATCCAGTGCCGAAAATTTACTGAATATACTTACTCAAGTTCTCAAAGGACGTTCTTTCTTGAAAGATAATCACTTTATTAATTTTATAAAACAAACAGTGTTTAAAATTAGTCCGATGCATTTTTAATTCCTGGAATTTACTTGTTTTTCTGCAATATTGCGGAATTTCATGAACATGCCCTTAAAAATGACCGATTTCCCGCATCTGTGTTCGTTATTACTGACCAGATGTGCTTCAGCGTAACAGATAGACAATCGTAGATTTAATCATACTTTATTGCATGCTGTAACAGACAGCAAACATCAGGCATATTTACCGAAACCAAAAAATCCCCACAGTCATAGGAACACATCAAGACCATATATTTTCATTCTTGCCCAAATGAGTCACCGGGAATTACAGACGTTGCCCACCTGCAGTTAAAGACGAGCAAGGCATGGCGGCGTGCACCACCATTGCCGCGTTTGAGACTTTGTCCCCGACAGCCGAAAGTTGTAGCTAGCTGCGCAACCTTGATAATGAGAGAAAATTTAAATGCATTTTTGCCTTTAACAGAGTATCAACAGGAGCTTCAAAAAAAGTGCAGACTCTCTTAACGCCAATACTTCAACTTAAAAGCACCTATTAATAGCTACTTTCAGTAATTTTCAGAAGGAGAAAATTATTTAATTCTGATCTGCTAGGAATTAAATTACTAGATTAGGATTTTTACATATGCTGCTGTCGATAACTTTTACTTTGCAGTTCCACCGTTGCATCGACCCAAATAATAAGAAGCACGGCGCGTTCAGTTTAGAGTTAGGCTAATTCAGTTGAATTGGTAATCTGATAATAAACGGAGCTCTAAATGGGTTTTTTTTTAAATTGGCAACAGTAGTCTAATTACGGCACCTCATGTACCCCTACCCCTACCCCAAGCACTAAATCTTATGGAAACGGTGATTATAGGTATCTAGTTGGTGCAAAATTAGGAAAGGCAGTGAAATATAATTAACTAAATGCTATATGCATTCTGATTTTATTGAATTTGTTGATTTTTTTCTGTATATTTTTTAAAATCTGCATTATCATTTACTGAATGCAGAAAAACCCGACTTTAAAAATGCAGGTTTCTTGTTATTCCTGAAACAGAAGTAACGCTTTTAAGGAGGTCGTTTACTTCAACTTACTTGAGATCAAACTTACCGTTCTAGAGTTAGATTAGTGCAGTCCAAAGTGCTACGCACATTGTCAAAAAATGCAGAAAAACTAACTTTCAGCGGTCGCAGGAAAAAAACTTTAAATACATTTTCCATTTTCCACTTGCTTCTTGAAATTTTGTTTACTTCCTATGTTTTATCTCCACTCAAAAAGGCATAAAACCACCATTTTCGTAGGGCAAATTGCTAGGACTAGGGATATATGAGGTGTGCTCTTCAAACTACCTTTGCCTGAAAATCTAGTCTAAGTGTGATAAGTGAGCTTTAGGTTGGCTTTCAGTGTTTGCTTCACTGCCTGGTAAAGTGGTGTTAACGAGTAGTTTATTTAACGGATAGGGAATTACAAGCGTAAGAATGTGCTATCGCTCACGAAATCCTAAATACAAACCTGAACTCCGGCAAACGATGGCATTAGTAAATAGTTAATTACTTTTTGCGTTTTCCTGCAACACCATTATTAATTATGCTTTATAAGGTGGTACACGGACGGTTTCACTATGGTGGCAATGGAAGAACCACCTTTATTTATCAGGCAGATGAACACACTGAATAAAATAATCAAATGTGAAAAGTCACTTCAAACATCTGTTTAATATTTTCTCAGTATTCGGGCAGCCCAATTTGAAAATCCGCCTTTCATGCAGGCAACCATGTGCTAACTGTTGCCCTGGGCAATCTTAGCCTTGATTACTGGTGTGCTTAAGCTTTCCAGCTGCACATACCAAACAATCAAAGATCCACGCGGATAAAAAAAGGCAAACGACCACGCCCGACCTACGTTTGGTTGAGAAAAACTTCTTTCCAGATGTTATTTTGAAAAGAAGAATCTCTCCCTTCAGATAAGTCCATCTGAGGTCTACGATAAAAGCCACACCTTACTTGCTTTTTGTTTGCTCTATGAAACCCATGTCGCGCTCTTTCGCCCACATTTAGTAATGCTTTTTGATACGTTTGGCTCCCTGAAGATTTAGGTATTCAAATAAAAGGCAGAAGAACGTTGACTGGGACCAATATTTTATTTGCCCGACGTTTCGGACTCTCACTCGAGACCCTTGTCAAGGATTGAAAACGTACAACTCACTGCGTGATGAAATCAGCTCTGCCGGGAGTGACCTTGAGTTGTCATTGCTCGCAACGTTTCGAGTGACCTTAAGCCTTGCTAGTGCTCGCAGAACGCGATATAGGCATCTAGGAGATCGATATGCCTATTAATAGAGTCCGAGTGCGAATGCCATGCTTCTTGCAGTAGGCGTGAGACTCGGTTGTCTGACTAGCCTAGTATTCGCAAGTGTTCGAAGTCAAAGTCATGCCCTGGCGAGGATGCGTGAGCGGCGACCAAGGATAGCTTGTCATTCCTTCCCACGGCACTTTCATGCTCGTACAGTCTCGTGGCCATCCGTCTGCTGGTTTCGCCAACATAATTGGCTTGACCGCAAAGACAGTCAATTCAGTAAAAAACACCCAATTTCTGGTTGGCGGGTAATGGGTTCTTAGGCTGCATGAGGTGCCTGTGGATTGTCGCTTCCGGTCGGCGAGTGACACCAATCCCGAATTCGCTGACTAGTCGAGCGAATTCTTCGGATACACCAGCAATATAAGGTATTGCTCGCCAGCGTATTGGTTCTGGCTGCCCCGTTGGTTTTCTTCTTTTTGCTCCTCGCCTGCATTCTTCGATGAAGCTGCCAGCATACCCATTCATTGTGAACAGTTTCCGCAGATAATAGACCTCGGCCTTTTTGTCGGCTGGTTTGCTGCAGTGCGCTTCTGCGCGGCGATGATGCGTATTCTCTTTAAAATTATCGGCGATAAAGACATTGGTTAGGGAACAGATAAGCACTACACTCAGGCTATAAGCCACTTCATAAACGCAACAAATGCTAGTGCCACAAACCACTACCTCACCAGAGCGACTGGAATTAGAACGACTTTGCTTTTTCTCAAAGCAGGCATGACACATTTTTCAGTGTGCACTCACCCAAGAGACAAAGTAAATGCCACCAAGCGTCACAAGGAAATAATATAACTAAGCCAGAGACATATCAAGAAGACACGATAGTCTCAACGATAGTTATTTTCTGTTCAGCAGATAACAAAATTTCAGTTTTATTCAAGGTCTTGGTCGAGCTGGACGAATACTGATATTGAAAGGCGCCTGTACACAGTGAGTGTGAATGTGTTTCAGAGCATCGAAACGGAGTTGCATTCGTGATCAACTAACCAAAATTGCGTCCAGCTATACAACACGACTATTGCTAAGACGCCCTTTGGAGCAGCGTAAGCATGCCTCCGAAAAGAAACGTATGGCCGTTACAGTAACCACTGGTTTGATTGTATTTAATATTTCCCTATTCTCTCCTCATATCGCTTTTCGCATGATGACCTTTGGGAATATCCAATAGCTGTTTTTCCTCTCTAATTATTTTCGAGAAAGCTGTCACAACCTCGCTGCCTAAATAAGTATCCGTTTTCAGGGTTAATTTCTCTGGGGAACATCACGCAGACATTGCGGAAATTTATATTTTCGCCAGTTTTATTCAAAACGTATACACACGTTCTGAGAAGCGCATCTTTTATGCAAAAAAAGGCTGGTGAACAGACTGGGAGCGCAAATGTAACCAATTCAAATAACTCACGTAGTTAGACTTTAAAATGCCCTGATTAGACATTTTTTATGTCAAGTCAGGCGTTAAGTTTATTATAAAAACTGTGACTAAACTTTCTAAGGTACGATTAGTAAACGTAAGAACAAGCTTTTTGGTCAATCTTACTACATAATAAACATAAGCCTTTTTGTAAAACCTCGTGCTTTTACTGTTGGTATATGTTCATACTTATGCATATGCATAATTGAACCCTTTATAATTTTTTTGGAATAGTACTAAATAGGACAACGCCAAATGCAGTTTAAAAGATCTCCTTTTCTCCTGATGTACTGTGCACTGCCTTTTTACCTGTTTTGCATGTTTCTATTCCCTATAAGGCTGTTGGCTGTTTTCATCTTCTGAAAAAGTTCAGGACGCATCCCAAGTGCAAAAGATAATTCCTTTTTCTTCGGAATTTGTTATAACATTTAATACTGACAAATATTGGTCTTTCTCTGGACTCTTTTGAGAATTAAATGTGATTCTATGAGAAAAAAACGTTTTATCTATTCGAATTTTAGCATTTACTTCTTTGTCTGAAGTATGCTAATAAAATAGTGTATTTTATGGGGATTGTAGTAATATAAGCATTACTGTGCAGGTTTTCTTCACTTTCATATGATCCCAATTCGGCGTTAGCATGACGCTAAGACATGCATTTCGCATAACACAATCAAGTGCGCATGACAACTCTTGATGTTCGCAAAGTGTCTAGCCAACGGACCTGCAAGTTAAAGTGCGTGAAAGGAAAATATAATACTTAAGAAGAGGCATATTTCGATGTATAAAGTGCCATTTATAATTCAAGAGCTAATTTGTTTTACCGTTAACTGTAAAATGCGAAAAAGGCTGTACGACAGGTCAATGATAAAAATCATCGTATAATTGACAAAAGTGTAGGAAAATAGGATAAAAGGACAAAATTATTAAACGTAATGTAAACGTAACATGCTAATATTACGTTGAGTGTCATTTCACGTTAATAACAGCAGTACTTTGGAAATGCATAAAGACAACTCTATCGTCAATGGTGGTTTGGTCTATACAATTATTAACGACGAACTTCAATTTTTGATGCATTGAAAGACGTTTTGGTGGCTTGTTCCAGTTTTTCTGGATAAAGGCAAACAGATTTTCAACGGGATTGAGGTCCGGACAGTTCGAATGAATAACAATAGTTCTCAGGCCGCAGGCGGAAAGGGTGGCTGCAGTCGCAAAAAATATATTATAGTCGTACTGCAAATTATAATTATACTTCATTTGATTGGTGATAGAATGACAATGTCCATTTGACGCCTGTGACTGCCATTATAACCAAATGCATCTTTGACAATGTCTATATATGCCTTGCTGTTAATGGTATCCTTTTTCGACGGGCATATTGGTCGCTCACCGAACTTTATCGCCATCGAGACCATGAGGTGGCGATGGTTCTTGAATATTGATGTGGAAGAAGTGAGTTCTTTGGGGGAGTTCTTTCCGTGTATGACCGCATGTGCCGACATTGTTAACTTTTGCAAGGAAGAGTACTTCATTGCAATAGAGAATTCCGTTACAAAACGAAAGTCTCTGACTAACGTATACCTAAGCAAATAGCAATCGTTCCTTCATACGTTTCCTACTGATGAAGGCCAAATTCTCGCATTTGTTTTTTAACTAGGGTCCGAGCAAACATTGAAAATATTCTCTGTGAATAGCCCTAACGGGCACATAAGGATATTTCTTAGTGTCTGATGAATTGTTATCCTGTACTGTTGTAGAAAGTCTTCGTCCAGAAGTCTTCCTTCTGGGCACTTTTTTCAGTGGATCCTTTAGCTTTGTTTTTATCAGACATATTAGTTGATCAAGTATAGAAGACCTTCGGCTGCCAACTTTCGTAACCGGATAAAATACACTTCAGATAGAAATCATTCGACATCTTCACAGCGCAGCCCAACATGAAATAGTGAAAGTTAGCTGCGCGTTTTAGTACACACTCATAGTTATCCATACGGTTAAACAAAGTTTATCATACAAATTTAATGTGGCATTTTATGGCACAAAGCATTGCAGAATGCCAAAACATTTTTTTAAACCAGAATTGCTCCTTGTTTCCGAAAATAAATGGGATTCCTTAAACCTGAACTCACTTTCACCTGATGAATTTCGGAAAAGAACTTTCCGGTTCTAGAGAGGATGTGTTTCTTATGTTTTTTACTCATTTTGGAGTGCCTTTATAGTAGAATTCATATTAATAAGAAGTATGGTTCGTTCAAAAGTAATAGCAGAAGAAATTCCTTCGATATAAAACTAGCCCAATTTTGCCAAAACTAAGGCCATTTCTCTTAATTAGCCTAACTAAGATGGCGATTTTACTACTTTAAATGCTTTCCCAGGTTTAAATCCACTAACTGAATCAAAATAAATACATATTAGAATAGCAAGTCAAACATTTTGATGAAAATTGCACCATTTCTGGCCCATAAGGCATATTTTAGAATTTAGTTAAACAGTACTTATTGGTGTTACCATAACTTCTTTTCTCTGATGCTGAAGATGGAATAAAGAAGGCCTCTTATTACACATGAATGGATACAAAAATTCATGATCCAGGTAAGTTCATGAGTAGAATTGCCCCAAAAAGTTTTCTGTTTTTTTGATCTCGTGCAGAGCTAACAGCAGTAACAGCAAACTAGCAGCAATAATGGGAAATGCAAGCAAATAAAATATCAAAAACGCATCAATTGATGTATCGATTTTAAGGAGTGCACACAGAAATTTACGCAGTCGCCTTCAGGTTTGTGCAATTTATAATTGATTGGCTTTTACCCCTCATTAATTTTGCGTTTATATTGCTGCTGTTATTGCTATTTCATACGATCACCTCGTGTACGTGTTTGAGATGTGAGAATAATAAAAAACTATTAAGGCGCTTGAAAATTCATCTCACTAACTCATCCCTTTTGGAAATTTAAAGCAGATTGAATTGCAGATGAGATGACGATTTGTAGTCAAGTCTTTCTTCGTTTTAAACCTTTGCTAGCGCGTCTATCAAATGAGCCACCTACTAAATTAGTCAAAGAAAAGGGATGCGTTGCATACGTGATTCAGCTCTTCCTTAGGTATTACCTACCACAGATGATCCGGTCAGTGGTTTTTTCTCGTAGCCGAAAGCGACATCACGTCAGCAAATGCTAAATATTATGCTTTTAAAGTCATGGTTTCATTGTAATTCTGTATACAAATTAGAAAAAAAATAAGTTTCATTAGCAGGCCATGAACCACATCTATTTGCCTTCTTGAACCATTTTTTGAGTTTAAAGTCACACCAGTGCCTTAGGCTCGTTACCAAACGAAAATACATCAAATTGTTTTTTAAAAACTTGATCATAAATTAATTAGCAATGGTCAAACTTTTTCAACAGAACACCATCTTCCATCCAAAGAAACTTACTTCATGGTTACAGAGATATAAACTTTACCAGCCGGTATTATCAGGCGAAAAGGTCAACTCGTTTCATAAGGAAACAGTAAATTTGTTTCAAAACAAATTATATCTTATATATAAAAGTTACATCACTTGATGCAACCTGGAGACCTCGACGCTAAAGTTCTGGCTGACTGATCAGTCTTTGTTACCGGAAAGTGTCGTTTATATTATAAGATATGCATAAACTTATAATTATTGATGAAGATATCAACCAAAATAGGAATTCTAGGCTTTTCTTTCAGTAACTTCAATTTCATAAAATACGGTTTTCTTGCAACCATCATTGGATACGCACATGTCAAAGTAATTCGACAGTGAGAATTCACGAAGATAAAAGGGCAACTTAACTAAATATTAGCTGAAAAAGTATCTGACGCTTACAGCTAGAAGCATGCTCAGAAAATCAACCAATGCAATAAGTAAGGAGCGCATAAAACAGTTTATCTGATACGTATCCCAAACAAATTGGGAAGGTTTCAAAATATGCGGCTGTTTATCACATTGCCAGCTGCACAAAAAATTGCCACGGAAAAGAAATCACCGATAAAATGTCAGGGATTTCCAAGTGTCGCTATAATACCTTCTTTCAATTAGTTGAAAAAAAGATGCTGCAACATCCTTGGGGTATCTTAAAATAACATAGCAGGAGGTCCACCTGAAATGGTCAGCCTTCTGTCGTGACAGACTGCCATGCCTTAAAAAGTGGTATACGCAGGCTGTCATGTTAGGGTTTTTTAAATCAATTGACAGCAGCAGGTTATCACATGCAATGGCGAAATAAATTTATTCTGACTGGAGGATGAAAAGCAACAGGGTCGGCCCTAGCCGTGGGTTGATGGATAAGCGGCATACACAAGGGGCTTTGGGATAACGCTGACTTTTCATGGTGACTGTAATATGTTGCTCTTCGAACAAGGCGAACATCACGAGACTAGCACAGTGTACTAACGTCATATAATTTCGCGTCCACTCATCAACTGCAAACGGTTATTGCCTATTAATAAGTTGAATTAACTGTTCAATTAAGTAATAATTTAGAAGGGAAAAAATTGATAGATAAATAGGAAAGGATCTATTTGTCTTAGATGTGGGTGCATGGTGAGAAGGTAGAGGAGGTGGAAAGGTAGGAAGACGGTGCAAGGCACTGAATGTTACAGCAAATGCCTGTGAAGTGTAATTAAAGGGGAAGACAGGGCAGCAGTTGGTCATCAAGAAGAGAAAGGAGATCTCAGACAAAATGTTTTTATCGACGATTACCCAAACACCATGATTTCGATCACATGCTTCAGCTTTTGCTGCATTATGCAGAAGTAAGCCACCCTAGTAGCACGTGCATATCAAGTGGAAAAAATCCGGTATAAATTTGGCATATGTATCCGGATTTGTTCAGTAGGATTTCATGATGTAATCCGCTTGGGTTTGCTCCTAGACCCTTCTAACACAGGAGACTGTCATTTTCTCTTTTGCTTATGAACCTAACATAATTTACCCTTTTATAAGTCAACGATTGATCTGTATTGTCATGCCAACCAGTCTAGTATGACAATCAGAATTTCTCCCTGGTTCAACTTTCCTCTGACGATGGTTAGGGTTATTGGTGAATTAAAATTATGATTGTTTCAGCAGACGAAGGATGGAAAACCGTAATCATGGGCAAGACCAACCGTTTGGCGTCTACTTGATCCACGTCCCTTTCGTAGGGAATCCAAGCGAATTCCGTCATGAAATCCTGCTGGAAAAATCCGGATATATAGGCTAGATTTATTGTGGATTTTGTCCACTTTATCTGCACGTGCTACTAGGTCAGGACTTTGTAAGCCTTGTTAAAATTTCTTCCAAGAAGTTAGTGTTTCAATTTTCGTTCTTTGTCACAAAAACCGTTGAAATAACACCGTTATAACAGGCAGCAGCATTTACATTGCGCAGTGCATAAAACTGTGTAAGTAAAAAAAATACTCAATAAGCGTTAAAATCGTAGGCATTTTGAACTCCCTTAATTGTTGCAGCATGCTCAGCCCTGCCTTAATCGCCAATTAAACATAATTTCGGTCTTAACCACAAATCTACCCCTTTATTAGTTAATAAAAAGTAAAGTTTTTCAGGGGGTTCGTTATTCTATATCCCAGTGATAGCTCTGTTTAATAACAAAAGCCCCTGCGTAGAAAATTATGCTAGACGGAAACGAATCGATTTAAAGCAGATACTCTAGGAAGCTTTTAACTTTTGCGTGCTTCAAATAATGCTCTTTGTTGCTGTCCTGTAATAAACTAAATGCTACTCTGATGAAATATACGTCACGCTCACTTAAATTGTAAGCTTTTTTCGATTTTAAAAGATAATTATCGATTTTTACATATACTTGGTGAATTAAACCAATCAGAAAATCCCCCTGCAAAGCAACGAATTAAAATTATTATGACCTTTTCAAAGTGTTGGATAAACTTAACCTTTTCTGCAATCTTTAATACAATGTAAACAAAATGCTACTTAATAAGATAGAGAGGAAGAAACCCCACCATGATACCTGGCTAACATTTAAAAGTACACGGGCCTGTTTCGCACTGTAAAATTAGACTTTTACTTCTTCCATAAGGTTTCTGTGTATACTACCCCCTTGTGTGCTTAAAAAGCCACTGTAATTATAAACGGATAAAAATACACAAAAGTGGGTCTTTCTTTAATATTTATGTCACTGCAGGATCAAACGACCTGTATCTTTAAGGCGAGTTCAAACAGTTTCAAGTTTCTTCAAGATTCAGGGCCGTCATACATAATAAAAACTGGAAGCCTCTATAGGAAATTAAAGAATGGCAGCGCTTCTAGTGCTGTTAGATGTAATTGCTCACTATGTATATTATCACGCACAATCTGGAACTCCTTGCATAGCCCATAGCAATCACCTAAGAGAGGTCTTGGAAAAAGACCTGAACATTTAGAATTCCATTGGATACGGCATCGGCTACCGTGTATAAGTTTTGCACCGTAACAATATGTCCTGTTCTATTACAAATAAATGACCGTTGCTGCAAATAGTGGTTCTTGAGGATGTGTTCTCAAAAATATTTTTTATACTTTTCCATGTTATTATCTATAGAAACTTCTTAAAAAACAGCAAAAACAATTTTTATCGTGCATTTATAATGTCTTCATGATTTAAACTTTTAAAAATTTACTCTCTTTTACGATATTCTGATAAGTTTGAGACTAGCACTTTAAGGTTTGATCTGGATTTCTTTGTTCACCTAAAATTTGTATGTTAGTCGAGTGAACAATTCTAAAAGGGTTCTTTTGTTTGTATTTTAATGAATTTGCACAAAAGTTTCAGTCATTTGTATAGCTTTCGTATGCCTGATTGACTTTATACAATTCATTTTAGTTTTTTTCTGACTTGAAACGTATTGTCTTATGAATGTATGCGTTTCGCCGATCTAGTAGAGGAAAAATTAAGTTCCGCTTTGCCCGGGAGCTAACAACGTAAACCCGTCAGACTATCACATAGTGACGAAATGATACGATGAAATGGACCGACAAAGCACAGGAAGACTGAAATGACCATTTTTGGCTTTTTAACCGTCATCTGCCAGTCGAACCCAATTTCAAATAGTGACTAGGATGATATAATGAAATGGATCCGACAAAGCAAGGATCCCGTGGACTAGATGTCGAGTACTGAAATCAGTAACCAAAGGTCCGGGTTTAAATCTCGGGGGTTCCAACACTTGAGATAAGGCATGACTGACTGCTGACAGCTAATAATCCAGAAATGGCCATTTCCGTCACCCTTTGCTTCGTCGGACGCATTTCATGTTGTATTATATTTATCAATGCAAAGAAAGATGAGATGAAACATAGATATGCAATTATTGTGTGTCAAGATGGCACGAGCTAGTAAAAGGACGGGACGCGAACTGCTGGAGACCCGGGTGTCAGATCACAACTCTATAAACAGGAATGTGGATAAACCGCCCTGTTATTTTGCCATCCGTGCCCACGACCAGAAACCAGGGCCCAGCTCTTGTATATACCACCACCTCAATGTCACACGCCGCTACTCCAGGGACGCGCGTCGGGAACACTATAAGGTAGCGTGAGAATCTACGTAGCATGCCTTAACAGAATGCTAAACCGGACGAGTAAATCGCAGGTAGATCAAGAGATTTTCCGACAAATATGTATTGTGCTTAAGTAAAAGTAGGCTTTCGCCTGTCTGCGCAACTGACGAGAGTTCGAGACCAATGCTGCATGAAGTTTGTTTAGTGCTCGGTGTTCCAAAAGATTTTCTAGAGAGAAATAAAGATAGATTTTTATTGTTTCCTTTTTCGAGTTCCTTCGGTGTACCTAAAAAGTGGATTATTTACTGCTGGCGGGCCACGAGTTTAGATGATATGCTAGTAGAATTCAAGGTTTAGATAATTCTCGTATTTTGAGGGCATACATCTGCTGAAAAAATGATTAAATTTAAAGCAAAAATATTCCTAATAAGACAAAATCTAACACCGTCCGTTACTGCGCATTCTCTTTAGTTTGAGGCTTAAAAACATAACTTTTCCGAGAGAAAGGAAGTCAGTTTATTATTGAAAGAAGTGGCATTTTTTCAATATCTAGTATGATCGCGGTTTCCTAACATTTGATGGTTCGATCTAACTTCCACTATAATATTTAGTTGCTCCTTTCTTCTTTTTATGAACTTTGTAATGATTTTATGACCATTTATCTCGTTGCTTTTAGTTAAGCTATCGTCAAATGACGTCTGCATAATAGATCTCTGCAGTTAAAGTCTAAGTAGCTGACCGATTCTTCCACAGCGCGTTTATTTAGTGAGTATATCTGTGTATAAATTGTTAAAATGTGAAATTCAGACTTGTATTTTTAGCGCGGTAATCCACCCTTATTTGATCAATCATTCTTATTGGAAGTTAATAATTACTCTGTAGCTGGTCGTGCCTGCCCAACTAGCTCTCATCGAAGTGCACTTTCTCAAAGGCTTACCAGTGCAGTTTCTAGAGGTCTCAATCAGCCAATCACAGTCCCCGCATTGTGCAGGCGACGAATGGGATGCTTGCACGCGTTCCCGATGCAGGCTGCCTCTCTGCCAAAAATATCCAGGCCGAACTAGCCAATGAAAGATCTCCCTCTCTCTGTCTTCTGTCCCGACTACTCTATGACCTCACTTGGGCCCGATCAACTACTGAACGGACGTGTCTCACCCGAGTCAATCTACTGTCATCTATTCTCCTCTCCGTTGTGATCACAATATATTCTTTCTACTACTCTGGCCTTTAATGACTTCTCTTCTGCACTACGTAACCATGGTCTGAAGATCGCAGTTGCACGGTTTAACTCACTTAACCCCCTGCGATAACTCTTTAATTTTTCCAATACTTATATGCAAATTTTGGTTTCAACCTCTTTTTACGAGAAAATGTGTGTTGGTATATTTGAAAAGTCTACATCTTTACTAATTTTTAGGCCATTGTTATGGATGACGGGAAAGAATGCAGTCGCCGCCGAACGTCAAAGAGAAACGTGACCAGACTTGATACAGTGGACCATGTCAGCTGCGGAACTAAGGCTTATTAGCAGCTGGCCAATCGGTGGTTCCTGTGTCATCGAGCAAGCGTAATGCATTTTCTTATGCATTTGGGTTAATTAATGGTCTACCGAACTTAACGGCAAAGGAAGCAATCATTTGGCTTTATAGTAGAAATTTTATTACAAAATAAACTTCCCTTATCTGAAAATTAAGAATGTTGTTCACGGCTTCAAGAAGTGCAAGTACAACGTCCAATTTTCAATAGCCCGAAATATTTTACCGATTGGATAAAAATTTTTTTTTAAAGTCGATACAACTGACAAAATAAAAGAAGCAGAAACATTCCCCGCTGACTGGATTAGGAAACTGAGCGTACATATTCCTGGATAAAGAATGATGGGTTTTTCGTTTGGCACACAAGACATACGATGTAGATTCAATAAGATCAGATTTCTTTCAACGCTTTCATAATAAATATTTTGTTAAAAAGCAAACAGTGATTATTCTGGGGCATATCATATTCATTTTAAAGCCACTTTTACTAGCCTCAGTAACATGAACAAATCTAGGAGACCAAATTTTTAACGCACAAAACTGCTATTATTCTGCAAACATCTTAAAGATTTCAGCATATCATTTTCAAATCATCACTCAATTCTGTACCGCGACTGTACTGAGAAGGTATTGTTCACAGCAACATTCCATATTTCAGCATTTCCCAATCAGTTGTAGTGACTTCCAAAAGAGTATTTCAAGATTTAAATTATAAAATGCAATTTTATGGTACTACCATTTAAAATGCAGTAAGAAGTTTGCAGGTGCGGTCGAAATTTATCTCAAATGACGAATTTCTGATGGGTGGATGATACGGCAGAGTTTATCTTTACTTTGCTTGGCTACACTTACTCAAAATATCTGACTGCAAACATTTTCTTAACCCAGTAGAACGCGGGAGCTTGTTTCTCGATTGAATGAAACATTTTAGTCCATCCTTTTTAAATTTTTATTCGATCAACGTTCTGAAGGGTAGAATAGTGACTGATATTTGTTTGCCTCTTTAGAGTTGGACTGACATAATTTGTTTGTTTGGGAATTATCTACAATGAAAAAGAAGCAGTCTTTGGTAATCAAGGCCTCCCTCAATACACCCAATGCGCGCAAAACACATAATTATGATCATCGTTTACCACAAAATTTGAGAAAAACTGCTTATTTTACAATTCCTCCTGTGACAACTGCCATATGCCATAGCGTTGTGGTCGTGACGTCAGTCAAGGACACTATCCATCCTGTCCATACCCACGGACAGCTCCGTTAAACTTACCGGCGGTTCGCTTGATGTTAACCACAATGAAATGGATTATCTGAAAAATAGCCTGTTTGTGGACTCGCGTAAGGATTGCCGAATTGCACGTTATCAGGCCACTTTCATGGAACGGCTTTATTTAGCGTTTCAAAGGGATCCAGAGAGCGAACCAAGAACGGTTGCAACGAACGATCATTTCCAATCAAACTGCTTTCCATTCAATTTTCAAATATTATGAATAGGTGAACTTTTTGAACGAGGAGCTTATTAGTTGCAAACTAAAAACGTTCGTCTTTAATTTAAAATGGAAGAAATGTATTTTAAAACCAACATGGCCATTTTCCTCTTAAAAAATAACTTATCTCGTTGACGCATTTCGCTAAGTAAGCTTACGCTGCTAGTTTTAAGCTCACGAAGTCTAAAATGAACTCAATAAGCATGTATGTTCGTTTCTCCGACGTGGGTGCTGAATAAGATCGGTGGGAAAAGCTTATATCGACTTCCTCATGCAGGCCGGTATTGCAGTTGAATACTCTTAAGTCCATGAAAATAAGGATATGGGCTAAGGTTCCGGTTGGGTCAACGCTAAAGTAAGGAATTAACCTAGGCTTAGGGCAAGATAACGTTCCGAAGTCAGGTTAGAGTAAAGGTTAGAGTAGGTCTTAACTTAGCGGTTAAGGTAGGATGCGGGTTAAGGTTAGGACTACTGTAAAGGTAAGGTTAATGATTAAGGTATCGGAAATGTTTAAGCTTAAATTATTGTTATGATTCAAATGAGGGTTACAGTAAGCGTTAGAGTTAGTGGATAGAAATCACCATGACCTACAACAGAACACTGAACTTAAGATGTAAAGGGCTTTTGTCTTGCAGACACAGGTGTATGGACCAGTGACTTGGATCCACTACGTAAACGAAGCTCGGAAACTAAATCAATTCCAGCTCAGCTGCCTCTGAAGAAAGCTGGGAGTCGTGGAGTGATCCTGAATCTTCAGAATTCATGCCGTGCTGAGCCAAATGAAAATGGGCTGGTGCAGCCAGCTGGGGAGGATAGACGACGAAAAATTACCACAGCAGCTCTTGTACGTAGATCTCATTGCGGGTGCTTGCGGTCAACGTGGACAAACAATGGCGTTGAAAAGTTGCCCTAAATAACTCTCCAAAGTGGATATGGATACGGCAGACAACTTGAGAGGACCTTGCCCCAAGACCCACCAATCAGAAAAAGAGTAGCCAAGACTGGCACAGTAAGCTTTAAAATTTAGCGGGTCGCCACTGCCAAGGCAAAAAGGTCGGCTCTTCTCAGGGCAGTGCACTGGACCAACGCCGTCAGCGTCCAAGTTTTTTTCAAAACGCCCACGCTGCCACCGCACCTTCTGCACGCAAATCGGCGTCGTTGGACATCTCCAGAGACAATACAATAACGCTCAAATGACACCAATTGATATAAAAACTAACACACTTGCAGGCAGTCTGCTTCAAACCTCACAAGGCAGACCACCCTCATCATCAGTCCTCAACTTTTGGACGTCCCACCGTCCTCAATCTCCGACGCCTTCCTCCCTGCCGCAATCCTGCGTCGATCACAGAAGCGATCACCTCTTACGTTACATCCTTCACTCACATCGTCGCCCGTCGGCTGGTTCGCCGGCTACTGCGCCCACTCGGCAGTGGAATACTGATCGGCACGGATGGTGACTTGTTACAGGGAAGAGTGCGGTTGTTGGCTCAGCATATTTTCCCCACTATAAAACAATCTGAACAGTTGACAGATATCACGGCGTGTCAAAAGCCACGACTAGGAAGCAGGCCAACTGATGAGTGACTCGGACCGTGCAGCCAGCCCAGTGCGTGTTGTTTTGTGCAGAATGGCTGAATGTATGAATGGCTATGCTTAATGCAGTACTTTTGGCACCTTCACTCAACTTGGATCCGAGCCGCCTCACCATTTTGCTGTTTTCCTGTTTGTGCTGGACGTGTACTCTCTCCAATCGCTGGCTTCTTTGATTCAGACTTGACACCGAGCCCAGTTTGGGGGCGTAGAACAGAGAGTGAGATAGATGCAACGCTAGTTTATCTTCACGATAAGCCAGCACACGACACTGTTCATGCAACAACATGTTGTGTAGTAGAAGGTGAACCTCTAAGAAGTTGACGGTAGGTCTGTAACCAGACGGTATTAAGCGTATAAAGGTTGAAGCGGGAAGCATTTTTATACCCGTGTCCTATTGGGGAAGCCAAATAACCAACATCTGCCTTACCTCTCAAGGGTATTTGTTGATGATGGCTTTGCTTTGGATAATCTAAAAATGTTTGTTGGTTAACATGGCGATATGAGTGGAAGTCCACTGGACGCTATGCGGCTGCTGACGGGGCTCGATAATGCACCCCGAAGCAGAGCGGGACGTGTGAGTTCCGTTAGTAATTGGTGAAGGAACCATTAACGAGCATCAATAGCAGTTTGCAGCTCGTGGTCGAAAATGCATATTGCTGTTGCCTTCATGAAAAGAAGAAGAAAAAATCACTTTATACCGACTTATTGACATGTATTATTTTACAAACGAATCACGGATATAAAGGCTTTCCTTTCAGCATAAGCGGAATGGTCAATCACGCTACGTGCATGGCTTAGACTGTGGGAAGTAGTGAAACAGACCTGCGCCGGCGGGTCGACCGCGTGATTAATTTGCAACTGGTCTAGTAGGTAGCAGGTAATACCTGGACCATCTCTCCTCTCGAGTGGCTCAATACAAACGATAATTCATTGGCTGATGCGTTTATCAGAGTACGCTTGACTGAACAAAGCTATTTTCACCTACCACGCCCACTTCTAGCAGTTAAACCAGCAGTCTGCATGCTCTATAGAATGCCTATCTTCTGCTACCTTCCAAAACCTGTCTTAAAGCAGCACAAGTGAAATGACTGTTAAGGATTCTCTGCCAGTGGCGGTTTAAAGATAAAAGGAAATCTCACCTAAATTCGGACGGAATACCTATGGCATCGAAGCTGTTTACCAAACCTCTCTTTTCAGTCAGAAAACACATTGTTTTAACGAAAGTTGTTCAGTTATATTTAGAGGTCAATAGTGTGCTTGCAGTATGTGACCAGTCTTAGGCTAAACCGTCCTGTTCCTTTAACGGGTATATTGTTAAAACGATAACGTTGGGTTCTGCTGACATGTCGATGCAATTTTTCAAAGTAATGCACTGTGTCCGTGTAATAATTTCGTAGAAGGGTTCTGAAATATTTTGAATACTGGACAGCTTTCCCATACGAAGAACTCAATTTCAATGAATACCGAAGACCGGCTCCGAAAATTGTTTGAGTACTGGACAAAGTTACAACCCTTATAGCTAAACTCAAATGAATATGAGAAGTCGAGTTGGCAAACACAGTGCTTTCAGCAAATCATCATCAGGCCACACATTTGCAGGGGTAATTAAAACTGTACAGTTAGACAGGGTGTATAAATGCAGTCTTATAACAATTCATCGTTTACGCGTTGCTCGCATGGCAGGGTTGGATTGTAGAGGTTCGTGCGTTGGGTTAGGGGGGAGAAGGGATGTGTGAGAATAGAACTCGAGATCGACCGACTCCCGTTGAAGTCTAAAGTATAGCTCAATATGGACGTCATACTTTAATTCTCTTCAGAAAAATGATTGATGCCATAAGCTAAGTGCATCTTAACTTCAAATGCATGGTCAGTTTTCTTATTGTCAGGGTACCGCCATATTAGTGACTACTGCTGCCTGAGATGGTAACTAAGAGTTTGTTGCGCAATAACGTCTTCCCACAGGTAGTTCCTGTCTTTTCGTATAACCCGGAATTTCATCTGTGGATGTTAGTGCTTGAATCGCAAACACCACTTTTATGCTACAAGCCGTCGATTAAAGTTTATCTGACCATTGAGCGGCAGAGTGGAACAAGTTACTCCCGATAGCGCTCAGGTGAAGGTTTGTTAATGATGGGGAAGTCCTTAAGCTCAAGAATGTCCAAATTGCCTCTATTCCGCTTTGGAGTAAATACCAGGAATCCATCAAGTGTTTGTCAGGACATCAAAAGACCCCATTTAAACGAGGTTTTACTGAATAAGTCTTAAATTACCTACCATTGTTTAAAATGCATAAAATTATATGAATACATTCACTAAATTGGTTTTGACGACGTGTCAAATGATGTGAAAAAAGCGTTCAACCGCACCTACAAACGTAGTTTCCTGATATTCAAAAACGTTTCATAAACGAACTTTTGAAATTGTCTCCAAAACGCTTTGTTAGTTGTACAACTGGCGTTGCTGACAAGTTAGGACAAAATCAGTAAGCTGTTGATGTATCCCCTTGGGAGTGTAAACATTGAATTTATTCTTCTGGACACAAAGTCACTTGCTCCTACCTAGAGGATTCTCCCATCTTTTTAAAGAGAAAAAGCGTGGAAAATTCCCATCATATGCCTTACTCGTTTATAGTGTGTGTGTGAACTTCCACAGGAAACGTGAGGATAAAACATTAGATTCTTCGTGTTTGCCAACTAGAAGTTGTGTATTTTAGCTACTTACCAAGTTTTTTTCCGAAAAATGACCTTCTGTGTGCAAACAATGCTCAAAATTGATTCAATCATTGAACATATTTATTACTTGAAGCAGAAATCTACACTGTCCTTTATTTGGACTATTTTCTACGTTAATATCTGTCTAGCGCTTGGTTTGCAATTCTGAACTTTTTTACGTTTAGAAGAGAATAATGAAACCCTCGAAAGTTTAATAAACTAGACTTATCGCAGAAGCAAATCAATTTTTGGTCCGGCGCAAACCGTGAGAACAAGGCTGCGAGCAACCAAATATTTTTAGAAAAGCAGATGTTTTGTCACTGAAGCTGTGGGCTTTCATGCCTTTAATTGTGGTGCTTACGACAACTGGTAAGCCCCTTTCTAAACCTGTTAATAATGTCGTTACGTCCAGGTATGCATTATTTAAAGCCGCTGAACATTTTACCGTCTAATAATGAGCTAATGGAAAGTTTCTTTCTGAAAGGTTGGCATTCTGCTCATGCGTTATTTATAAAGGAAGGTTTCGAAACATTGACAGTTTAAGCTTTATATCGGTATCAATATAGCAACGTTGCCGCGCATTTACAATATAAGACAGAGCATAAAATAGGTACAGATATTGTTAGCAGCTGTACTACAAAAGAAAAATGTAAGTCCTTACGTTAACGGCAGGAGACGTATCGTTATCTTTGAGGAACGCAATATAACTTCCAATAATTGTCACTTTTACCTTGGTTTTTCCATCTACAAAACGTAAACATTCTTCAAACGAATGACTACTTCGTAAAATTTTTAAATAGTAATTTTTATCAGAATATCGTTGATCGGAAGCATATTTATTCCTGATGCTTATTTGTGGAAAATATTTTTTTCGGTAATATGCTTTAAGGTTTGGCTAAGTCTACAAATGGCCAGCTACATAAAAATGAACACCTAAACACCCACTAATTTGATAAGCGTTTTCCAAAAATATTTAATATTAAATGACTCTATAAGTGCATTCAAGGGCAATAAATTAAGAACACCGAAAAATTTAAATTATTAATTGGTATCTCATGGACATTCAGAACTCCATGGTGTTCGTCTTCGATAAAATGCACACATAAATCTGACGGTCAGTAAGTTCTTATCATTTACGCATCCAGGCTTAAAATTAAATCTGTCAATTTTATCAAATATTTAATGTTCGCTGACCAGCCTGTCCACCTGCGACCTTTAAAACTTGGGTATTTCCAGCAGCGAAATCTAGCATAAGGCTCTTTGTTTTGTTCTAATATATCACGGAAAATACAATATTACATTGTGGTCTCTCACAATATACTTTAGCAAAATGTAGCTGACCAAAAAATTAACCAGGTACCGGTCTATCATATGGAAGGATATATGTTAAACAATTATGTAAATCGTAATTATTTAACTGTTACTATGCGCACACCTTTATAATTAGCTAGTTAATAAAATGGAAAAATAATTTGTACTTCTATAACGTTGATGTACTTCCTTGATGCGTATGTTTGCTTTTTCAAAACGTTAGTCTTTCCTTATTAACTAAACAATTTTTATACTGATATTCATTTACTTTGAGTTTGTTTTGTGATTTGTTTTAATTAGTGTATAGTAGTTAACTTACAACAACACTGATTAACACGCAAAGAAGCAAAAACTTGAGTGCTTTCAAATCTGGATCTTAACGTTCAAAGCATCAGTGAAGACACGTTTACCTAACCACTGAAAAAAGACCACGTTGCTGAGTTTATCCGAGAACTTTGGAAGAAATCTGCTTGTTGCTCGCAAAGACAAACTATTAGAATTCCCGCCCTCTCTTCACGACTGTTTTGAGCGTAGGACGAAAAAAGTTAGATCTAGAGTGATTTGGGATGTCCCGGCCTTTAAAATTTCATTAAGGTTTTTTTCTGATGAAAAAAAGCTGCAAGTAGATAGGACTGAAGGCCATACATTATTTATTTTGCTCTGCATAAATGGTGTCAAACGCCATCACATGGCAGCTACAAAGGGGTGTAGGATTTAATGGCAGATGGCTCGCCGTCGTTGTTGTATGTAGTGTGTCTACGAGTCACGGATGTTTTGCCAACTTGACCAAAAGCGTAAAGCGTTACACTGCTTTACGCTCATCCGTTATTCTTGTGGGTATGTTTTCTGGCCAGGTGTACGGATTGTGAGTCACATCAACGGGATAAACAGTCCACTTGGCTTGACAATCCGGTATTAGTTTACTTATTTCCTTGCAGAAGAGTACACTTTGATGGATATTCTACATGGGAAGATCAAAAGCATCACGTCATCCAGGTAAGAGGAGTACTAAGAGCTTGGGAATCCGGGAAAACAGTATTATTAGTCATTTCACCTCCACTGCACACTACAAAAGCCTGTGTACGAACATTATTATTCATCTAAGTCGCACATTGCACTTAGTTGTACTGTAACATACTCCTAGTATGTTCTGCACTGTGTCCGACAGATTAATCTAACGAAACGTCTATGACAGTCAAGCTTTTTCTTTGCGTTAGCATAGCTTTTCTGGTCGTAGTCATTCTACATCCTTCATTCCAGTGCGCTACCTCACTTCCGCAGCCATTGGAGCCTCACTATGCCCCGTCGTAAGCACGCGACTGAACGTCTTCATTCATTTAGAAACAACTCCAAAAGAACCTCTCAACCTCCTGTAATTACAGATGGAAATCAACTCTAGAGTTCACAAATATCCATTAATTTTCATTCGTCAATGCTTCAACAGAACTAGTACAACTTCCTAAATATCGACATCAAGGAACGCAGTTAATCAGATCTCAAATTCAAACTGACCTCTAGCATAATTATGGTGTTGTTAATAGTCACCCTTAACCATGGATTCAGCATGGTCACTGGGAGGAAACGCAGTTATCTTTTTTTACATGAATATGTCCGTCATTTGCGAAAATATTGATCTTGGGTGCTTTTTAATTTACTTTTTATCCCGTGCTAACTAAAAATAAAAATGAGATGTGATTTTTTTAGGATAAATCGATTAGTTATTTCACATATTTGCTAAAAAACTAACACATTTTGGCTTCAAACAGCGCTGGCAACAAAGCTAGCCGACTGCTGCCTATCAATTATGTTAGACTTGATAAATACTTCCCCAGTCTACGGGCTATTACAATGTCTGGCTGGAATGGCCATAACAAATTCAGTTCTAATCTGAATAGTCTATTTGAAAATATATTCTAATTTTAACGGATGCTATATATCCGAAAATGTAACCTTCGCTGTACATCGGCTTGTAAGTATTGTGTTGCATTCTTGTCCACCTGAAATGACTCCTTACTACGATTCACTCAAAGTGGACCACAACCACATTAAAGCACGTCGTATAAAGAACTTACAAATAAGCCTCAAGAAAAATATGAAAAAATACTGATGACGAATGATGTTGCGATGATCTAATTTGTCAAAAGAATATGTATGGCCCCACTGCGCAAGAGCCTTCTTTAGGATACGGCAGACGAAAGTATAAGCAAATTTGGCGTAGATCACTTTGGAAGTCTTCAGTTATCACCATGCGCAGTTGTTTTTAAAATGTTTGCCTTTGGGTAGTTCGAGTTCTTTGTGTTCCGACATAAACTTAACTGCGCGATCCATAGCAGAAAATTGTTTCATCTTAAACCTATTATTATATTATTGATATATTGACAAACGCAATACGCACTACCCTTAAATAAAATTAGCAATACGCAATTAGGAAGTTCAATTAGTAAACTGGGCTTATTAGTCAACTTAGTCACGTAAGTAAGTAAAGCCATGTAAACAGTGAGATAGGGGAGAAACTTTAAAGCAGAAAGGCGAGCAGGCGGAGGTGTGGATTTGGGAGTAAGATGTTACCAGGGCAAAGCAAGTTTCACAACATGCTCCAGCTGTTTACATAGGTCGTTTTTTGACCGTCGTATAGAGGCTGCCTCCAGCTTTCGTGCCCGAACAAGTACTCGGAATGATGCTTTGGGGTCTACAGTATCCAATTGGTGTTCAGTAATGGGAGAACGGGAGAACCTGTTTCTATGATCTCTTCTGTATGAATATGCAATAACTCACTGTGTCTAGTCTTGCATTTACTTCGCTTTCTATGCTGATATAACAAGCTCATGTTATTCAGAAGAAGCCTGAATTGACTATTTGACTAGTGTCCTCTAGTTTTCTGAATTTCTTATATTTGCAGCCATCTCTTTTATATATTATCAGTTCGATCGATTTTTCATACCATGTTTGGAAGGCCAAACACAATCTTTCAATCGCATGCTTCAGTCCTGTGTAACTGGGCAAAATCTTAGCACAGAGCTCGAGGGAAACTGACGCTGCGTGCTTCCATGATAGGCTGTAGGCAAACAAAACCCAGGGGCAGACAGCTGTTTCGCACCTGAACTAGCAATCTCACCTAATCAGGATATTTGTTTTCTCTAACCATCTCTAAAGATCTCTAACCTCAGCAAGATTTGTCCGAACTGCGTCTTCATTGAGTTTTGATTTGGCACTTTTTGAGTTTAGATTGAGAGGAAGAGTAAGCTGTGTCGATCACCGGAATCATAGTTTTATTAGTCCAAGTTTTCGAACTCCTACAGGAGTCCATCTTCAGAAGTAGGAAGCAGTAAAAAATGGGGGAAGGCTTGTTATGGCGTGTGTACAAAACAAAAGTTTTAACGTGTAGAATATCAATAAGTGTCTGGTGTGAGCACCGATTGGCCACTCCAAACTATGTCAGTCTACGCAAGTAGGGGAGATCGACGTTTTGGGTTGGAATATTTGCAGAAATAAATCCTCAACGAAAAAAACCAACATTTGTAGGGAGAATGGTCAACTAAGCGTTATAGGGGAGGGGGGAGGAGGAGAGTTACAATTTACCAAAATTGCCGTTAATCTGCAGTACCCCTGCGATGTCCGCAGTGGCCAATCGGCGCCCACACTAAACAATTATTGATTTTCTACACGCTCAATTTTTTGTTTTATACACACGCCATAACAAGCCCCCATTTGTTACCTGTTTCCTATCTCTGAAGATGGACTCCTGTAAGATTTCGAACGCTCAGCCTAATACAAATATAATTCCGGTGGTCGATTGAGCTTTTTGTCAATCTATACACGTACATGGGAAGCCAAACTTTGCCTGAACGTTTCGAGATGTTGATCGGACCGCATCTATGCGGAATTCGTGCGCAGATCGTGAGCGTGGACCGTGCCAAAGCTGATGTGCCAAGTAATCCGCCGAACAATTAGTTTTGTCCCCAAACTCCGGCTCGTTTCCGCTAGGCAATATGCCATTCCATATTATCTATCACCTACCTTTGATTTCCCACTATTACCAACTGCAAGTTTTTCGTCCAACTCCAAGTCTCTAACTGCCTTGCACGCTCACTTACCTCCCCCTGTCTTAAGTGGGTTTCCAGGACAGTAGTTTTGGGGCAGTCCGTGAGCTTCTGGTGTAATATACAGTTCACAGTTATTGAGATGGCGCATTGTTTGTTTGCCATAAAATTGGCAAACGCACGGGACTAGCGTGAACTAGCCCTATAACTACTGGTTTCAGTAAGGAATTCATGCATCCCAAAGCACTTTTTCTTTTCAATCTACACTGCAACGTTGGCTACGCTTGTAATGCTGAGGCGGTCATAGTATGAGAGTGCACAAACCGAAAACAAAGAAATTCGCATTGTCTTTACATCCTGTTTCCTGTTAATGCACGTTTGGACATTACGAGGTGCAAGCAGATGAATGCGTCGTGACATGCTAGGGCAAAAACAGTTAGACACATCGTTCGCATGTCTCCTACGTCTGGCATTCAGACATCTGCTCTGAGCAGGCTAGATTTGTGAAAGCCGTCGTACGCAAGTGCACCTTTTACGCTCTCCAAAGAATCAGGTCGCAATTATCGCAGCTACTTTCAGTTTAGTATTTTTTAACCATTTTTTCTGTCTAGCAAATCAGAAATGTAATTCGCCTGGATCTTTCTTGTGAAAAAAATAAAACTGACAGCGAGCAGTCACTTTGACATGAGTAAGCACTATATTCCACACCATCACGAACGCATACCGACGTAGCACACAGTATGAACTAATCCCCAAAGCAGGTTTTTGGTTGCATGGGGTCGAAATGATTAAAAACGTTCCGGGGTTAACAGTTTTTCTGCATACAATTCGGTGCAAAAAGTTTCTTTGTGAGCTTTTACTAATTTTTTTACTTTGTGATTGTCTGGATATGTTTGCTGCTTTCACTTGTGCTCCTATAAACTGCCATGCTATGCTTAAGAATGCAGTGCCATATAAATATGTATTCAAAGACATCAAAAATGTAGCTTTTTCGGTTTTCCTAGAACCATTCAACACTTTTAAAACCTTATTCTAGGGTGAAATACATGACAAGGAATCTACTACACGTTTCAAAGTTGCAAATATTCCTATCAGTGAAGTTAAAATAGCAGTTATTGAAAATAAGTTGCCCTCCTCCTCTTCCCACAATTTACTTTTATGAAAAGGCGAAAAATATTGAGACCATATTGTAGCTTTTATCCCGTTTACATATAAATAAATCAGCCCGACCATAGTGTATTTGCCGGCTAATCGCAAAGACGTAAAACTGTTGGTTTGAGTCTCAGTTAAGCATCGATTATTTTTAATATTGGATTTTCATGATGATAATTAACTTAACCTAGTAACTTCCTGTTGGAAGTGAGCATCACAGTGACGATGACTGAAGAGTTATGTGTATGCTGGATCAACTTCATTTTGAGGAAGGCCACTACTGCCTTATATGGCAGACAAGCGAAATGAAGACTGCTATGCAGTCGTCAAATTAAGCGTGACGTGACGCCAAACACCTTGGTAGACATAGTTTTTAGTGAGGTACAGTAAATTCGCTTTCCCGTGATATGCCAATAAAAAATCGGAAAATTTTCTTCCATTTGAGCAAAGTAAGTAAGTATGGTTGTCATATCGATTATCGTAAGTTAATCCCATTACATTTCATCCATACCGGAATGCCAGCTTTTTTGAGACCGAAAGATAGCTTTTTTAAGGTATGCATTTTGAGAAGGCGTTATTGTTCACCAATTTCGTGTGCATACTTTTATGATAAAAGTGCGTACCAATTTAGTTTAATTTTTTTCACAGAATTATATTTTTCCATGTGGTCAGAAAAAGCCCTTCTAGAAACTGGCGTTATAATGTGACTTTAAGATACTGGGATAGGCTGTTCGCTAATCCACATTAGAACTATACTCAGGCGCTTTTTTCCGAATCGAAAACACAGTTCAGAATTTCGGTTGAAGTTTCATGAAATAGGGCATATACTGTATACTAACCTCAGCTGAAGTAATTTTGGCACGAAACTTTGCTAATCAGCCCAACATACATGTAAGTGCGCGGAAGATTTAAGTGGTCCTATCTATTCTAGCGTGTAATACGTATACATGCTAGGTAGTCAAAAACGACTTGGCTTGACTCCTGCATGGGTTGTCATGAGCCAAATGTGGTTTACTTATATATTGTTTAAAGAAAACCTTGGAATTCAAACTTCTACACTGTTCTAGGCATATTAAGCTTGTGATTTTCACTGCATTTGACTAAAACCTTCAGAGTCGCTCGCAGGAATTTGGCAAACCTTGACATAATTTGACTTTTATTTTAAAGCCGCAAAAAACTCTGTGACTTATCAATGGTATTCCTTGTTTTTGCGTGAACCACGTCCAAAAGCGTCCGGATACTACTAGGGTAGTAGACTTAGGCGCAACTTGACATGACAACATCCTACGCAAAATGATCCTGACTTCTGGACATAATTGAGTATTTGTGCGTAAATTTTAGCAATCAGCCCACGTGGCTGCAAGAAAACCCCCCTTTTTGATGTTCAGTTCGAGGAACGACTGTTTACCTCTTGAACTTAAGACCCCTGAAGTAGTTCCCTTGTCAAACAGCTTGCCAAAATAGTCATCTTCAATCAATTGAAAGACGGTATTTGTGATGTGACAGGTACAATAAGGATCACTTGCCAATGCAAGCGAACATTTTTCCTCAGAAATCCAGTGAGGAATTTATACATAAAAAATTACAAACTTTCCTTCCTTTGAAAAAACGAGGCTGTCAAGTTTTTTTATACGCCTTGGGTGATATGCATGATAAATAATGAATAGCCAAAAGAAGTTGACAGTAAAAACTTACATTTTTATACTTGACGAAGAGCAATCAAACGATGTTGCCAAATATTTAAGTTATTTAAATGTGAATCTTGGGTTTAAAGTAAGAGGTTTAAAATAGCTGGCAACGAACAGTAGCTTAACAAAATATTTACTTTTCGAAACTACATGTCATTTTCAGCAAGGTAACTTTAATGTTCCCCTTCCCTAAATTATCGCCAAGGTTTGCTCAAACAACTACCGAGCTAAGTCTGTTCTGTCTGTTGGGGTAACGTTGAATACCTGCTATCCGTTGGAAACGAAATCTTCACCTTGAAGCTTTTCAAAAATTAAATAATAGAATATTTGATTAGATTGATTGAACTTTTCTCTGCTTCTAATAGCTGACTTAGACTCTTGTCAGTTAGAATTTGAGAATGAGAAGTGTAAAAACTGAAATCCAAAAAATTTTCTTTCATTTTTACTGACTGACATAAACTCCTTAATTAAAACCGACATTTAAACTTCTGTATGCTAATCTTAGCTGACTAATGCAAAAATTGCGTTGGAGAAGGTAAAATGATTTTTAAAGAATACAGTGGAATCGTAAAATCTAGTCCCAGTCGTAGGTCACTAGTATGCTGATATCGTCAGTAGGTGCACATCTTGAGTCTGATTTTCGTTTTTTGTGTGCTACTAATGTAGTTGGGCCGGTACTGTTCCTCTCAAATGTTTGCGCATTTAATTGCGTATCTAGTAATTGGAAGTAGAAGTCATTTTATTGCAACTTTTTTGGGCGTTATGTTTAGTCTGACTCCAAAGATATGGCTAAAGAAACAGAAACTGCTCTCCGGATAGAATGTGGTCTTTATAATTTTCCAGGAATACGAAATTTGTCTGGAATACCTTGGAAATCGCAAATCTGCTGGTAAATGTTAATGAGACGTCTGCTGATAATTTAGTGTACGTACCCTGTAGACCTCACAAGTGGTGGAGGTTTGTATATTGTAGTCCTCAACGTGATAGTAACTAAAGTAACATATAACTCGTTTGCAAAAATCGAATTATGAAATTTTTAACACATCTCGGTAAAAAAACAAGCTTTCGTTAAGTTTTATGTCAAAGAACTTACCCTGGTACTTTTTACGGATATTTTAATAGCAGCTGTCTTTCACGATGACGAATGATGAAATAAATTAAACGAGGATAAACAGGTTGTCTGATAACTGATTGCGTTTTTTTATGCTGATTGCAATAAAATAAGTTAACCAAGGATGACTTTAAAATTTTTTAAACTGATGTCATGCCAGCACCCGGCATAATATCTGAACTTGTGCCAAAGTACTTTTGCTATGACATCTCACAGCGGTAGTTCGTACATAAATTAAACGCTAAAATTGTAAATTCTCTTCCTACCTTCGGCTGTAAGCAAAGCATTTGTTTTCAAGAAAACATTTAACTGTGTTTATTTGTCAAGTGGAAAGCGTTAGGGCCTTCAGATTTAGAGAAAATAATGCTAACTTAAATGACTTTTTTCGTTTTTTCATGCATTTGAATGTGGATAGGATATTCGATAGAGGGGCAAACGTGTTCCGGGTACGCAAACAAAAGATTTTCTACTTAAATAGTCTGCCAAGTGGGAGTTTTCCGGAAGATGGGGTTTATTGTGCAAGCGCCTTTTACGTTTACATTTCTTCATCAACTCAATTTCTGAAGAAGGCGAAGTATAAAAGGACAGCATTGAATGTCTTTAACACGGGCGCATTCCAAAAGATATAAACAGAGGAATATCATGTGCAGGCGACAGGGACATTCGGTATTTACTCATGTCATACAATATAGTTTGCTCCAAATGTTTTGGTTTAATCGAAATCGGAAGCAATTCTTCTCAGAAGCAGTAAAATTAAGCCAGTGTTATACTTCAGGATGTAAAAGAATCAAAAACAGTGATATCAGGAAAGGTTTTTATGGCAAAATGTATCAAAATATTGGCCAAGTAATTTATAAGTTGCGTTCATGCACAATGTTCACCGTTTCTAGAAGTAACAGAAAGACAAAAATTGACATTATTCCTAATTTTTTTCAATCCGTGTTATATTTTGCAGGATTTCCGTCAAAACTGTTCTGTTTTCCAAATCAAGAGCACTCCATAGATACCCATGTGTTAAAATTGCATCATTTTACTTGCTCAATCTTTTTTACATAGCTTTAATGATTATAATCACTTAGAGTTTCTAATGTTTAAATCCGCAGCAAATCTAAGAACATATGCATAAAGTCCACAAGGACTAATTTTCCAATACCTCGAAGGAAGTAGCTGATACTACTGCCTACATACTATGCATTTTAGCGCCTTCATTTACTCGTGTAATGTAACAACATAAGGAAACTCTAGTTAATCATCTTAACAAAGAGAAAGGTTAAAAAGGTGCCGAGTCAGAACGTGGCTGCCCTAAGCGTCTCGCGAACTAACTTACACAAGTAGTGACCGAATTTCTAAAACTTTTGGGATTGACTGGGAAAGGTCCTAGCTTTTTGACAGCTTTTCAAATTTAATTTACCTTACAAAAAATAAAGAAAATCCTTCACTGACTCGAAGCTTTTAGCATAGTCAAGTATATTGTAATGACCGAGTGGCACTCATGAAACGCAACGGTTTCACAACTCGTGAATCAAAACAAAAACTGCGACAGATCACGGTTTGCTTGTGGGTACAATGCAGGCTTTCTTATATCCGGCATCGACTGAAAAGTTATCTGATTATATTCTAGCCACCTGCAGAACGAAGATTCTTGGCCAGAAGTGTGCCGCTTTGTCGATGCCTGTTATTCAATATTATAGAAAACAGCTCTCTGAGGCAGTAAACTTCTGCAAGTATTTTTGAAGAATATTTTCTCCGGTACAAATTTAAAGCAGGCCTTAATGGTAGTATTTATTTAAATCAATAAATTTCGCGACAGCTTCTCAGCTGCATCTTTTCACTGCATGAGGAAGATAACGAGGAAATATAGAAAAGTTTAGGATTTCACAGAATTAATGGCATTGCTTTCTCCAGATATTTTTGTTAAAAGGGCAATGCCTACATTTCGCGCGTTTTGTACCAATTAAGGGGAAGCAAAATCTGGTGCATAACCTCTTTCAACGAGCAAGACACATTTGCTCTTGTGAGGCCCTGCCTGAAGAACTTACGTGCATCAAATCAGCCCCACTGTGGCTTTATTCAGAAGTATACCAATTATCATCGGCCAAAATCCATCATGATATCCTTACCTTTCAAGGGTGACGACATTTCCAATACAATCAAGCGACAGTTACACTGTACTTAAGAAAGGACCTACAACGCAGCAAAACTTGTCTTCTTAAGTTCAACTAAAAGCATTCCAGTAAAACGGGCAAATGATACCTTGCTTGTGCACGCTACCTCAAATTTTGTGTAAGAATTCACATGTACTTGCGGATGCACGTTAATAAGCGTTTGCAAAGGCAACTGGCAGCCAGGGCCGCCGAGCATGTGCCCAACTGGCTTTTCAAGCAAGAAGACAGAGTTCCACGGTGATATATTACCAAACATCGACTAGACAGCAGTCATTCTATCGACATCAAAACAACGTTTCGAGTACTTGCTCGCGCCCGAACAAACCGAACCCTGCGCTAATTGCAAGCTGCCTGCATACGGTGGGAGAAACCCCACCTATACAAGCAGATTGACCATGTGGTTTACCTCCGATTGCCCTTGTAATTGGTCATTTTACTAAATTCCCAAGTGTTTTTCGTTAACTTCCCTCACCCACAACTTCCCATATGTTGACTTAACACACTGCCTTTTGTCGATTTTTTGTAAACTGAACCACGTTCCCTGTTGTTATGCCATTAATTCTGTGAGATTCTCAACTGTTCTATGTCTCCCTGTTATCTTCCTCATGTAGCGACAAGATGCAGCTGAGAAGCTGTCGCGAAATTTATTGATGTCAATAAATCCTGCCGTTTATGCTTGCTTTAAATCTGCAAGTATTGCTTGCTTATGTGCAAACTGGAATTGCACGCAAGCAGATGGTTTTGTAGCCAAATGCTGTTGGTATAATAGGAAGTTTGAGGAGCATACTTGGCGCTTATACTAGAGTCATGGTTAACATTTGGAATAGCGTTAAGACATAGGTACATTTATCCTTTTTTGAATTATTTGCCTGACTACCATTGTCACCTGGAGGCGTTTCTATTACCGTGACCTGTCGGAGGGTGGTGGGGCAAAAAGAAACAGTTGTGGCAGGACTGCAACTGACAATTCTGACAGAACTGTAAGTAAGAAAGACTAAAATAGAGCATTGCTTAATGAGTTTAATCTGTTCCATTCCGTTGTGTGAAACACTCATCTTACGAAACGTACCGAAACAACTTGCATCAGTTCGCTGATTGGCTGCAAGCAATCGCGGTTCCCCGCCCTGGAAACAAGACTCAATGTGAGATACAGACAAAAAACCCGTATTTACAACTCGTTAAGCGAGAAAAAGCTCTTTAGTCGAAACATATTTTCTACCAGCCGGCCGCTCGTCAACTAAAACGCTCGTAGGTGGGGCCGCTCCTGAACTCATAAAGACCGTCTGAAGTGGCGTGCACTGGCACGACCTTCCTTGCCTGATGCCAGATCATTTGTAGTGATTCCTAAACGTCATCAGTCAGTCTCATTCAGAATGATATATTTTAAAGATAGAAACCACCTCTTTTCGTTGCTCATTAGTAAACATTTCGGCCCAGTATGAAGAGCAGGTGCTCTGAAGCTCCAATGGAGCAGTGAGAGCAGTCTAAAAATACTGAGAAACGGTAAAAATTCTATAAATTCTTATTTGTAAGCGAATTTGCATAAATAGCCGCAGAGTGGTACTTAAAAGAACGATGATTTTGGCATCTTTTTGCGTTAGGAAATGTTGTCTGTGGGGGCGTTGGCAAATGAACATTTAGTAGGGCAAGTTTGTCCGACCGTTTTGAATTCATATTGAACATATTTTCAATGCTTTCCCACCGGTTATAAAGTAATTTGAACGACCAAGGTTAATGAGGAATTAAAATGACCAGTAAAGTGTTGATTCAATTTCCGCCTTGTCTGAGCATTGAAACTTGCAGAATGAAACTACTCGGAAAAGCAGCGCAATCTACAGCTGGAACATACAACCGTAGATGCAGGCTTATCAGAATGGCGTTGTTCATACGAGCGTAGTGGACTGACCACTTCTGGCTTATATGCCGTCAGTCTCGCTGACCTTTGCAAGTCATATGGTTTTGGCTATAGCAAGAGCTGCCGGATGGCTGTTTTTGGACTCGAGATTGAACCACAAGGCTCAATGAGACGAGGGAGTCCCGTTATCGATCAATGAACGCCCATCTACCAGAAAATGATCGACTAGCGATTGGACATTCAAACTCATATTGTGCGTATGTGAACTAGAATAACGATGCAAACCTAGAAATCATTCACTGTGTATTATCGGTTCATGCATCATCCTGTATGTAAACGAACTATCGCTTATAGCAGCTAGATATTTGCGATTTGGACACAATGTGTTTGATAAATATTTCGTGTATTTCTTAGGAGAACAGAAGGATGATGGAAACAGCTCTGAGGAGATGCTCACTTCATTTTATAGTATTTACTTTGAATCTACCACTCAGGAAGGTATATTAAAGAAAGTCCGTAGCAGTCAGACTCATTAAATTGTTTAAGGCTCAGATCCTGAATAATGAGGCATTTTATGGTATTATAAAAGTTCAGAAGATGATTTGGCAAACATACGTTTGTTTTCGCTAATTCTCATCAGGCCTTTACATTTATAGGGTAATTAAGTAAATTGACTATGTGGTTGTCAGGGGAGGGTGAATGGGTGGGGGGTCAAAACGGGGTCAAAATTTGCTCCGCGTTAGGGGGATTGGGTAGTCGGTTGAGGTGTTAAGCCGCTGGCTGTTGTATTAGCAGCTTTTGACCATGTTAACTGTGGTGCCGCCACAAAATTCTTATGGGCGCAAAGGATGGGTTGGCGTAGCCTGAATGCGGCCGCTTCTGCCGTAGCCAGGAGACGCTGTCCAAGAAATTTTGAGTAGCTTGAGGGTACCTTGTAGATAACTCGGAAGGCCTCTTTGGCATCCACGCGATGGTCAGAGTCTACCAGATGCGCTAGAATGGAACTGTTAGCACCCTTTAGTTGACCCTTTCCTAACCATGCTGGGATGTGTTCTCGGACTCTTTTGGATAAACGCCGACTCGTGCGACCAATGTATCCCGCCCCACAGGAACAGGAAAATGAATATATGCACATGGATGTGGTCTGGGCTGGCAGTTTGTCCTTGATCTCTCCGTATAGGATGGGAGCAGTCGAGAAAAGTATGTGAGCGTTGGCTGCTGGGAAGGTGGTTGCTACAGCTTGACTCATGCGCCTCCTTAGAAGTTCGCTTGGGCCGTCCCCTTGAAATGGGACCCTGATAAATATTCGTTTCTTCTCTGCTGTTAGCATTGCAGGTTTTTGTGGCCTTTCAGCCATGTGCTTAGCGATAAATCGACTGGGGTACCCATTTTGTCGAAATACACATTCAACAATCCTCAGCTTCTCTTCTATGCTATCATTCGAGCAGATCCTTTTCGCCCTTTGCGTCAAACATCGTACTAAATTACGTTTGAAGTTTAACGGTACGAAGCTAGCAAAATGGATGTATTGCCCGGACCACGTCTTCTTACGATATACCTTCCGTTGAATGCTCCCATAAGCCCTTCTACTCAGTAGTACATCAAGGAATGGCAGTGATCCAGATTCTTCTACTTCTACTGTAAATTTGATAGACGGATGCACCTGATTCACTTTATTCATTAGAGCTGAAAAGTTGGTTTGGTCTGATGCAACAGCAAATCTGTCATCTACGTAACGTTTTTAGTACATCAGCTTATTTATCTGGTGGCTAAGTTGCGTTGCCTCTAGTTTTCCCATGAATATATTTGCTAGAAGCGGACCCAGGGGTGAGCCCATAGCTACTCCGTCTAATTGCCTGTACATCTTGTTGTCGAAAAGGAACTGTACATTCAAGGTACATTTTAGAAGCAATTCCCTGAGTACAATTACTGGCACTCCTATGTCCTGGTGATTTGAGCTAATGAAGTCACAGATGTGATCTACTCTTTCTTTGACCGGCACGTTTGTGAACAGGGAGGAGACATCCAGTGAAAACATCCCTGTCCCGTTCAGGTCGAGCTCTTCCACACCGTCTACGAATTCGAAGGTGTCTCTGAGACTGTATTGGGCTAATTGACTCTGTATGGGTTTCAGTTTGTCCGCTAGCCATTTCGCTGTCGCATGGTATGGCGAATTTCTCATATCTAGGATGGGACACACGAGTACGCCAGCTTTGTGAATCTTCGGTAAACCGTACAGTCGAGGTATGTGCGTACCAACGGGGCGGAGACGTTCTAAGTCGTACTCACTTATGCTACCGTCTTTTTGAAGTCTTTTCAGACAATCAGTCAGCTGCGTTTCAACTGCATCAGTGTTATCTTTCTCCTTTTCCGTCTTGCTAAACTTAGCTTTGTCTGAGAGAATGGATTGCCTTTTTGCAATAAAGTCTGTTCTATCCATTAGAACAACGCCCGTTCCCTTATCTGGAGTATTTAAACAGTGGCCAGAAACATCGGGGTCTGCTAACGAAGGCACATATGAAAAAATTGAAAATTCTTTGGCAGAATAAAGATGTTCTCAGCACAAGACCAGATAAGGGTACGAGCGTTGCTCTAATGGATAGAACAGACTTTATTGCAAAAAGGCAATCCATTCTCTCAGACAAAGCTAAGTTTAGCAAGACGGAAAAGGAGAAAGATAACACTGATGCAGTTGAAACGCAGCTGACTGATTGTCTGAAAAGACTTCAAAAAGACGGTAGCATAAGTGAGTACGACTTAGAACGTCTCCGCCCCGTTGGTACGCACATACCTCGACTGTACGGTTTACCGAAGATTCACAAAGCTGGCGTACTCGTGTGTCCCATCCTAGATATGAGAAATTCGCCATACCATGCGACAGCGAAATGGCTAGCGGACAAACTGAAACCCATACAGAGTCAATTAGCCCAATACAGTCTCAGAGACACCTTCGAATTCGTAGACGGTGTGGAAGAGCTCGACCTGAACGGGACAGGGATGTTTTCACTGGATGTCTCCTCCCTGTTCACAAACGTGCCGGTCAAAGAAAGAGTAGATCACATCTGTGACTTCATTAGCTCAAATCACCAGGACATAGGAGTGCCAGTAATTGTACTCAGGGAATTGCTTCTAAAATGTACCTTGAATGTACAGTTCCTTTTCGACAACAAGATGTACAGGCAATTAGACGGAGTAGCTATGGGCTCACCCCTGGGTCCGCTTCTAGCAAATATATTCATGGGAAAACTAGAGGCAACGCAACTTAGCCACCAGATAAATAAGCTGATGTACTAAAAACGTTACGTAGATGACAGATTTGCTGTTGCATCAGACCAAACCAACTTTTCAGCTCTAATGAATAAAGTGAATCAGGTGCATCCGTCTATCAAATTTACAGTAGAAGTAGAAGAATCTGGATCACTGCCATTCCTTGATGTACTACTGAGTAGAAGGGCTTATGGGAGCATTCAACGGAAGGTATATCGTAAGAAGACGTGGTCCGGGCAATACATCCATTTTGCTAGCTTCGTACCGTTAAACTTCAAACGTAATTTAGTACGATGTTTGACGCAAAGGGCGAAAAGGATCTGCTCGAATGATAGCATAGAAGAGAAGCTGAGGATTGTTGAATGTGTATTTCGACAAAATGGGTACCCCAGTCGATTTATCGCTAAGCACATGGCTGAAAGGCCACCAAAACCTGCAATGCTAACAGCAGAGAAGAAACGAATATTTATCAGGGTCCCATTTCAAGGGGACGGCCCAAGCGAACTTCTAAGGAGGCGCATGAGTCAAGCTGTAGCAACCACCTTCCCAGCAGCCAACGCTCACATACTTTTCTCGACTGCTCCCATCCTATACGGAGAGATCAAGGACAAACTGCCAGCCCAGACCACATCCATGTGCATATATTCATTTTCCTGTTCCTGTGGGGCGGGATACATTGGTCGCACGAGTCGGCGTTTATCCAAAAGAGTCCGAGAACACATCCCAGCATGGTTAGGAAAGGGTCAACTAAAGGGTGCTAACAGTTCCATTCTAGCGCATCTGGTAGACTCTGACCATCGCGTGGATGCCAAAGAGGCCTTCCGAGTTATCTACAAGGTACCCTCAAGCTACTCAAAATTTCTTGGACAGTGTCTCCTGGCTACGGCAGAAGCGGCCGCATTCAGGCTACGCCAACCCATCCTTTGCGCCCAAAAGAATTTTGTGGCGGCACCACAGTTAACATGGTCAAAAGCTGCTAATACAACAGCCAGCGGCTTAACACCTCAACCGACTACCCAATCCCCCTAACGCGGAGCAAATTTTGACCCCGTTTTGACCCCCCACCCATTCACCCTCCCCTGACAACCACATAGTCAATTTACTTAATTACCCTATAAATGTAAAGGCCTGATGAGAATTAGCGAAAACAAACGTATGTTTGCCAATTCATCTTCTGAATTTTTCAATGGGAATTTTCGCAAATATTATATAAGTGTGGTTAAATATACTTCAATTTTTAAAGTCGAGAGTCCAACGATTTCCCAAACAATAAGGAGGGTGCACTTCAACTTAAACGGCGGAGGTTTATCGTTAGAAAAATATCAGCGTTCAGACCTGCCGACGTGCTCAGCTGTTAACATTCTGTAGCCCAAAGGCATAAATAATTACGAAGCCCGCAGGCGCTGGAAACACAAGAATACAACAAAAGGAATGGTGAAACAGTAAAACTACAATATCCTCGATATATGTGTGAAACAACCAGTTGTTTTTTTCCGAGGATTCACATGCCTTAATGAAAACAAGAATCAACAAACTTAATGATCTTCAGGAACTCATTAAAAATAGATACCTTAAGCAAGGAATCTCTTTGTCATTCCACTTGGGTATGCTTAGAGGGAAACTCGAAGCATGAGGGCGTTAAATAAAAGTATGAAATATTTTAGGACCTCTCTAAAGGTTTTAAATTCACCTCCAATGTACAGAAAATTCTTCTTATTCTACACGCAGATTTTCTTGAAGGATAGCAACGATTATAATTTTCAAGGTATTGTGTCCAGGATACATAAGTTTTCAGGGGGTTCGGAGCGATGTTTCTGTTGAGGCAGTCAAACAATTTAAAAACTTATTACCGATAGCGGATATAGTGATGCTTGTGATCTGTGCAGTAAATTTCAAGGAGAACAATTACTTGGCTAACGTTAACAGAAACCTAAGCTTTGTGTAACATAAGAACGGTAGTAAAAGGAGTATTATCCGTGGACCGTATCAGGGAGAAGGAAAATTAATCAAACTCTCAGTTAAAGCGAATAAAATTCACAGATAACTAAGATAAACTTTACTACCTTAACTGTAAGCTAAGCTTGACTAAACTGAAGTCTTAAGTTAACTAAATTTAAACATCAACTAAAATTAACTAAAGCCATGGTAATTTTACTAAGTAAAGCATTCATAAATTAAGATCCATACTAAACTACACTTAATAAATTGAAGAATAAGCAAATAACTAAACTAAATAATGCAGTGTGATGGGGAAGAAATTTAGTTACGTATTATTTACTCCAGTCTTATTTATAAACAATCTTTCCCACTTACAGTTTTAAAAATAATTTTAAATAATAAAAAGATTCCTTTGGCAGGTGACAAAACTATTATTAAATGTCTAAGGTTGTATAGCGGGAAAGCACAAAATGGCTGGCATCTCCTTTTTCCCGATTTTTAAATCTGATACTCTGTCTGATTAAACTTGTATGTATTTCTTAATTTTTGCTAGAAACCGAAATTCACATAATTTTTTAATCTGTTAGATGCAGAAAGGCTCAATCCTGAGCATAAAAGCAATGAACAAGGTATCTGCAAAGCAAATGTTTGGTGCTGTCATTTAAAAATCAAACCTGTTTCCGTCGTAGGAGAGCATGTATGCTAGAGTACTAGTGGTTCACTGGCAGCGGTGGTAAGATGTGGATCATTATTTACCATGCCTGCTCCCACAACTGGACGGGAGGAGAGTCATCATAAAATAGCCATAAAAATGTATGTTTGTTTAAGATGGCTCAATGTCACCTGCCAGTCCCTCTAAAGAGTACTTCAAAAACACAGGAGCGAAAGCATCGAGACAGGAGGCAGATAAAACACCCGATATTGGCGGCAAGAACCTGGCCTTACATTCCATTTTCAAGGCTTTCGGAAAGTGAAGTTAGTTTGACAAAATTAACTTTGTTCGTCAAAGTTAACTTTTAATTTTACCAAGGAAGTATTTGCAGCATTTCGGAATGGTTAACCAAGAGAGAGGCCCAGAAAAATGTTTTACATCTGCCGGCACTGTCGTTGAAAGATTCGCTCGAGCGATCTGGCGGATCCCATGGACACAAACTATCAAGTGTGCAGTTGATCGAAGGTTAAGTGCTACTTAGAGGGAGAGAATCAACTACTGCGCACAGTAGGAGGATTTTCGAGGCAGAAAAATCACATCACAGAAGGTTAGCATGATCCCAAACTTTGCCCAACTTCAGGCTACTCATGACTGAGAATCACTGACAGAGGGGAAGGGGAAACGAACTAGATACTGCTTCTTCATAAATACTAGAGCGTTCGATTGAAATGCTCATTGGCGTAGGACTTCGGAATACAGACCTAGATTTGCAGTGCTCGTGATTGACACCATCTACTAAGGCGCATATTATCGTTTCTTTCTCCTACGTTTATTTTGGGATCTCAGCAGCCGTGATGACACGCCGTCACTGCTGTGATGGGGCATAAAGTGCTGGCCCTCAACTAGCCTTCATCATAGGAAGTGACAAATCTGTCACCCTATCTGAAACGTGGTCGCAATGCAGCATTCCATGTTGGAGAACTGTATGTTTTTTGTACGTCAGGACATCGAACGCGATTGTGAAGATTTATTTTCTTCGTTCTGTCTACCGAAGAAGGTCCGTTTAGCCCGATCATGGGGCAAATGCCCATACTTCACGTACATTTTTTTGGTGAAATTTAGGCTTGAATTGCCATATTTGTCCAATCTCTTATGAGATACTAGTCATGCCCTCGCCGTCTGTAACTGAATGTTTGAGGTAGTAATCAATATGGCGACGCGTTACCGCTTATGTAATCTTGCTTAAGTGGATTTGTAGCATCAACAATCGTGGGGCACAGTTGTTTAATATTTTCAAAAGCCAAGATGACGGCTTTTTAATGCGTTTTTTACTACAGCCTACAGCCTACAGTAACAAAGGTTTCTTGAGGAATATTTACAGCTCAGGCGATTGTCAAAGTCCTTAATAAATGTGAATATATTTTTAAAAACATTTCGATAGAAAACATCTACTTTTTGTAGTCCTTCGGTAGCACATCACGTCTACAGTAAATTTTATACTCAAAAAACGTGTGCGTTTCGGTTTCAAAGAGGCTTTCCAATTCGCGATTACTTTTGAATCCGTTCTGTAAATGCGTCTGCGTCTAGAGTTCTCAGTCCAAAACTTAAAGTCTCTCCATGCAAAGAACATTAATTTAAAGTACACACCGATTTTCAAGGTATGTGGAGGAACTTCTATACTTTACTGAAGGCAGTTAGACATGAATTAATACGAAGCGACTTGTCAGGATATTATACGGTCTTTAAACATGAATAATTAGAGACCACTTTAGTCGAGTATGAAATTGAATAATTATGTTTGGTAAAAAGGGTGTGCATCATATTCTACTTTGTGGCATTTTCTACAGAATGCATAAGCGTTTACAGTTGGATAAACAGGCATCTTCCCTAAATAGTCATTTTTACTGAGAGTAGTTTTACAGACTGCCGAATAAAATGCATGCAAAAGGCGGAATTCTGGCGTAGCTAGGATAGTGCCGCACGCTGATTGATAGTGCACCTGAATTTATGCAAGAAATCCTAGATGAAAACGCTTTTACAACCTCTACAGTAGACGCCAAAGATCGGGCAACATGTTGACATATGCGAAAGGTTGATACTCTTTCGCTAGTCGGCATTCACTTAAGTTGTGATACTGATTATCGTGTAGTCTATTCTGAAGTCATTTCAGTCATAATAGAATGTGAACTTTTAAATGAGATTCGCTCTGACCACTAGCAAAACGTACATATTGAAAAATTGGCTACTTTTATCGTATACCATTTTATCATTTATTTTGAATACCTTCATAAATTCAAATGTATTTTATGAAAAACATGCACGAAAAATTATTTCTTGTACACATTTGGTAGCAAATTACACCAACTTTAAATTTTATACTCAAAGAGAGGTAGCTTTTGGTTTTAAAAAAAGTTGTTAAATTGCCGAATAATTTTCTATCCTTGTGACTGCTGCACTCGAACTCAAGGTTTAAAAACTGCGCGCTGTTTACATCCTTCTCAATGAAATGTTCGTTTTTGCCAACAATTTGAGGAAGAAGTCACAAAGTTTTCATAAAATACTGAAAAAGATGTGGAATATAGTTAATGAAGTATGGGCAGACTTATAGATTTATGGATAGGATGTATTATGAATAAGCACCTCATAATTGTAAAAAATCTCATACTAAGTAACTTTTTCAAAACCAAATGCTACTCTCCCTTAAGGTATAAAATTTAAATAAGGCGTCATTTTCTATGAAATAAGCAAAAAAATAAATTTTTCGTACATATTTTCTTTCAAATATATTTAAATTTAGAAAGGCAATCAGAATAAATGACACAAAAGCGTACAACATAAGGAGCCAGTTTTTGCAATATAAACGTTTTACTAGTGGTCAAAGTGAAGCTCGCTAAAAAGCCCGCATCTCATCACGACTGAAATAGCTTCAAAATGGACTACACGATAATCATTATCACAACTTGAGTGAATGCCGATTAGTGAAAGAGAATCAATCTTTCGCATATATCGACATGTTTCGTGATCTTTGGCAACTACTGTAAATGGAGAGGCTCACTGTGTTCCATATGCTGTCCAGTAAAGCTTATTTTTGTAGTATCCTTCGCAAACATCTGCCAAAGCAGTTTTTTAAGACCTCATGGTCTATTTCCGATTTCTGTAGGAAGTCCTTGGAAAATTTAAGATGGGCTCCTAATAGCGTCTGCCTATTTGTGTTAACGTGTACAAAAACATTGAACATGGAATTTGTTAACTTTTCCTTTGCCCTAAAGGGCGGCGTCACAATTCACCTCGGGCATGTATCCGCATATCTCGAATGCTCCAATTATTAGTACGGTTTATTATGTCATTAATTTGTCATTAACCTGCTTTTTTACTAAAAGTGCATCTTGATATTTATAAAAGATACCCACCACTGATGATAAAGCACTTCGTTTTGGAATTTATATTCGTTAGTGCCAGGAAGGCACTATCAATATTTTCAAGCCCTTCATCCATCTAGTGAGTTTCAGCGGTAGTATGTGATTCGCACTCCATTTCGCACTACTAAAGCGTTTGGGCTAGCAGTAAGCTGACATCAATCAGTGCCAAATCGCAACTTTCGATGAAGATTTTAAGAGCTTTTCTCGATTACTCGTCCTATCCATGTACTGTGTCCTTTATAACCCAGCAAGAAAAACTGGAAACGCAGGATCCATTGGCTTGGCAAGTGGAATGTTCAAAATGCAAAGTTGTTCTCTGCATTTCCAGTAATTCGCACATCACACTGTTTTTAAAGCAAAATTAGCTAACTTTCTCCCCAATATTTTATTCGTAGATACTGAACATTAAAATCGTTGAAGCAGGTCGTGAAATCTGAATATTGGTTAAATAATAACTCTTACTCTTTACGTCAATTGGTATTAATGCAGTTCGTTCGTGGGATGGTAAGATAAACAAATATTATTGTGCGACAGTGATGCAAGTACAGGGGAGAGACCTAAAAGTCTTAACTGGAGAAATAGAGTGGCTACCTATTTAAAAGAATCACAGTATGAAGGAATAGCTGGGTTGCAGAAAAGGAGCAACCAGCAGAATGCTGTGTCGCAAGTACACACAATGAAGGCAATCGTGCAAGAATGGACAATAACGTCATAAACTACTCGCACAACCTTTAGTTCCGCTTTCCTTATGATGCGTTGCTTTATTAACTTCAAAGTAGAAATTTCAGCTTTCGTAATTGTCTACCTGACTACTTTTGTACACCCGATGAATCAGGATAGGAACCCGGAAGGTCTTGATTTCGCCTCTTTCGCAGTAAATGTTAGGACTCATTAAATGTCGTGGTTTAAACAAGAAAATTCACGTTGCGAAAAGTCAGTGCATGCGGCGCCCTCCAAAGATTTACAGCAGGTAATTAAGCATCATAAATAAAAGAGGACATATGTTGCTTTAAAATGTACCGTTTGATGATATAAAAATATGTTAAGAAGTCAAGTTCGCAAACATATGTTTTCAGCAAATCAGCCGAAACCTTTGCAGGGGTAATGAGAACTGCACAGTTGGGCAGGGTTTATGAGGGTAGTCTGGTAAAAACTAAGCGTTTACACTTCGCCAGCATGGCAAGGTCGGCGTGTAGAGGTTCGTGCGTTGGGTAAGGGGGGAGAAGGAAATGGGGGCAATTGGGTTAGTTTGCGGGCGTCGATCAGAGGTCAGTTGCATGGAGTGATAATTGCTGCTATTTGCACGAAGCAAGTGGCTGTCACTGGAGGGCGGGGACGAAGTGCGATCGCCATCTCTCGTTGGGGTCGGCCACGGAAGTGCAAGGGCATTTTCAGCGTCTTCTGACAACACAGCACATGCATATGCATGGAAATATTTTTCCAAAATATGTTAGTTTAACTGAAAACTTGAAATGGTGCCAGATCTCATGTTAAATCTAAATGTGGTTAAGGCAGGGGAGCACAAAAGCCGACAAAGAAGACATACGATCGAGCACTGAAACGTATTGTATTTTTTCCTGAGCTTTCGGGCTCATGAAGGAGTCCACCGTCAGAGATGGAAGAAATAATACGTATTCATGTAAAATATTTGCACTTCTTACTTTGCCTATTGACATTTAAAAGAGCATTAAAAATGTTAAACCTAGACCTGGACAAGTTTTCTAAAGTTTTTTTTATTTTGATTATTTTGAACAATAACAAGGTTTATCTTGCATGGAAGGATACTTATTTGCCTTGTACAAGTAGTTTTTGGTGATTGCAAACTTATATTTTATAAAAATCAGATCCGGGCTGTTAGCAGGAATAAAAGTCGATTGGAGGCAACACACCCATAATAGCATTGCGCGCGTTAGCGTAATACGCAAACGCGTGTTTCACGCGTGCTTGGTTGGCATTGGCTAGGATAATGACGCAATCGATATGTGATTAGCTTATCGATTTTTTGTATGCTCTCGCCGTCGGCCGACACATGTCCACCGCTCGTGAGTGCATGCATGTGTGACAGTGGCCTCATTGTGACGTGGCGCAATCTGCTGATAAAATTTGCATCTGAAGAATCCGACTCTAGCACATCATTGTGGGAGGAATGTATTGCCTGGAACTATTCGTCAGCGGAAGAAGTAACAGAACCATCAACAAGCAACTTTACTGGACATTCGGCGATGAAGCAGGAGGAGACGCAGAAAAGTGCTTTGCGGTCTTGGACAAAAGACTGAAACACGCCGATCAAACACCTGACGAACATTCTTTAAATTTTGAAACGTGTGGCCCCCGACCTACAAGGTGATGGACGTACGCTTCTGGGGAGGAAAAGCACTCGGACAAAGGTTACGGCAATGGACAGCGGTGAGTATGTCCACATGGGACTTGTTAAAATATTTACCAAACTAATGAGTCAATATTATATGCCAATTGTAGGAAACGAGTTAGTATTATATTTAGCTTTAGATGGTTTGCCCTTATATCGTAAAATAAGTGTGACCTGCGGCCAATTCTTGGCCGCGTTATGGAGCCCTTCATAAGCGAAGTGTTTGTCATAGGAATTTATTCCAGCAAAGGCAAATCTTCAGATGCCCAGGCATACTGTAAGTCTTTGGAAAAGGAACTCTTATGGTTATCTAGGCATGGCGTTCCTGTGGACAGTCTGCAGAGAACTTTTGAGTTTAGAGTGGGAGCTGTCGTTTGCGATGCTCCTGCTAGGGCTTTTATTCAACAAATTAAGAACATGAATGCGTACTACGGTTGCGAGCGGTGTTTCTTCGAAGGTGAGCATGACACTAAGGTTGTTTATGGGGCGATTACCCAGCGTAGAAGGAGTGATGAGGATTTTCGCAGCAAAAGGGACGACTGTCATTGTATTGGCAGATCACCCCTTCTAGCATGCAACGTGGCGATGGCAACATGTTTTTCGTTAGATCCTCTTCACCTAGTTTACCTAGGTGTTATGACAACGAGACGTCAACTGATAGGTACCATTTTATATATTACAACTCCCAGGTTGCACACCACTCCGGCGTATGTGGCGGCAGTCTGTCTTTGTCCGCCGATAGGGTTTTCAAATTCTATTTGCCGATGAAGTGGCAGATTGGCTAAGTTTTCACGGGTGCTGTGTCCATCAAACGTCATTTGAGAACTCTGAGCTGTATTCAATCGTCACTGGTAAGAAAATACCTTTTCTGCTATGACAATCTTCAACGCAGAGGTACTTGAACAGAGATACCAAGTTCTCAATTTCGTGAGGATTGAGATACCGAAGGCCTTCAAACTTGCCTCCAAACGTGCCCTCGATCGGCATCAGCGGCACAATGGGCGGTGTCGACAATCTACAAGCCGAATGGGTGAGTCAACTTATGCACTTAACCTTGTCAACCTCTGTTATGTTACGTTTCCCTGCGTCTAAATTTCACAATTTCCTTCTTTAAGACGTTCGACGCAACAATGACGACGATGATGCGCCAGGGCCTTACAGGCTACCAGCCTCCGTGAAATCCATAGTGTTGCGTTCGGGTAGCCAAGAATTCTGAAAAAGCGCCCAAAGAAACCTACTTTTTTATTTTTTGTACCATACTATTTTGAGCCCACTTTTTATATCAATAAACATATTCCTAAACAGACAGTCTTTAAAAAAGTAAAGTTTCACTGCGTTTCGAAAAAATTGGGGTTTTCGCAGGAAAGGAGTTAACCCCTGTCCGGATGAAAAATGAAATTCGATTTTTCGAGCTTCAAGCGCAAAAATGCGAGCTCCCTTGGAGCTTGTTTTTTCGAGCTCGTTTCGAGCTTGAACAGGCGGTTAAAAGGAGCTCGATTCGAGCTCAATTTGTCGACATAGCGAGCTCAGAACAAGCTCTATTAGAGCTCGTTTTGCTAGTAGAGATGGGGAGGCTGGCTGTTTATTAAAAAGTAAGATAAAAGTTGTATTTTTAATCAAATTCATTCCATATAGTGTACGCTGGGAGACGTTTCCTTACCGCACCTTTCTTTGTAATTATTTCGACGGCTCGGATGCGACGAACTTCAGAATGTTCTTGAATATATATTTAACGCTTTAAAAATGACAATGTATTTATTCATTTTTTTCTAAATACTGATTTTATTTTTCCTATGTACTAAAATCTTTCAATTAATATATTTCTTTGAGGCTGTCTGTTTGGCTTGTGGTTTTACAATTACCCAAGCGTGTCGACTCATTGGCGAGAGGCATAACCATAAAAGAACGAAATTCACAAAAAAATACTTCAATATTTATTTTAAAAATTTTCAATGGCCACTAATCTTCTGAAAAAAAACACTCTGATTAGATACTTCGGCGTGGAATATCTATGAAATTAAACGTTTTCAAGATAGAGTGGAGATAAAATGGAAAATGTTGATAAGTCGTTTTGAATTCCCTTAAAATAAGGGTAACATCTTGTCCTGACAATGAAAAAACTTTCTTTTCTATGTATACCAGGGCAATTCCCAGTATATTGACTAATCTTAGGCCTCGTTCATTAATTTAGAAAGACACAGCAGAGTGTCAAAATATATGCTTCGATATTTCTGAAACTTATAATTTTCTGCGTGTTCAGTTTCAAGTTTTTATACATTCCTTCACGCACTTGCACTTACCTAAATTTCTGGAAGGCAAAGCAAATTTTTCTGCTCTTTGAAAAGATCTAATTAAAACGGTTATGGTCTTATATATTGTTAAAAGTACAACGCGCATAAGACCTACGTTTTTGCCTTCACCCTTTAATAGCGTAAAAAATTCCTTGGATATCAAAAAACGTTGGAGTTGGCCAATTCTGGCAATATTTTCCCCAGGCATACTGATTTAACTGAAACCTTTTCTAGTCAACAACATATTGCGTCTCAAAACAGCTCAACGAAAAAAATAAACAGCATCCAATGTGTGTTAACGCTCCCACTCAAAAATGACATTTTCACATCTAACCAGATATACAATCTATCGTACGTTGCTTCAAAGCGTCCCTATAAAAGATAAATGCTGTCTGCTGGAATGACCTGGATAAAGGTCTATCCAACCATACGCTGGTCCCGACCGGCCACTTGTGTGCGCGTTTCATTGAAAAAAACAGTCATCGCACTTTCTGCCAACAGACCTAAGAGCTTGTTAGATGCAACCATTTAAATTCCTATTTTTTAAAATTCCCGCGGAAAAGGCTACACCTGCAATCAAAAAAGCCACTAACCAAACGCG
>JAYGXS010000004.1:44861348-44901777 GCA_036362985.1 Ligula intestinalis | reverse complement strand
TGGCATAGGTTTCAGTCAACTTTGCGGCTCTTATTTGAGAAAACGCAACGTGCATACTAAGCGCGGGCCAGGAATTGAGAACTAGAAGATGGCTCGATCGCTAGGATGATATATTTATTCGCCTGACGTTTCGAAATCCATCGTGGAATCATCATCAGAGACATACGCATAGAACAGTAGCAAAAACAGTTTGTTTGTGTACAGGGTTTTGCCGTAACATTTAAACGTACATGAAAATAAATAAATGCCTTGAGTGTGCGCTGATTCGTGGGATCAGCAATGACCATCTAGCCCAGAGGTTTTTTTATGTACGTTTAATTTTTAAGGCAAAACCTTCTGCACACACAAACTGTCTCTGCTACTGTTCTGTGAGTATGTCTCTGATGATAAATCCAAAGACAAATTTCGAAAAATCAGGTGAATAAATATTTTTTCCCAGCGATCGTATCGTCTTCTATTTCTCATTTACTTCCTGGGACTCACATGTTCGCTTCTATTAGCAACGGACGAGGAATTCCTGCGTGGAAATGACTGCTCACGACCAGAAATGGAACAAAATACAGATATATCGGTTTATTCGGCTATTGTCGGAGGGCGAGACCCTATTATCTGAAAACATCTGGTGCTCCCTGTACCGACAGTTGCCCACGTGACACCTTTTTTTAGATGCAGGATTCAGTGTTTGAGCAGAGCACAGATACTATGCGTTTACTTTTTGCAATTACTCCAATGTTGCCCAAGTTCACATAAACGGTTCTGGGAGTAGTTGACACAGGGGGGCGCACATCTTAAAAGGCCGTTAATCAGTGTGTCATCGGTTTTCAGGCTTCAGGATGCATATATTGCTACTGCCTTTTTATCGTTGGATTGTGTCGTCAATGTCCGGGCTCGTTTAAACTGTACAACAGCCACAGTTGTATCCTTTGCATAAAACAAAACATTCCTAGTAACACTTTATTGACGTTATTTCCTAATTCTCAGAAGCTGTAATGAAAAATTTTGCTTTGCCCGATGTTCTCTGGAAACACCTCTTTTACTCCTTAAGGAATTTTGAACACACCATACGATAAAGTCAGCTATCTTGTGTACAACTAGCAAGCAAAAGCACTTCCAAATACTCGAATGATCACACGTTTAAGTATACCGGAGAGAAAAAGTTGTATTTACGAAAAAGTATCGAACACCAAACGCAATGAGACCATTTTCTCTGTCAATGTACGAACCGTTAACGCCTTAACAAAGCCTGCTTTTCAAGAACGTCGCCTTGCTGTGCTCGGAAAGGGTGTGTACCTGAGACCCACTTAACACCTCATTTGACGGCTTGGACACTTTTAGTTCCCGCGTAATCCTCTCGAAGACATACCAGTTTTACTTAAAAAAGCACAACACATTTTTTACTGGTTTCATTTCCTCCGAAATTATTTGGCAACTTGGAGTAAATCAGTAACAATTTATATACGGAAGTATCTACCAGAAAGCTTACAGGGGGCGCTGGTGAAACAAATGTGTTGTGCCGAAACCCTGACAGCTCTGTGGACGAGCAGCAGCATATCGGTGAAATACGTGTAGAGGTTTTCAACTAGTAAATGCTCAACCAATCGTATTAATCAGATAACCGCGATTACGCTACAGCGCCGAGGTCAGCCGATGTAAGGTAAGATGTAACTGAAGTAAGCCAAGTTGCGGTGATTTACGCGTGACCCAGATTATGACGTCGCCTTCCCTCACTATGTTCGAATGGTAAAATAAGGTCGCGAGGCCAGGTTAAGAGCTTGGGAGCAATGGCTGAAAATTCAAAACAGCTCATTTTCGGATATAACGCCATACCTAGCGGCTTTTAGGTGTGAACAAAGCTATGCTAGAATAAATAAGCTAGGACCTCAAACAGCTAATACTTTCAAAAACGTCATCTTATATGAGGTACTCGCGTAAACCATAAAAAGACCAAGTTATTCTGTCATTTGGCAGCGTCCAAACACATGCATATTTACGTGTTGAAATCATTCCGAATGCTTCACATTTATTGTAGTAAGGAAGGCGTCGACTTGTCGTTAGGCGAACAAATCCGTCATAAGCCTAACTCCTTCCTTCTCCTTCAGTGCCCCCAATTAACTGCCAAAACTCCCAACCGACGTGTGATGACAATGGACGCATTTGGCTGAACGAAGCCTGTGAATCAGCTGTAATGTGACCGGTGGACAGCAGTTTGACCGTTGATTTCGACAATGTCCACTGTATGCTTCACAGCAGGCTGGTGCAGGAATGGTGCCTTGCGCGTGAATAAGTTTTTTAGTGACAGTAGATTTGCGTGGCATCTGCTGCAGTCTATTTTCCCTCGCCCACGGGAGTCTGGTGTCGAGAAAGAGTCATCAAGACCGCACGCGGGATCGGGCTCAGTGGTTGACTAGGCTGGTGACCACTTCTGTGTGCACCACAGCACGTCCTGGCCCCCTTAGCACACACGACAGTTCCCCCGTCGCTTTCGATGATGGGCACCACGTGCTCCAACGAGCCGAAGCAAACGCTGAAGCAAGCCGTGGCAGACACTAAGGAAAGTTGGGCAAGCTGCACGAAGGCTACAGCAGGCTGAAACAACGCAGCTAACTACCGCGAATGAAAGCAGGAGTTACAGCAGAATTGCGGGGAATCTGCCCACTCGCTCGCCGCTCACACCTCCGTTTCCGGTGTAAAGACATAGTCAATAAGACCGGAAATGAGGGAGGGTGTAAATGGTGGCTGGCGTGATAGTAGCTCAACACGCGCACACTTGACTCAGCCAACTCGCTACGTAGGCTCAAACGTGCGCGGAAGTGCCATAAAGGCCACATTAGGAGGGAGCCATTGCAGCCTGACTTCCAGTTTCTTCCTCTCCTCCCATACGTACACATAAACACACGCGTACTGGAGGAGCAGCAACGTAGGTAGTCCGAGTTTTACAGTCAGTTGGCTAATCTTCCAAGCCACAGCTTTTAGCGAACCGTGATAGATTCAAGCACATTTCTATTTATTATATTGAGGCGATCAGCGCGCTGAGGGTCAACCTCACTCTCTCCCCTGCCGTCTAGCGACCACCTAGCTGCTCGGACACCTGAAGTGCGGCCTGATACCCATTGAGACCGCGAACGCATGCACCGACAGGGAATCAGAACCGAGAGGAAGTGCCAGCGCCTACCAGGCTGCAGGGACCGTGGTTTGTCGAAGTCTGGCATTGCTTATGCATACAGACTTTCAAGCTCTAAAATATGTCAGCAACACCCGGTATTCCTAGCCGGTCACCCATGCAAGTACTAAGCGGGCACAACATAGCTTAACTTCGATGATCGGACGAGAACCGCTGCTTTCTACGTGGTATGTTCGCTGACCATGATGTACAAAATCAGGAGATTAAAAGCAGGCGTCTGCGGTGGCTCCCAGCCACGCCTAGCCACCATACACTGAGCTGATGGTGTGTTTGATAAATGTGTCAGCTGGGTGCCTTCTCAGTCCCAGTAAACCTTGATAGTGTCAGACGTGCACCACACATGTTACATATGAGCTGCATACGGAAGGAGCAGTCCTGCTTACTGAGCTTGCATGCTCAAAGTAAAATGCGGTAATTAAAGCGACCTGCATTGTCACATGGACTTACACCACCTGCTTAGGTCAGCGCTAAGCCTGAAACCTGACCCTCTGGGATATAAACGTCTCCTCTATCTATGGCCGCCAGCCTATATCACGCTGTAACAGCTTTATCTTGCGTCAGCTAGCGCTAAGGTTTGTGCCTCGCCTTCTGGGGTGTCGATTTCCGCATTCTCAAACGCCTGCAGGCTTTCTCACTTACGGGGGAATTGCTGAAATAAGGTTACACTAAAGCCTGCACGTGGTCTGCCAGGCTTCAGTGCCTCACCCACGTAACACACCCAACGACACGCGCGTACATGACATATATCTTCCCCACAGCGTCATTACCTCCCTAGCAAGCATTTGATTCCCGTCTCTCCAGTGGCCGTACGTCAGTTGGACATGGACAGCTCACGTACGTGGGAAGAATGTTATCCCGTTAGCAGGGTACAATTGGAGTGAACCGAGTCATGTGTGACACGCGTTGGTGGGATGGTGAGTCTTATCATTTACTGCCTCCACGCCCATTACCAATTGCGTGGCAGGCTGGAGACTGTCAACTGGTGTATGGGAGAGGCAGCAGCAGGTAAGACAGATGTGAGGGAGGGAGGTAGGGAGGGAGGGAGGGAAGAATATAATCATAAAGTATACTGGCGCATTCTTTGCCATACTACATCTGGCATTCCGCATTTACCATGAAGCGCTACCAGCAGTAACCCGATACGATACAAGCTGACCTAGAGCCTCGGTCCTCCGGGTGACTACAGTAGAGTGATTAAATAGTTTAAGGGCAGACAGTAATCGCTCGTTCTAAAATTGACCTTAATGGCATTCTCACCTACGCCAGATTCCAGCAGCTGTTTTATCTGGCTGTTATATGGAGGAGTGAACATTTCCTGTCTGTTGTGTTTTGTTAGTCCTTGTTGTGTTCGCTTCCCTGCATCTACATGCTGAACCTAGTTTTACCATCCGTACATGCTGGGCGAGGAAAGACATAGAGTGCGGTGAATGCTGTGCAAACCTGCCTCAGTCTAAATAATAGGTGGGAATTGAAGGATTTGATCAGTTCCCATTTAACCCAGATGTGACACCCTCAGCAGCGTTGGTGGGATTCGAGCCCAAAGGACAGCAAGGAAAAGGCTTCATTACGGTCAACAGTGAGCAAAAATGCCCCACATGTTGCCGCAAGTTTAATCACACTGTTGTGCAAGTTATCCTCCTAGCCTACTGCGGCTTTTAAAATTCACTTTTTTGATACAGTAAGTTGAATGCCTAGATAGGATTCCCTAGCTATCACTATAGATTCCACTAGAAGACTACCAATCGCATTTAATCAATAGGGGGAAGGACAGATCAGAATAATTCATAAGACAAAGAATGTGAAAACCGCGATATGCACGTCATCACCAGTGCTATGTCTACTGCTTTCAGCACGCAATGGACGTCTTTATCGCCTGTGACGGTCGAATTGCTAATGACTTTTGCAGGTCAACGCAATCCGTTGAACACGCACCGTGGGCTTTTTTAGCTTCCGTCCCTCAAAGGTATGGTCATCAGGAACGACAACCTCGGGACGATGGGGATGTTGCACGGGGTGGGGGGAAGAAAATGCAAATGCAGGTAAGAGGTATGTTGTCAGCTTAGAGCACTGCGGTGATAACCAAGCACTTCGAGACGACGACCTTATCACCGGCAATGGTGCTCAATGAAATTCTTATGCAGATCGCTATTAGGAGTTACTGTGATGTTATATACAATGAAGCATGGTCTACGGGCTGTAAGTCTAATATAAAGGATGGGCCCCTGATTATATTTGATGGTTTACGCTAGATTACAATTAATTTCGAGCATAGCAGATATGGAGGTCATTTTATCTTACTTAGAAGTGATGACTTGAAAAAGGCTTTTATTTGCCTGACATTTCGAATTCAAGATTTAAATTATCACCGAGACAGCAGTCGTTATAGAATTTCGATGCTTTGCCACTACAAACCTACCTAATGACAGTCTCCGTATTCAAAGCCGATGGTCCTATTTTGAGTTAGTATTGTGTGCTCGCCTCTATCCAGATCGTTAATTGCTAAAACATCCTCACCAGTGTTCTTTCATTTGTAAGATAATTACTCTGCCCTTTTGGCTGTCTGATACTGCCGCTAGAAGTAGTGACTTCCGGTGCGCTCCTTGCGTGCCCAATTACTCCCCTGAGACAAATGTCCAGCAATTGATGTATAGGGAGCGTAGTAAAATATTGCAAATGTTTATGGACCACGGGTGTGACAGTCGTGACTCAAGCTGTTCGCCGCTCACGTGATGGTCACGCCTTTGCGAGACTGGATAAATTGCTGTCATGGTGAGCATTATTTGGAGTCGCCTGGTAGATCTAATTCAATTGCCGCCAAACAGGAAACAGTAATACTAACTCGGATGTTGACCGGCGAGTTTGGAGCAGTAGTGAAGAAATCATTCTATTCTCAAGCCGCTGCCTTTGAGGGATAGTTGCAAAAGATGGGCATCTTAATAGATATATGAAGCCGTGGCGATTGAATCACATTCGTGAATTAATGGCGTCTCTTCAGACGCTACCTATAACTCACTTTTACTTTTACTGGTTAAAGTACGTTGAAGCAATCTATTTGCGTGCATAACGTTGAAGTTGGGCCCCGTTCAAAAACGTTTTAGCTACTGGAACCACTGCTGTGGTTAGACTTGCAGGCCTCCAAGTGGCCAACGTCAACGGTTATTTGTTTGTTACCTCTAAGATAAAAATGGCAACCTAAGACCATTTTTCTAGCTGATTACTGTGCTCTTTAAGTATACTTCCCCTCCTGCTTTCTTCTATTGCTGTGATTTTTTTCATTTCTTTACTTCTATGAAGAGATGACAACAACTGTAGAAGACTGTATAGGTTCACTGAAACCGAACAATTCAAGCCAATCTTTGGTTGTTTTCCGGCACAATGGGCAAGCTGGTTCGCCATAATACGAGAACTGTCTCTTATTTGAAAAGGCAGGTAAACCGACCCAACATTTGCTGTTTCCTGTGGCATATTGCAAAGGATAATGGTCACGAAACCCTTCGGTTTATCCATAAACGCTCGGAGGGCCACATTTCTTTCAGACTGCAGCCCTGAACAGAAGAGGACGCTTTTTTCGAAACTAAGTTAATTGGCAGTCTCAAATCTCTCGGACGAGACTACGTCCAATGGGTCAGAATGAGAGCGGCATTTTTGTCCGAATCGATGCTGCTCACCGAATTGTCTCAAGCCTCTGAATATGTTGATGAGTCCGACACAATTACTCTATCATTAATAAGATTCGCCTTTAACAAGAGGTCGGTGCAAAACCTGACTTGACACAGTTTGTTGAAAAGTGAACATGATTCATGGGCCTTCGCTGTTGGTGAAACTGCGCAGATATGCTACCATAAATCGTCAGGTGAGGAGAGATCCAATCCGAGACACCACCGAAGCCGGCTATGTCAAGCAGGCTCAGAGCCGTACTATGTACAAGTAGTCTATGTGTGTTCTTTGCAGAAGCACCATACATGTATATTCACGTAAACTATTGCCCGGCTTTTGTCCTCAGTACCGTAAACATTTTGAAATATCACGAACAAGCCACATATTTTGCCTATAAACCTTAGTTACTGTGGCTATGAAACCAACTATCGTATTTTATACTAATCTTATAATCAACTATGTTGCATTTGAGTTTTGCCTGCAATGAAGTCCCAATCAGCTTCTTCATCGATTAAACGTTACTGTTATATCTGCTTAATTAAACTTAACCTGATCTATTGTAGTGCTTCTTTTAAAGGTCATTCAAAAGAAACTTAACACTTACGGCTGGCCTTTCTTGTTTGATTTTCATCTATCTTATCACAGAAATGCTAATTAAAGTAGGCACTTAATGCACACAGAGCGTTTGTCCTTTCTATGGAGTTTGCTGTGATTGCGGAGCAAAAATTCTTCTATTCAATCACGAAGCAATTAATTTAAAATATTTTATTTAACGAGGTGCAGTGTGTTATTTTTCAAAAATAGCAATCCTTTCTAAAAAATCAACGGTAAATGGTTGGAGACCATAGAAACCCGGACTATTTTCAGACAGAAATGAGTTATCACTACGTTTACTAACCGAAATTGACCAAAATGTAGGAAGCCTATTTAGTGGTAGACAATTACATAGGTTTTGTTCTCATAACTTTTGCGATATTCTGGCTATAAAATACAAAGCAACCCAGGATATTTTTTGTTAGCAAAAAAATCTGATCTAAATGTTGGAATAAAATTGTTACAAGCGAAGAAAGGGGTTCCTGAAAGCAACTAACTGCAGTTTCGCTACGTCGAATAAACTTTACTACTTATAAAACACTCCTGAAACGATGCATTATGGGATCTCACTTGAAGATCCTACTATACTTCTGATCAGCTGTTTGACAGTCACACCTGTTGAAGCGTTCAAGGAACATTCACTGCATACCATACAAAAGGCTGAAAGACTCATTACAGTTGTTGAATCAGTAAAGATGACTTAAATGGTCCCTTAAACAGGATACGAGAACAGGAACTGCACGCAGCACAGGTTTTGTTGTCCAACATCACAGGGAACGTTGAGATGGTTTTATGGTAAGGGCTAGGGTTAACTTCAAGTTAAGATTTAAGGTAAAGGTCGGTTTAAAGGTGCATTAAGATATCTGTAGGGTTAATTGAAAGTTTAACGTTGATTGCGGTTTAAGTTCGAACTACAGCTACGGTTTGGACTGAAGTTAGACTTGATGTTGCAAAGAGGAGAGAGCCGAAGTGATTATAATACAGATAATCCCCCCGGAATGCTAGTGGACAAGCAAAAATCATATCAAATGTGACCATCGCCACTGAACACAGAAGCTCTGGACAATTATTGGTTTATAACGGCATGACAACTAAATCCAATGAATACTGCTGATCTTGTGAGCCCATCGGAAGTACCTGTAACCGTTCTCGTCAAATAAGACTCCGAAGCCTTGGCTGGTAAAGGTTGCGTTCCACTGGTGATACATTTTCCTCATTCGTTCGCTGTAAATTTCCTTTTACTTCCTATCTGCAGGGAATACATTTCAAACAAGACTTTATCTCTGAAACTGCACAAAGAACTTCATGAGATTTGTATCCGAACAAAGGGTATTTGTTTTCTGTTAAGCTACTCTGAATTTATTCAATAAAATGAAGTACATTGGTCGGAATATAGACTTATAGGCTCACACCGAAATTTAGCATGACTATTTTGCTGGCTGTTTATTAAAGAGAGTGGGTTAACTGCGTTATAGCTGATCATTGGCAACACCCAACCGAGTCTATAAGATAACATACTGAGAACCCGAGTACTAGACAAGTACTAGAAAAGTTTTTCACCGATATTCCGACGCTACATGATGCAGCTACTAGAGGTCTGTCTTAATAGTGGGTCCATAAGTACTATATGGTAGATATGTTTTGGTTTTTAAATGGTTATTTTTTATTTAGAGAGGTTCATAAGTTTTATCGTTCCGCTATTTAAATTATGTTTAGCTCGAAAAGGATAAACCTGAAATGTCTTCTGGCATGTCGTTCCATGTAAAAGCAAATACATACCTAAAATGAAGACATCCATTTCAACTTGAAATGCCGAGCTGGACAATAGTGTTCTTAGATTCAGAAGAAGTAGTTTCGATCACCGGAATGGTAATTTCATTTGTCTGAGCTTTCAAACTCTTGTGGGAGTCCATCGTCAGAGTTAAAACCGTCAACGAAAGCAAGCAACATTTTTAGAGGAAGAAACCAATTAACCGTTGTTGAAGCAGTGCATTTACAATGTACGCAAAACCTCAGTTCAAATCTCATGATCAACTGGAAAAATACTCGAAGACCTTCAATGAGCATACTGGTCTTATTGTATTCTGCTATTTATTGGTAATATTGACTTGGTTTATTATCTATCATAACTCAGTGAACGGAAATAAATCATGCCAAGTATCGAGTTCAACTAGCAGCTGTTCACTGCTCGCGATAAACGTGCTTGTGGGCAACAGATGTGCTCTTATCTCCCACGTTTATTGCAGGTGTTTTTAGGTGGAATAACCACATTTGGGCAAGACCTAAAAAAAGTTGGCAGCCTAAAAGATAACCCAGCACTGTTTACTTCCGAAAAAACTAGGTTCCTATCAAGGCATTCACGTTCTTTTCTAGCACATGCCGTATGAAGGGACTGACCTATTGCAAATTCTGACAACGGTTATCGATGGCAGGGGACTTAAGTTGGCTTTTTACTAATTTATCGTTGCATAGCATTCCCTGATTTTGCATACAGTGATCGGTCAATGTGTCTTGTGGATAGAGTAAACAGCCTCAAAATTTATTTAAGATCGGTTTGAGAAAGCAACAAAGATAACATCAGATTACTTATTTGAACTAATGTTGGTTCCTTGATATGTATAAAAACTGCAAATAATTTTTAGTCTGAGATAGATAAACCAACTAGATATTTTGAAACCATATTGCGTATTTTATACAGCGTTACGTAAAATGTTTAGAACATCAAATTGACAGCAAGTAGATGGAATATTTTTGGTAAAGGAAAGCTTTTAAAACTAAGGATTCTCTAGTTATAAAGACGCTTTCAATGTCTATCTGCTTTGTCTTCCTTTGAACCGAAGTTGCTGTGGTTCGTTTTGACTTATTTAGAAACTTTTCATAGCTAATTAATTATAAGAGAAAAAAGACATGAATATGTTCCAAATAAAGCCCGTATAGGTGCTTTTGTAACATAATCGTAATCTAGCGTAAGGGAAACCATTATTGTTGAGTGAAGAAGGCAACGATTTGATCTACTCCTTGGTATTAGTGTAACTTAGATGAATCAGAACGAAAGAGTTGTCTTTTTTATTCCGACACTCATAATCAGCCCCCTCTGAAGTGTTTCTTTCATCTTCATGACTCGTAATTGGAATGGTAAAAAATCTATACTTGTACTCCGTCGGAAATTATTTTGCCATTTTACTATAAGAAGTCAAGATAGGCGAACGCACGTTATGGATTTTTCATCGTCAGGCTAGTACCATAATATAGGGCCGGTTATATTGGTCGAAAAAATAGGTGACCATCCAAGGGCGTGCAAGGACCCCACTCTACTTAGCTAAACCGGAGCGTAGTTAAGTCAATATCTAGCATGTTTTTGGTTTACTTGGTTGACAGTAGTCATCAGGCAGACGTCAACCAAACGTTTCAAGACATGTATCAATTGTCGGCGAATCATGCCATGTTCCTGCGCCAGTGGATAATTGCGACGGCAGAAGTGGTCGCCATATGGATCAATAACGCTATTTTATGCGCACAGAAGGCTTCTGGGACCAAAGATCAGCTCAACATGCGTCCCCATATTGCCTACCATGCCACAAGATGGCGACGAGACAGAGACAGCTTATGTCTTTACGCTGCGAGACGGAGATGAGACAAAACAGTATACATCCCCACACTGCCTACGTTGTCGCGAGACCGTTAGGGCTGACGTCTTGACACATCCCAGCAAGACGCGAGACGGGAACGACAGAGCGAGTTGAAGTAATTGCCGGAGCCTCTTCCCCTTTCTGGTGCCAAATTATAACTAGGACCTGAACCTTTTAGCCCTTAAACCCTCTCTTCCCAATTATTATTGATTGACAAGTCAAGTTGGCAAATATATGTTTTCAGCAAATCATCATCAGGCCAGAACATTTGCAGGGTAATTAAAACTGTACAGTTAGACAGGGTTAAATAGTGAAGTCTAATAACAATTCATCGTTTACGCGTCGCCCGCATGGCGAGGTCGGCGTATAGAGATTCGTGCTATGAAGGAGAGAAGAAGGATAGGGGAGGTAATTGGGTTAGGTTGTGGGGGTTGTTCAGAGAGCAGATACATGGGGGGATAATTGCTGTTATTTGCGCGCAGCGAACGACTGTCACCGGGATCGGGGGCAAAATGCGATCATCACCTGGCGTTGGGGTCGGCCACGAAAGTGCGAGGGCTTCTTTCAGCTCCTTCTGACAACACAGCACCGGATTCGCTAGCTGTATAGCCACTGTTTCGGCTGTTGCAAGCACCCGTTGGCGTAGGCCCTTGGAAAAGTTGGCTGGTGTCCGGTGGGTAATCTGAAAGCCTTTGTTAGTATTTACTTCATGATTCGTATCGACAAGATGCGTAAAAATAGTGCTCGATATCGCTCTAGTATCATCTTTACTTTATCAGGCCGGTATGTGCTCACGTACCCTCTTTTCCAGGCGCCTCGTTGTTCAGCCTATGTATCCAACTCCACAGGAGCAAGTGGAAGAGTAAATACACATGTATGTGGCCTTCAACGGGAGCTGGTCTTTACCTCCTAATCGTAGGAAGTGAGAGTTCGTGAAGAACACCCATAAGTTTACCGCGGGGAAAGCGCTTGCGATTGCGGTCCTAAGACGTCGTCTGACCAGCTCACTTGTTGCATTGGCTAAAAAAGGCAGTCTAATGTGCACGTCCTTCTTTTATGTGGTTAAAGTATCAGGCGTTTTGGCTCGTTCGCCAATATTCCTGAAGATGAACCTCTCCGGATATCTATTTTACATAATTGTCTGGTGCAGCTGTTGGATTTCTGCTTTGGCAGTTTCGGGAGAGCAGCTCTGTTGTACTCTAGTTGCTAATCCCTGGACTAGATTTCGTTTTTTATTTAAGGAAACAAAACTGTGAAAGTTAGTGTATTGTCCTGTCCAAATTTTCTTTCGGAAGACCCTACGCAGGATAGATTTATCATCTTGCCTTTACAGAAGGACATCAAGAAACACAATTAAATCGTCTTCCTCCGTCTCTGCAGTAAAGTTGAGAGATGGATGCGCGTTGTAAAACTTCGTGACTAGAGCGTCAGTTTCCGCGTTACATTCTGTCAAACAGAAGATGTCATCCACAAATCAACTTATTGTTTGCCTAAAGTTTTTTTTTTAACTCCATCCTTCCTTATATTATTGTATTTGTCTGATAATGAATAATCAAAAAATTTCATTTGCCCTCCTCGAATTTTTGACTGCTTACATGGATATCATTCGATAATTAATGAATAAAAATCAGTCAATCGTCGATAGTAATAGCAACAGTTTACACATTTTTGAAACAGAATCTTTATCCATCCATTGTTTAAGAACTTGTCAGCGGAGGTGTACATTGGCAGAGGCATAAAATGTTGTTACCAGTCGTTATTTGTTGGCAATTGTCAACTAATGCGTTTTTTCAGCTAGTAGTGTATGTACTGTGTTTCTTAGTTCAAAACCTTCAAATTGAGTATTTACTTTGGAGTGTGTGAAAAAGCCATCTTTCGTGTAGGTTCTCTTGCTTTTTGGTGAAAGTTTGGTTTCCTAAGAAGGAAATTATATCACAAAAGAATTCATTTAACAGTGGGGCCACATACATTTACCTGTTATGAAATACAGGGACAGATAGAACCAACATTTGGATTGAGTTTTATTTTTCTGTCACATATCTGTAGGTTGATAGATTATTCTCGAGATGCCCACTTGTAACTTATATCTAGGTATATTATAGTGCAAAAAATATATTGGCTATGAGGTAGTTTGGTAGATTTGTTTAATTTGAGTTAACCCAATTTTGATAAAAACTCGAGACGTTCGGTGAGATTTGAATCCGCATAGAAGAGAAGGTCTTTACGCGAAGCCAATGCTCTAACCAATTGAGCTACAAATGCCCCACCTCGCACCATGACTCATATCAGACATGAGTCGATTTTACCCACCCAAATTTACCGTTCATATGGAATTCATCAATGCAGAATAGGAAGCTGACTGCCCAAGCAGGATTTCCTAAGCAATCCACCAGAATGACTACTAGGCTGACTTAATTATTAAGTTAGTTTGGCAGATTTGCTTAATTTGACTTGACTTAATTGTGAAAAGTCAGCCTCGTTATCATTTTGGGGGATTTTATATGATTGCTTAGGAAATCCTGCTTGGGCAGTCAGCTTGCCGTACCGCATTGGTGAATTCCATACGAGCGGTCAATTTGGGCGGTTAAAATCAACCCAAATATGATTAAATTCACGGCGCGATGTGGGGCGTTTGTAGCTCAATTGGTTAAAGCATTGGCTTCACGTAATGGCCCTCTCTACAATGTGGGCTTGAATCCCGCCGAACGCCTCAAGTTTGTTCACAATTGGGTCAGCTTAAATATATTGGTATCCATTATATAATGCAAATCCATACACAACTGCTTGCAAGGAATCTCAATCGGGCTTCAGAACACAGCAGAACATAGACGCTTCCTTGCCACATCGAAAAGTCCCAGACTATAATCATAAGTATGGATGTGGGAGAAGATTTGTCGAGCACTCGAGTAATGTGTTCATCCTCCTGAGCTTTCAAACCCTTATAGGAGTCCATCTTCAGCTGAACTTCTATCTTATTTGACGGAAAGGCCATTCTAACATGCTAATCTTATCATATCAACCTATGCTATATTCGAAAGCAAAACACGGTGGTTAAGCAGTTTTACCTGTAAAAAAATATTTGCAGCTTTAAGTTTAGCTTGCTGAGGGCCTGCTCTCTTGCCATAGATTTATTCCGACAAACGTAATTATGATTGCAAGACTCCCTCATTTTTCTAGCGCTTCATACTCTCCTCCCGTAAAACGGCACCCGTCCCTAAATTACCATTATCCCATACTTAATATTTTTTATCAAAGTTGTTTGTGAAACATCGTGTTAACCCACTTTTCCCGGGGCATTCATGAGATTGAAAACGTTTGTCAACGTGTTAATGGAAAAGTTCCGCGTTGAAATGCAAATTTACATTTCTTTGCCAAAGTATCTACCAAAACTTACCAAGTGGTTTTACTTTTGATTATCCAGTGCAAATTCCTCATGTTTAGCAGACAGTCAATTGGTTTTCCTGCTCGTATAGTTATAGTTACTCGTAATGTCAGAGCTAACAGTCTCTCTTTATCTAACCTGCTCTCATTTTTATGGGATCCTGATTTGAAGCTTGACATCAGTTTTCCTTCACTGTAAGGGAAGCCCGTATGCATTGTGTCCTGTTTTCTGCATCGTGGGTACCTTATATTTAACGCCAGTCAAAGCACCTCTTGAATTACTTAGACCTGTGCCCTTCCATTTCTCCTGCTTTATTTGCACGTATCCGTAAATGGTCACAGGGAAGGATAGTCAGGAATACTAAGTTGCACCATTAAAAACTTTCATATAAGCAAATGCTTCTTTGTACATAAAGCAAATTCCGCCCGGATAAACAAATTAACCAAAACTTGCGTCAGAGGAAAAATAAACAATACTAGAAGGGGCAGAGGAAAAGGGTTTTTACCTGTCATGAGCAATTAGAGATACGCCTTGTCAAGTCTGGGTGCTTTCGGTATAAACAGATGTTACTAGTTAATCAAAATAAATGATGTTGAAAATAATTCGTCACGTTATTTTGCCATTCATGCCGATTTTTTTCCGAGCTCCTAGAAAGCGACATAAAAAGTATTGTTGTATGGAAGGCTGCTTCCAACTGCAATAAAGCTCGGTCATGGCTTTGCAGGCAATTCCTGATTTCTTTTACACAAACTTATTTTTTTGCCATTAAGTTATCTCACAAATGAATTGCATTAAGGAAATACTGACACTATTTAAAATTTGTAAAGATTCTCCTAAATACAATGTGAGGTCACAGGCTACAGTGGCGTTATTTTAATACTTGATTGTTCTGCCAACTATTACACCGCCAACAAATACCCTTGTTGAAATAATTTAAGCAAACTGCTTCAACAGCAACACGCTAACACAATTCAGATATTTCAAACATCAATAATTTCTGCAATTCGTTATCGATAGTCAAAAAATGATAAACAAGCAGCTACTAAATCATGATGATGTGACCGATACCAGACTTTTAGATCGCTTTATCAGAAAATTGCAAGGTAGATGGTCGAGAAATAAAACCAGTTCAACTCGAAGTTGCAACCCGTAGCTTACAGAAGAACTTTGCTTTCATCGACTCCACAGTAAAGACCCAATCAAATTGGAGGATGGCGTTAACGATGGATATCTCGTCTCCCTTTTACTTAGATTCCTGCCATAGAAAGTGCTATTCAAAAACAAGATTATGGGGGATTTCCCAGCTGGTATGCCAGTCGGAAACTTAACCTACTTGCTATTTTACAGCATTTCAACTGCTAAGTCCAGCTTTCCTCGTCATTTTACCTTTATATCGATAGCGTGGAGATGGGCTTGCTCATTGGACCTCTAACACTTGATGTCTTCATGGGGAAACTCGAAAAATGCCAGCTATTTCCTCTTTACTCCCACGCTCGATAGTTTTATGATATGTTTGCAATGGTAGACAAAGATATTGATTCGTACACCCCCGATGCAGTAAAATAATCTCATCCCAACTTAACTTTCATTTTCAAAAGCAAGAATAGACATTACCGTTCTTTGCGGGATGTTATCCATAGAAGAATGGCCGATGGACAATTCGTAAGTGTATTTCGTAAGTAAACATGGACTAAGCCATAATTCCATTTATTAAAATTTTTTAATGAAGTCAGAGGCGTTAAAGTGGATAAATGCTTCCCGCTTCCCACAAAAAGCGGACATATCGATGGTTAAATCGAAGGAGTTATATCTTACAGTGTCCTTTTGAGAAAAACCGACCGATGAACTTCTACAATCTCTATTACACTGCAATATTGTATGCAATTATCCTGCCGTAAAGAAAAGACTTATCTTCATAGGCGCTCTGTCACGTCAGTTTAACGGGAAGGAAAGGCTGCCTTTTCGGACTGTGCCCTTTGAATGCGTGTCTACGCCTTCACTTGCTGTATGTGACGCAGATTATATTTACCGAAAGAGGTGCCTATCCAAGCACTCGCATGGGTTCCACTCCATCGACCTAAATTGAGGCACAGAAAAGGCCAACTTCAGCGTAATTGGGTGATCATTTAACTGACAGTGGCCATCTAGTAGAAGTCAACCAGGAATTTAGATTCATTCTTAAAGTGCCCCCAGTGCATTTCAAGTTTTTTTTGCTTCCGTGGAGTCTTGCGAAGGTACAAGCGGGAGCCTTAGGAATAGCTATGCCACCCCGCTTTTTCACAGAGGGCGTTGGCTCACGCCCCCCAAGCGTCAGTGACAAAAATGAAACCAAACAAGTTCGTATTCCCATCCTGCCACGCCATGTTGCAGCGAAAAAACACAGTCATTATTCATTAGCAGATTTCAATACGTTTCTTCCCTGTCCCCCTACCATAACTAAAGTGTAATTAACCCAGTTTCGGCTACATGTGGATGCTCCTAATCCTCCTCCCCATGACTGCAGTCCAATACATTATTTCACATTTATTGTGCAAGACATGTGAGGAATAACCTCAAATTTTATTTAGCCGAAGCTGTCTTCCTTAATATTTGCATGTGAATAACCCCAAAATTTAAGAAAGTATGGCCTTAGTGTAAACCGCTGTCAACTACAAGGGCCGCGATGATGTGACGTGGCTCACAGCATTCGCAAAGTCATATTAATGAACACTACATGAACTTGAGTAACATCTTCCCTGGTCTTCCTCCTCTTCGTACCCACCATATTGCAATAATAAAACAGAATATTTAAAATGGAAGATAGGTATGCTTTTCGGGAATTTTAGAGTTAAGGGATTAATAACAAGAAGAAGTCAGTGCGCTTTAACCCCTTTCAGTGAAGGGTTGTGTTTTACTGTCAAATGAGCGCATCCTAATTCTAAATTTCTAATATATCCTGATTGTATGGCTATTAAGTAAATAAACTATGTGGCTTGGTAGGGAGCAGCATATTTTGGTCGTACGAGCCGACGAGTGTCCAAAAGAGTACGAGAACACATTCCGGCATGGCAAGGAAAGGGCCAACTTAAGGGTATCAACAGCTATATTCTAGCGCACCTGGTAGACTTAGACCATCGTGTGGATGCCAAAGAGGCCTTTCGAGTAATCTACAGGGTGCCCTCTACCTACTCAAAATTCCCTGGACAACATCTGCTGGCTACTGCCAAAGCGGCCGCCATCAGGTTACACCGGCTGGTCCTGCGTGCTCGAAAGAACTTCGTCGCAGCGCTGCAGTTACCATGGCCAAAATTATTTTAAAAAAGGAAATGGTGGTAAGGAGTTCGTCTACTTCAAATAACTTGTGGTCCTCTTTACCGTTCTGGAATTAGTCCGTGGCGCAAAGCGCCGCGCACACCTTCAATTTACACGCGCAATAACGTACATGAGGCCTTGGATGTGTTTCTTCGGCTTTTTGGAACCTCTTCACGACAAATAAAAAGATTTAAACGTCCGCCAACATATTGGACAGTCATGCCACACGTTCATTGGTTCAAATTAATGGCCACGTTTGTGCAAATAGGGTCTCTCAGTGCAAACATTCTGATGGTGCGCGGCCTTTATCATACAAATTTTGATGTCAGCTGTGTATAGGTAGTTTAAGTCTCTGCATCAGACCCTCGCCCGATGCAGATCTTGGGAGCCAACTCACGCTTCGCTCTTTATCACAGCGGCTCACGCAAAATTCCTGATATACATTGTTTGACGGTGCCCCTGGCAAAAAGCGAAACGTTTTTTTCTTGTTTGATAAACAGTCAGTGACCTGATGACCTTACTGGAAGTGAAAGGTAACTGTGCAAACGTCTATATTGTCTCCCTGTAGGCAAAAACTGCAGCTGCCTAACAAATCGAAAAAGGGACCTTCTATTTTCAGCTGCAGTATTTAGTTAAAAGACTCTCTCATCTTGGGCTGTTGACTGTTTTGGAGGTAAAAATAGTCTATATGGACCCGGCGACTCGTAAACCAGTAATTTTATTAGTCATTTTAGGCTTGCATTTTGATGCTCCAATTGTGACAGGATGCTAAATCGGGCTGATCAGAACCAGACGTTTGTGACCAACACGTGCTCCCAGTAACACCACAAACACCTGCTGAAGTGTAATTTGAATGGTGTTCATACTGCTAGCCAGATTAATTTCATTATAACAAGGCAAAGATCACGAGTTGAGCATAATTTTTGATGTCATAAAATTTTGTGACCTCTATTTCATCTGCAAATGGTCATTGCCTTTTTATATAGTAAATTAACTGTCCAATTAGAATGGTGAAGCTTAATAGGTAAAAAGGGTGGGAAACCTTAGTCAAAAATGTGAGTGCATAGTGAGGAGTAGAGGATGGGCAGTTAATTATCACAGCAAGGCAGTTCAGGTTACAGTGAAAGCCTGTGAAGTGTAATTAAAGGGCAAACTACAGGACAGCTGTCGGTCATAACGGGGGATGGAGAGGTCGCGAAATTTTATGACGTGAAAAAATTCTGCTCAACTTGTGGTCTTCGCCATGTTCAAATTTCTTCCGGGAAACAATGTTTCAATTTCATTTTAGTCGGTTGAAGCTTCCGCAGTGGGGTTCGTGATTGCAAATTGAAACAACCCATGGGTTTGACCATATTCTCTTTCGTAAACGCTTGGAAGTTCATCTTTCATCCAACCCCATAAGGATACTTGCTTTATGGATCGATGTCGACAAAATCCGTAAACTCTGCATTGCCGAGACCCTCGCTAGAGAAATAAGTTCCTATTTTACGATCCGAGCAGACGTAGTAGGTGGTAGCTAATGGTAATCACTGAATACATGCATATATAGGGCAGTTGAGGAAATTATAGCTATCCGAAGAGCAATTGGCGAGCATATGTATACTTTCAATAAATTCTCGTCAGTCCATTATATTTACATGGGAGGGGGGCTAATAATATAATAATTTCAGTGTTCGATAATTCATCTTCTCAAAATAAGTCTTAAAGGTTAAAATTATGCTCAAAGTTACAAGCAAATTAGTCCAGGGCATAGGGGAGGGGTAGAAACCAGGAAACGAAAGCTTTATTTCCCAAAGTGCCCTTTCGAGCAGACGTGGCAGGTGAACTCCTGAAAAGACGCCTTTACAAGGCCGTATCACGAACCTTTCCAGCAGCGAGAGTTCGGGTATTATTCTCAACTTACTCTGTCTTACATGGGGAAGGCAAAGACAGGTTGCCGACTCAGACCACCTCCATGTGCATCTACCCCTTTACTTGCTCCGGTGGAGCAGGTTATATTGGTCACACGAGTCGGTGGCTATACAAAATAATGAAAGAACACCTCCCACAATGGCTAAGGAAAGGTGAAATCAATACCACCAGGACCATTAACAGCTCTATTCTAGCGCACATGATGTATTCCAGCTACCAGTTGGGCCCCAACGAAGACTTCAGTGTGATCTACGGGGTCCCACAAAACCACCCTAAGTCATTGCGTTAGCGACTGCTAGCAACAGCAGAAGCAACTGCTATCCGGTTGACGAAGCCGATTCTGTGTGCGCAAAAGAACCTGCGGCAGGCCCCAAGCTTAGCATGGCCAACGGCCACCTAGCTACCGGTATTTTTCGCGAACATCCGCTCTCCCTTCCCCCCTCCCTAATTACCGCTTAATTAGCCGCTGGTTACTACTACTATCCCCTGGACTGATTTGCTTGTAACTTTGAGCATAATTTCAACTTTTTACACTTAATCCCCTCCTCTCTCCCATATAAATGTACTGGCCTGATGAGACTTTATTGAAAGTATACTTATGCTCGCCAATTATAGATATACCCAGCGACGCTGCAGCGACTGAACGGGTGAAGAAGCCTGAAGTTGTGTGCTCAAATTCTTCGAACCAGATTGTATAGTGCTGATTTATTCCGCAGATTCCGGAAGCTAATTGCAAGGTTGGCTAGGAAAAACTGGACGAAGTATTGAGCCTAGGTAGCGACCTCCATGAAACCAGCCTCAAATGTTAATGAAACTCGAAAAGGCTTACCAATGATTCGCGAAATAAGTGATAAATGTGGTGCAATGAGTGACTGTTCGCAGCGTGAATAGTGACTTCATTGCTGGTTGATCAAATTGAAAACCTTTTCAGTTTTGATACCGAACCTACAATCTCCTCTCTTACGTCTTCAACGGTGTCTCTTCTCTCACCAACCTATGCAGCAAATCGACTCCCCTACTGAAATAAAAGGCGATAGTATCATAAAAAGTCTGCGCGCAACAAAGGACCTGGAGATAACCGAAATCTGAAAGTCTTGGCTGGCGACACTCTGGCACACTGTCGAAGTTATTCCTGATGACTGGGGCCCAGGCACCTTTGTATCCGTTCTCAAGAACCGAGATGAGAGGACGTCTGCGACATTGATTAGGAGGTTTGGCTGATTTGCTTAATTTAAGTTGACCCAATTGTGATCCGAGTGTGATTTAATTCATGGCGCGAGGTGGGGCGTTTGTAACTTAGTGGTTAGACCGTTGGCCGTCGGTAAAGGCCTTCTCTGATACGCGGGTTCAGATCCCGCCGAACGCCTCGAGCCCGCGACATTGATGGTGCTGCAAAGACCTTGCTATTAACTTTCTTATTTGAGTCCGACTATGTGTTTCAATAGAACAAGGTGTAACCAAGCTGGACTCCGTGCTGGGTCTGTATGCACTGACCAGTTATTGATACAGAGGCACATTCTGAATTCCGCCATAGCGACCAAAAACCGACGGTCGGCTGCAGTGTTAGCGTTGCCGCCGCGTTCACCTATGTCTACCCAAGTCTCTGTGGCAGATAACGGCAAGAGATTCAGATGAAGAAGACTCGATCGCTGGGACACTACGTTTATTCACCTGACATTTCGACAACCGTGGCTGATTGATCATCAGAGACATGAGACGGAAACATTAGCAGAAACGGGTCAAGAGGTGCTGCGCCAGTAAAATCCATCGCCATGTTTGATGCCTTTTATTGCTCCATTACTGTGCACGTTATTCTTCCTTACAATCTCGCTTAACTTTTGTGGATACGTTCGAGTATTCGACAAGTTTTTATCCTGTCCCTCATTCAGGTCAACTGTGCTGCTTGCTAGATTCTCAGGTGCTTGCGTCTGAACGCCGGCTGACCTACTTCAATTATGTAGAGGAAATCACCTAACTATCCTTTTGTGATCCACAGTCTATGATTTCGCGCGATAATGAAGTCGCTACATCGCTCGGTTTATCTTTTAACGCGGGAAAGACCAAAGTATTTAAATGTTGCTCACCCCCCCAAACAGGCGAAGCCACCGTTCGGGCCAAGGTAGTTGCCAAGTGGATACAGTAAGGACAACATTTTCTGCCGAATGGATGCTGTTCGCCTAGTTGTCTAAAGCCTTAGAAAGTTACTGTGTTTTAAAACGATATCTCAATAGTCACGAAGATGCCCCTTTACCCTGCATCCGACTGACCAGTTCCTCTCAATTTTTATGCATGCAAGGTTATTCAAGCAGAAAAAGAAAAACGAAAGCACGAATTGAAGTACACCGAATTCGTTTCAGCTTAGGCAGTGCGAACTTACCGCACCGATCTCACCAGGTTATCGTACGCCGGATGAATAAAGTGGTTTGAACCCGTTCACCATCGTCCGCACCACGAGCTCAGTTATTCTCTCCTCGATTCTGCACCGTTGCATAATTAGACAAGTCGAAGAGGGGATTAGCTCAAAACCTGCACCCACATAGTTCCTCGAGATGCAGAAGTGGTCCTTGAGTATTTGGTTTCCGGTCTCCATTGTTGTGTGAAGATAATGAGTTAAATCGCATAAATCTGCTGCTACGCAGCCTCAGGTGTGGAGAGGTCCAATCTGTGACGTCACCTAGGTCGGCTAGAGCAGACCTTATCACAGCTGTTCTAAGGATAAGTAGCGATATTTACAAATATCATTCTTTACTTGGGCGCGCGTAATTCAGAATAACAAACTTATTTTTTTAATTATGCACAATTATCAGCAAACAATGCATAATCGATTCGGGACATTTTGCCTAACGGCAAAGTCCGTAGGCTTCATCTGTACATCATTCGAAGTGATTTCCAAATTGGACCTTAATTTCAGGTGTGGATTGAAAAACTTCAATCGCCCTCGGAAGTTTCTCATAAGAATCAGGGGTGAACGATACAGAGCTTAAGTGACCTACACGTCTCTTGCTTGCGAGGGCCGAAGATCGAGTTAATGAAGATTCCGTTTATTATGACTGTCAGACTGCCATTCAACCTCTCTAAAGAAATAGACCCCGGGCTCACTAAAAAGGTCTGAAGCTTGGATTATACATGCAGTATATGAGATATAGGGAGCCGTATAATTACTTATCTTGTGTTTTGCCCTAAAAATTATAATCGAGACTCGTAATAATCAGTAAAACGTTCCAACTGTACAGCTTGTTAATGCTGGTATTCGGACATTACTTGTATAACATAAGAAAAATTATGAGGCTGCCCGCTATCATACTCGTCAACGACGCAACTTACCCATATTGCTTTTGGCCCCCTAACACACGTGACAGGTTCTGAGTACGTGGGAAATTCAACCTCCAGTTTGCAAATTCAGTACACCCATTGATATTTTCTGTTCATGAAGTGGCCACAACCGCAGGAATGCTCCAGCAGATGTAGTTCAGCAGGTAATTGGCTGGTGCAAGCGCTGGCTGTGATTGCTTACGCTGCTGAGTTTAAACTCTCGGCCTCCTTAAAGGTTTCTTAATCGACTGTCCAGTCCGTGTCAGGATTTTGAAACCTTCAAGTTGCCCATAATGGTAGTTCAACATTCCGACCAACCACCTCAGACACTGATATATTTAAATCGTCAAATCTCTGATGGTCTGCATTAATTTTGGTGTCTTCATATTTGTAACACAAGCAGCCAGTATTGAAACAATTTTCTGTCGTTGAGCAAATATGTATATGCGTTGAGGCATTTGAGTTACTAAATGTCATAAAAGTTCTTTCAGCTGAAATGTGGAGATGATGAACACGCAAGCCACAAACAACTAATCAGAGGCAAGATCGACGTCAACGGGGCGGGTTCGTTTGCAATGTAGTGTTTTAAGTAACAGATTCAATGGTCCATTGTTTAAAAAACAAACGGATGCTACAAGCACCTCACATTGAAAACCTGCATATAGATATTATCATCGCAGCCCTCTCACCGCCAGCTAATGCTGGATATCACGTCAGACAAAATCACTACAGTCTCGTCGGTGCTGCTTATTCCATTCACTCGTCCTTAACTTACCCAGAATGAATCACCGGAATTGAAAAGTTCTATTCCTCTGCTTCTGTGTAATGTCTTTCAATAATGCCCTTAAAGGCGGAAAATATACGAGGTGTTGAGATATTTGCTTGAACCTTCATGCAATAGCCCTATTTATTTTAGGACAACGCTAAATTCATATTTACATTATATTTTAATCTCAGGAAACGTTTGCTGATATTTTGAATTGTGCTTTCGATTTGAACATATTGATTGCGTATAATTCTAATACTGATTAGTATGCCGGTTATTCTAAATATATTTCAGTCACCGCAGGATTTCGGCTTTTGAAAGACCTCCCTTTTGACGAATGACAAGAATTACATTCTAAAAAAATGCCTACGTACGAAGTATGCCTTTTTCTAGTAGATGTTTAATGCCCCAATAAGTACAAATATATGTTATATAAAAGGTCATAAAAATATATTTTCTTGTACTCATTTGGTAGCAAACTACGTCTTCTTCGAATTGTATACTAAAAGAAGGGGTATCCTTCTGTTTCAAACAACTTTATAAATTTCCGAATAATTCTGAACCCCAGCGGCTGCTTCATTTGAATTCAAGATTTCTAGAATATTCGATGCCTATATTCCATCTTATAATAAATAAACATTTCCCTAAAATGTCAGGATGAAATCACAGAGCTATCATACAATTTTGTTATTGATGTTGACCAAGTGACATAATTTATAAGCAGCATTAACAAATGCAGATGTAAGCTATTCTGAAGTCATTTCAGTCACGATAGAATGTCGGCTTTTTAGTTAACCTCCTTTTGACCGCTTAAAAGGCATATACACTATAAAAGTGGCTACTAAAGTAGTACTTATCATTGATTTTGAGTGCCTCTCTATATTCAAATATATTTCATGGCAAACACATATAAACAAATTATTTCTTGTACTCGTTTGTTAGGACATAACGCCTGCTTTAAATTTTATATTTAAAGAAAGGTTATTTTCAGTTTAAAAAAAGTTCTGATTATGATCGCTTTACGATTGTGAGGTTTTCATTCATAATACATCGTATCCGTTAAGTTATTTATGGTGCTTATAATATACACAGCATAATTCACATAAATTGCAAATTTTTATGAAAACGATATGCTTTCTTCCTCAAACCCAAGGTGGACGCGTACTTTTTCTTAAACAAGATGCACACAGCGCGCAGTTTATAAACCTTTTATTCAAGTGTAGCAGTCAGTGGGTGTCAAACTTTCTCCGCAATTTATAAACTTTTTGAAACCAAAAGCTACGCTTTCATTTAGTGTAGAATTTAAAGAAAGCGTAATTTTCTACAAAACGAGTACAAGAAACGTTTTTTTCATTAATGTTTTCTATAAAATATAGTTGAATTTATAAAGGCAGTCAAAATTAATGATGAAAAGGCGTACTTCTTAAGTAGCCACTTTTTACAGTGCATACGTTTTCTAAGCGGTCAGAACGAAGCTGGCTAAAAAGCCGGCATTCTATCTTGACCGTTTTTTTCAGAAAAGCGTACATGTTTATCAGTATTGCAATCTTACTCAGTGTCAATTAGCGAGAGAGTATCAATATTTCGCATATGTCGGCATGTTAAACGGATTTTTTGGCCGTACCGTTGATAGCCATTTCCGTACAGAATGCGCTTATTGTTGTTGATTCAAGAAAGGTCGTTCAAAAGCAGGTATCGTGTGGTGACTGAATTATATTGAGATTAAATGGCAGGCTAATTGATATTACAACTTATATTAATTAATAAGTAAGAATTCTGTCTGACATTTTATTAGACTAATAATTTACTGTAGAGTGGAGATGGAAAGAGGAATCGAAGTAGAACTTCTTGATAGCTATTCCATTTCTGGTAAAAATTTAGTTTTCGGACAACCAATTTATGAGACAAAATGACGACATGTCTGTAAGCGAGATTGTTACCGTGGGAAAGAGTACTCGGGCTATAGAAATAATAAAATTGCTACGTCAGTTGGTTATACAACGTACGGATTATTCGCTATACGAGCCAACTGTTTCTTATTTCAATCAAAGTCGACAGGTGAGACTCTCGGCATCAGGTAGGATTGCAGGAATCATGCAGTTTGTGGTTGTTGATCTGTTAGGCCGCTTCGGTCAAAATGCCACAGGACAGGCCGACGTATTGTTATGGTCTTATGTTGCAGGAAGTGAGACCAAGAAGCCTGCCCCATTCAGTGCCATGAAAAAGACTACCGGATTCTGAGTTAAGAAGTCGAATATGTAGTACGGGTAACATATATAGACCCCTGAACAGGAAATGGAAGGGTAGCTGACCGCAACACAGGCATATATGTGTTAAAACTCAGCTACAATGGGGGTAGGTATATGATTAGCGGTAAGCTTAAGGTAAGGCTTGAGAATAACCCGAGAGGTTGTATTAAGGTAAGTTACGGTAACGTTTAATGTTACGTTTAGGACTTGTGTTGATTTTTGTGTTGGGATTTAGGGCAGGGTAAAGATAACGAGGAGTGCCACCGTTTACGTTGGCCTTGTAATCGGTCACGTGACAAATACATTTGGTCATTTGGCTTTTAAATCCTTTGTGACTTGAGGTGCTTCTGCTGACAGGTGCAGGTTCCTAACTGCCCCATGTGACAGTATTATCTGCTGGATGCAACTCGGTGCCTACACAATCAACACCGGTGAAGACTCAAAAGCTGGTAAGTTCAAATTTGCATATTCCCATCTGTTATGCCAATTGCAAAAAATAGGGTGCACTTCGTATTATCCCGCTTGTTATACTGCTTTAGTAATTTCCTAAGCTTTCATGTCTGGTTGATTTGGGAGGAGGCAGCTCTCTATTAGACAGGAGAAGTTCTGCAAATTTTAAACCGGAGCTAGGGGCTGCAGACGAGCATATTTAGCCTGAAAAACGGTGTTGTACCTGTGATCTAAAGGCAGTATAGACCTTGAGATATTATTAACTTAACGTTTATTGAACCCCTTAGTTTACTGTTTGCCTAATATAAGCTGTGACTGCATACTGGTCTCCGATTTTTAACGTGTACGTACTTGCTATATTCTAGCATAATATTTGCTGGTCTTTGTAAGTATGGTTACTAGAATTAGTGCTCCTTGCATTGGCAAATTACTCTAGCAGCAGTATCCAAGTCCCCGCAATCCAAACATAGGAGAAACAGACACAGTTATTGGTGAGTAGAGGTAGGAGGGCAGATACTAGGGCAAAGCACCGATGTGCTCCGAGCCTCAAACATGTATTTACTCGAAAAAGCATAAACCCAAATGCATTCTCCTTACTGGGAATGAGTGGGTATTAGTCTCAGCGTTGGCTTTTAATCAGCACCACCTCTGAATTAAAAATAGCGATAGTTATAATTCTAATATCACTCAGATGAATAGCTTATAAGCATTGTGGGAATCGAAGCAGTATCAGTCTTGGTCTTCTTGAATCTGTCTTAACACTTACTGAAGGCGAGTGAGGATAGGAAGTTCGATAGTACCAGCGCAAACGCCTACGGTGTTAGATGGTGTTCTGACTTGGATTGGAGAAAACGGCCTACAGCTTATCCGCTCGATCATTTTGAGTCTTTTTTAACACCGGTTCAAGCAGATTGAAGGTTCAAAGTGCGGAAGACGGCTTCGCGTCAACGCACTTGAATCTCTCCCTGTTGCTGTCACCCCTCCTGCTCTGAGCGCATGGTGGACTTAGTCAAAATCTATGATCGAACCATCAAAGATGGCGCAGGACACTGCAATGTTTACCCCTCCATACATTATGCGTACAGCTACCATTTAGCATCGAGGGGTGTTCCTAGTCCCATGTACTATTAAGGAAACCATATAAGTATTCACTACCAAGTAGTTGATACAAATACTTGAGTCGAGAGCAATAAATGCCACGGTGAGCTCACAGTTATTTCATTCCTCTTCAAGTGGTCATTGGAGTCCCATTGCGGAAATTCTGTAAGGCTGACCTTTGGCATCGATCAACCATTTGTCCTAGCTTTTGCAACTGATGTGTGGAAATAACCTCAGTCTCCGCTGCCCACGCCGGCCGCTTGCTAAGGCTATTCGCCCCCTAGCAATAATCTCATTGCGCCCGCGTTTAACCTGTCAATGCAACGTACCTTCATCCGCGTCCTCCACCCCTCCCACACCCCTCCTAAAATGTTTAGGCGCGTCGGGATCGACTATGTTACATGCTCCGGTCTTAGGTCGCCTGTGGGTGGGTCGTGGGCCCCTAACCACAACTCTGACATGGAGCACTGAGTCCTGCCTGCCTATAATCAGCGCGTGATCGATACCCGCCAACCTGGTCCAGCCAATCAGCTCTGAGATATTAGACACTAGCGCGCATTTTTTTCAGCTACACCAAATGGCTCCAGTCATAAGGTAAATAGAAGCTTCAATGCGGGCATCCGCTGGATAACGCGATGCGCGATCACTGCATACATAACAGAACATATACGACGTGAATGAATGAGAATGAACTGTCAGAAATTATCACGTTGTCAAGGAGTTAGAAACAGCAATCAAAAAGGATGAGGGAGGAGAGCAATTAGCTGTGAGTGGAGCCGGGGGACAACACACGTCGCAGATACTGGCCATGACTTTGATCTTCAAAGAGCGACCGTCGTAGGCCGAGGGACCTAAAAAGCCGAAAGGCTGACTCCTGAACCATGGTAATCAAGTGCCAAGTCTGTCAGCAGGCATCTAGACCTGCCCACGGACAACAAAATCTTGCGCCATCGTGTGGAAAAAAAAGACAGAACAAAGCCAAACCAAACGTAGGAACGGCAAGCGAAAAGGATCCCACAACAAACAGCCGGAACAGGAGGCAGGGTTACCAGGACCCTCTTCTGGGTGACAATGCCCCACACTAGTTGCTGTTCACGATTCCCTGCTCCACTGACAGCTACTTAGAGTACACCACTTTAATTGACCCCGACTCAACTGACAGTTAATTGCTATTTCCCCATTCTTTTCGACTGCTGTTTCAAACCCCTTGAAAACCTCGTGATTTCTGACAGTTGATTGGCCTATGGCAACTATGATTACCCTCTTTTTTGGTTGCTACTCCCGTAAGATTTCGAAAGTTCAGGACAAAAAATCCATTTGATTCGGTGCTCGACACATCTTCTTTTTTTATCAAAATATAGTACAATACAAGTAGCGTGGTAGCGTGACGTGGCTTGCGTAATCGGTTTGCAATTAATTTTTAAACTAATCCTGGCAAGAAACTTAAAAAAAGATTGATTAGATCGGAATGGGTCGAGTAACGTTTTCAAAGAATGAATAATTCTGGCGTTCTTCAGTTTGCAAATCAAAGCAGCTGAGATTTTTCATCTTGTTTTAACCGATCAAGATATTGTTCCACAGTCAACGGTTGGTACCCAAGGGGAACTAAAGTGTCAGTGTTATATTTAAGAAAAAACAACGCTAAGCGAAATACTGCAGATATTATATTAGGTAAGGAGCTTCGTTTTAATAAGTATTATTGGCGAAGCTATACATGATCAGGCAAACAGAGCGATTTTCTTGAGAATAACTTAATTTTTATGTTTACAGCTCTCATTCCCTTTGCCTGCCTGCTACTTTATATGAATAACTTAGGCAATCAACCTGAGAACAAATTATTTTCCCCGTACATCAATCAGCTATGCACATGTAATCATTTTAATGGTCGCTCCCTTTATCCTGTAAAAATGATGTTTTGCTTTTTAAACAGCTGTTCAACCCTGAAGCCTGTCCGTGGGCTGCTAAATTTTAAGCAAAATATCTAAAGATAGAAAAGCTCGTGGGGCTAGATTTCAACGTTCCGATCGTCAATTGGGTACATTTACGGCTGAAAATTCACTGGCTACCTCTTAACTAGCAGGGATCAACAAACTCCTAACTAGCGTTAATTATGTGCAATTCCCGCGTTTGCAATAAGCAGCCAAGCAGCCATTTGCAATTACAAGATTGCAGTCGTTTTGCAATTTGTCTAGAGCGAAGTTGAATAGCTTGCTGAAACAAATTTGCTCCAATTAATTTGCTAAAAGTATTTAGTTGAAAAAATGCGCACACAGCTTTGGTTAACTTTCTTTTGATGATGCTTAGAAATTCAGGGTAGTGCATAGTCATCGGGTTTAGGATTAAATTTATGAGGGGGAATAAGAGGGAAGCCCACCCGAGTTTAGCACAATACAAGGTTTTTTTTAACAATGCCCAATCTAGCTTTTTGTTAGGTACGGTCTAACTGACATAGGACATTGAGAATTGCGTCATCTTTTGTTTCAGAGCATGCGTGCATTAAAAAGCTAAATAAAGGCACAGCTAGGGCATTTATTACCAGAGAGGCTAGGTAATCAAAAACGTTAGGAAACACAAATATTTTATGATTTATGCACCTTGATTCTTGCCAGCTTGAATAGGCAGTTCTTTGAAAGTATGTGTGTATATATAAGCCCAAAAATAATACAGTCAAAATCCCTGTTTGCGATGTGACCACTGTCATGTACGCTCAGTTGCACCATAAAGAAAACCAAGACCGCATAATTGTTTTCTGCTGATTTGAGTTAACGCAGATTAGGCACGTTTGCTGAGATAGTAATTTATTACTTCCAAAATTTTTAATTTCGGTGTGTTGCCATTATTCTTTCAAAACCATTCCACAGCGCACGGAAACAAATAAATAAATGTTTTGTGATTTGAACAAATCGTTTAATTCAAGACTGCTTTTCCGACAAGGAAAACAGCACTTAAACCATCGCTTGCTTGGGTTGTGCTTTTCCGTAGAAAAAGTAGCAGAATTAGACATGTCTTAATCAAACCGAATGGTTGAATGGTCAACATTAGGGAGACAGCCTATATAAAACAATACCTAGAATAGTTTAATGCTATTATATCCCACCTCTCTTCGAAGCAACTGCAAATTCATGAGGTATGTATGGTAACAAGGCTGATAAATAGACCCTTTGTATCTTTTATCCTACATTGCTATCATACAAATTATAGTTTTGAACCATAAATGACTTTTTGGGATCCTGTGTTATGATGCATACTTCTTGGTTTGTAAATGCTGACAACAGACGTTTAAGTAGGGCACATAGCAAGAGACTGGACATACAGTGAACGTTTTGTACGCTGCCATTCCGCAAAAACCTCACCTCAACAATTCATATTTTTAAATTATTTATATGCATTTTTGCACAACAAAAGCGATCTGTACCAATGTTTGCATATTTCACAAAAACTTATGCATTCCTGTTCCATTTCAATGGATTTTTTAAGGGCTTCGGTCATTTACTTCAAATATACTGATTGATACTGACTGACCTCATATACCCCTATTCCTCCCATTTTGTCCTATGCACACGGTGGTTATAGGCGTTTTGTGGGTGGGTAATTCGGATAGGCAGTGGCATCTACTTCAGTAACTGCTATATGCATTTTAATTTTATTGTGTTTAAAAGCGTTGTTGATTTATATCTGTAGCTTTTCCTAATTTGCATTATTGTTCAAAGTATTGCGAAAAACCTGATTATCAAAATGCAGGTTTCTTGAAATTTCTGAAAAAATAGAAATAATGGATATGAGGTCGTCTACTTTAGCTGGCTTTAGGTCCAACCTACCTATCTGGAGTTAGATTAGTAAAATCCGCGGTGCAAAACGCTGTGCACTCCTCTAATTAACATGCGGAATTACTTACTCCCAACGGCTGCGGGCAACATAGTCAACTACATTTTCCGCTTTACCCTTACTGCTACACATTTCCTTTACTGTCTTTTCTACTTCCCTACCAACAAAACCCCTATAACAACCTTTATAGTACGACAAAATGCTGGAACTAGAGTAATGTGAGGTGTGCTAATTAAAAAACCTTTGCCCAAATTCTTAAATTTCAAGTCTGCGTTGACTTTCAAGTCTGGCTTTACAAAACAATGTGTTTCGTTGATATTTGGATCTACAACGCATGTGAACATTTACCTCACGGGAAAAAAGACCACAAATTACGTAATACCATCTATCACAAATTGTTTAAGTAGGGAGCCTGCACTGATATGTTGCGTTGTCAGAACTCCAATTCAAGCCACTTTTCCCTGCCATAAGGCTGCAAATTACTGCCATGTACGTACTTTGAAGTTTGCCGCCCGATGAATGTGGCTGTTTATCGTGATCAAGAAGGTATGTGCAAAACATGGAAGAGCTATTTTCATCGACGGCTGGCTTGGACTCAAAGCCATGACACTAAAAGAAGACCGAAAATGATCACGAAATGGACTTAAAAACTGGAATAGTTATTGTTTCACAGAAATCGGCGACGGATTTGTAACGATAAGCCTCCTCAGAATTTATCATAGACCAACAAAGTTTCCGGTGACTGTCACCTCTCCAGTCTGCAGTCTTGTTTTCCATTCCGCATCTCTTACTAATTTCCGTAGCAATGCAAATGTACAGGCATAACGAGAATTTATCTAAAGCAGACATTTATGTTTGGAAATCATAAAAAAGTTTTAAAATACTACACGCTGATCAAAACGTTGTGTACACTGTTCTTCGCTTGAATGACTGATATTTGGCATCGCCGATAGCTAGCCTAGTTTTATTGTTAGGCCTCAAGTAAACATAAATTTGCAGTAGAAGGTTGAATACAGATAAACAAAAATGGGTTTTCCAAAGCAAATAAGGTAAATATAAAAATCCAGCTTACTTTTCAATGGGCTTGCGTCCATGGCGTCTTGCAACAGCTGAAGCAGTGGCTATACGACTAGCGGATCCAGTGCTATGTTGTCAGAAGACTTAATCCCTTTCACCGACTCCGGCGCAAGGTGGCGATCCCATTTCGCCCTCATGCCCTAGTGACAGTCGTTTGCTTCGTGCAACTAGCAGCAATTATCTCTCCATGTATCTCACCTCTGATCACTGCCCGCAATTTAACCCAATTTCCTCCCCCCCCCACTCCCCCAGCACAGGAACCTCTACACGCTGACCCCGCCAGGCGGGCGGCGTGTAAACGATGAATTTTAATCAAACTACACTTAGTAACCCCGTCCAACTGTACAGTTTTCAATATCCCTGCAAAACTTTTGGTCTGATGAAGATTATCTGACAACATATGTTCACCAAATCGACTTTTTAAACCTAAGACAGTAGTTGGCGAGCATATGAAGGCTTTCGATAAATTCGCATCGAGCCATTACATGTATATGGGAAGGAGGTAAAAGATTAACATGCGGGCAATTTCGTTAATCATCACATGCAAATTAGTCACGGGAATAGGGGGAGATGGGTTAGCGGTTGATAAATGGCGGCTGGTTACGCGGCAATGAGGATTTATTGAAGTGGGACCAAGAGGAGGGGAAAGGAGAAGTAAAGCGCGGAAGAATGTAGACAATTATGTGATCAGGAGACGAAGAAGCGATCACTGGAACAAGGGTTTTATTGTCCTGACGTTCCGGATTCCGCAGACTCTGTGTGTGTCTCAGAGTTGTTTTCGATTACCTATGACTAAGGGTTCCCGAGGGAATCCGAAACGTCAGGACAATAAAACTCTTCTTCCAGTGGTCGCTTCTTCGTCTTCTGAACTGCTTCCTGGAACACACATATTCAATTCTTTTGGTATTTATGTGACCGTTGGCCATTCCAAGCTCGGAGCTTGCATGAGCTGTTTTTGAGCGCACAATACCGGCTTCCTCAATCTGCTCGCGGTTGCTTTTGCGGTTTCTAGCAATTGCTGACCCAAGGATTTAGGATACTTAAGTGGCACCTTAAAAATCACCTCGAAAGCTTCGCTGGGGTCCACCCGATATCCAGAATCAACACCATGGGCGAGAATGGCGCTGTTAGTACTCCTGACTTCACCTTTGCTTAGCGCTGCCGGGCTTTGCTCCCGCAATCTTTTGGATAAGCGCCATCTCGTGCAACTGATATAACTTGCTCCATCGAAGCAAGTAAACGATTAGATGCGCATATAAGTGGTCTGAGCTGGCAACTTATATTTAGCTTCGCCGTGCAGGACCAGGTTAATTGAGAATTGAACCCGCACTCTCGCTGTTGAGGAGGCTCGTGTCACGGCTTGGTCCAGGCGTCTTCTTGGGATTTCACTCTCCGCATCATCTCAAAAGGGGGCTTTGAGTTAAACGTTTTCAGGTAAAGATCGGTAAGGATTACCTTGTAGCGTCCTAAATGGTAAAGCACTCACATCATAAGTGGCTTTGCGCGAAATTTCAGGGAAATCGGGCTTAAAATGAAGTTTATGGTTAGGTTAAAGTTAAGGGTTGCAAGTTGGGGATCAGTTTATTGTTAACATAAGACTATGTGTACACCGTGATGTTATGGTTTAGGGTAGAGTTTGAATTACGTTTAGCGCCATGCACGTACTTTGAACTTTGCCGACCGATGAGTATGACTGTTTATCTCGCTCAGTTAGGTATGCACAAAGCATGAAATAGTTATTGTCCTCGACTGTTGGCTTGAACGCAAGAGTATGGCCCTAAAATAATATTGAGAATATTCGCAAAATGGACTTGAAAAATAGATTGTTTTATTATTTCATACACATCGGTGAGGGCATTTTAACAATAAGCCTTTTCAGACTCAATCCTAGATGAAAATCTATTCTGGAGAAAGTATGTCAAGTATTAAGTTTAGGAGTTGACTTAAAGTCAGGGTTAAAGTGTAGGCTTAGATTTGGTGCTAATTTTACAGTTTGCATGTTAGGGATTGGAGTAGAGTAAGAATTCAGTTTGGTACAGCGTTAGTTCATGAGGCAAAAATGTGATCGCTGGAACAAGAGGTTTATTAGCCTAACGTTTGGGGATCTTACCCATCAGCCACTCATCCCATCATCACCTATCATCAGAGAAAGCCACCGATAAAAGTGGTGGAAGCATAATATGCGCAGTGTTTATATAAGGTAGTAGACGAGTGCCCACCTGCGTACTCTAATTAACAGGTCACGCGATTACCGCTTGGGGTTCTTACTGATGCGGTAATGGCATGGTAATCCACGTCTCGAAAGCTGTCAGACGACTTCTCACTCCATTTTGTGATGAGCCTGCATACGCACTGGGTGTGATAATAAGTTCCAAAGTAAGAGGCCAAAATACCGATTTCCACAACGGGAAACGGCTGGAGCCGTTTACTGAAACTAGTGCTGTTGATGGAAACGCATATACGTCGGAGGGACCAGATGATTAATTCTGAGGTAAGTAGCTGAGCACGCAGCAGCGGTGAGAAGAAAAGGAGAAAGTTCATAGGCTGCAGGTCAATCGACGAGTTCAGACCATATTTTCAGGTTTGACGAGAATGATCTCCTTGTAAGAGGTGAGAACCGCATGGGCAGCCAGCTGTGGGAGTCGTGGTTGTCATGCTGCAGTACATTAGGAAACGCAATGATCTCCTTCTCCCATATTCTGTACTCAACCCTTGCCTAAGCAAAGAAATCAGTCACGTGGGGAGGACGTGGGCAAAACTGCTGGGTAATTATCACCCCAAGATCCAACACATGGACTATCAGTATCATCGTATCCATTTTGATCCCCAGCAGTAACCGCAAGAGATTTTAATCGTAAAACGCATGTGGTCGCGTAGCTCCTGTGAAGTCTAAATACTACGCAACCTGTGCTTCTTCTGCGACAGTTTCTGATAATATTTTTGACCGAGAATCATAAACGCCAGGCCAATAAACATCTTGTTCCAGTGATCGCATCTTTGTTTTATCAACTGTTTTTTAGCACTCGCCTGTCGCTTCTGTCAGTTCGTGTTCATGATACGGCAGTACGATATTAGTCCCGCCTGAAGCTATGCGCTCAGCCACCTTTATTGTCCAAGGGAGATTTCGTTTTTTCGTGCTCTCTTTGGGAGGTCACGTATGGTCCTTGCCCAAAATTGACTTACCTCGTGTAAGCAAAAGTGAGTGGAGAGTTCACACCTACCTCATGCTGCATTTAACATGTACAAGCGTTTTATACTCAATGCCTAAGAAAACTGCCCTCGGATAAATATTGTGGTGCGGCTTCTGAAAACTTAGCCTTTTTCCTTTTATTTATGCATAAGCTGTCACAGACCTGATAAGGTAGCCTGGTAACATGCCTGGTGACTGGTGTTTCGCGGCGCCAGTTTCTTTGTGGAAGACTTCCTGTAAGGTGGCACCGTCGGGCTGACAAAAGTTGTTTCGTTTCAAACAGACACGTCTCTGGTTTGGACGAGCATTTAAGCAATCATTGTATTATACCAATGTGCAATATCAAACTGAGCATTTGATCGTGCAGATTCACCCTGTCAGGCGGTTTTGTGTGATCAGTTTCTTCTGAAACATTTCTTGGTAATGAATACCTTCCAAGCCGATATTTAGAAATGCATGCTGCAAATGCTAGTCTTTCATTAAAGGATATAGACAAATGTTATCTCCAAGTTATTAACCAGTCTTAGAAAGCTCTTCGTGTTACTAACTTTCTCCGCTTGCGTTTTACGCCCTATAAATGTTGCATTAACGGCAGTAGAGAGCCATAACTAATTAGCAGTGACCTTTTGTAATATACTTGCTTCTGTGGGTTAAGATTTTTAAAATAGGTTTGTAACTTCATGATCACTGCTCAGGAACTACGTAACACTCAATTGATTTATGGTTATCTCGAGGATTCACCAACCCGTGCCATGGTCAGACCAATTGTACAGGCGCCATTCTTTCTTTCAACCGGCTTAACGAACTTGATTAACTTTTCTACAGACAAACGATTGAGCCTAACAGAATCACTCTGTCTCTCGAGGCGTGTCACTTTTCTTCGATTCTTTGTCCTAGCGCACTTAGTAACACGCAGTGGCCTAGTAGGTAATCACTTCCTTACTGTTGCCTTAGCAAGCTCCTTAGGAGGAAATTACTTTTAGAAATACTCTGCGTTATATCATTCTGTAAGTGGTTTAACGATGCTTAAATAATGAAAAATATAGTTAAGATTCAAGCACAAAAAAGCGCTGGGGGTAAATAATTACGTTCACAACTGAAAAAATAGGTTTTCAGAACATCATAAAGCTAAATTGTAAATGCATTCATACATCAAAAAAGACTCAGCGTGCTGTTTGTTGATCAAGGAAGCAATACTTAGCTTTGGTTAGTAAAGACACTACGGAAACCCAAACAACGAGAAGAAGCACAACGCCAGTCTACATTTCAAATGGACACCGAGTGTGTTGTGATTACTACTCAAAGTATTGCGAACGAACATAGTGATTTAGGCGTATACGGTAGCCAGAAAGGAAGATACTTGACCTTAGTTATTTACAAAATAAGTATTCCCTTGCTTAAATATAAACTACAAAACGGCCAATCCCAAGGAGCGGTAAACTATTTTGAGGCAAATGTTCGCATTCCAGGAACGTGTATATTTTTGGAGAAGTCTTATTGATTACGAGAATCATTACTTCATTGGTCTGAGCTTTCGAGCTTCTGCAGGAGTCTATCTTCAGAGATGAGAAAAGGACAACAAATGGGGGGCTAGTTCTGGCGTGTGTAAAAATCAACTAAAATTTGAACGTTTAGAAAATCCATGATTGTGTGTTTGTGCCACCGACTCCCCACTGTGGACTATGTTCGCCTGTGCCAGTAGGCGAGATCTGTATGTTGGGTGGGAATATTATTAGAAATAAAATCATCAACGAAAACAAGCAATATATATTAAAGAAAGAGTCAATTACAAGTCATAAGAGAGGGGGAGCGAAGAGGACCAATTAACCACGAGTTTTGTGAGTCTGGAGATACCTGCGCAGGGCAATGTATGCGGGCACCAGCTCGATACATCGGTTAACTGAGTTGGCATCTGATGCCCAGGCTTCAATCAGTTCTCGAGACGGGTCACGAATTCAATTTCGCAGTCGCGAAGATAATTGCCCACGCTGGCAGCAAGACGGGCCGAGAACTGCTTGAAGCCTTGCATCGGCTGACAACTCAGTTAACTGATGTAGTGTCGCTAGTGAGAACATAAATTCGTCTGGTGGTCTGGCTGATGCATGTTGTGAGCTCCTGGGTCAAGCGAAACTTGCTTGTTCTTCTATTAGGTTGGCGAAGTATATATATTTATCATATTCCTGATCGGAATCGACAAAGCAAGGAGCCCGTGGTGCCGTGGTAGAGTGCTGAACTTGATGACCAAAGGTCCCGGGTTCAAATTTCGGGGGTTTCAACCCTTGAGATTGGGTATGACTGGCTGATGACGACCAACAAGCCAGAATGGCCATTTCGGTCTCCCTTTGCTTTGTTGGATCCATTTCACATAGATCTATGTTAGGAACCGGACCAACCTATAGGTGAAAGTATATGGAGGCTCGAAATATTCCTTGCAAAGCGAGGACTCCTAGACCGGAGATAGCTATTGGCCGCAGATGTTGAAACATATTTTTTGAATGACAGCAGAAGAAACCATCAGGAGGCTGAGGAAATGAGAAGACAGGAAGAATCCACCACGATCGGTCGCATACCGTTAAGCGAGGAGGGGACATTTAAGGTCATCATGTTCATAAAGGCGCGGAAAGACGCGACAATGTTACTTCTTCGATAAAACAGCAAGCCACTAGTAGGGGATAAAAACGCATGAATTAAGCTTGATCGTGAACAGATTGTCTAGGTTCGAAGTAAGAAGATTAGATTAAAAGCCACAAAGCTCACCACTGCATTGGAATAAGCAGTCAAGTTAAAAGCGTGCGGTGGTAAAGTAATGGGTAAGAGTTTCCAGTTGAACAAATAAAGTGTAATTAGCTGCCTTTCAATCGCAGGAGGACCCATTTTAAAGCCCAGAATTTGAGTGTGCGAGCATGAAATGGCCACTTATCACGTTAAACTTTCGGTTGATTACGCACGTTTGATTTGAATACAGATAATATACGTGATGACGTAAAATTTAGCAAAATAAATGCCAAAAAGGCATATTTGCACCCAATAAACGGGAGTTTAGACGAATAACAGTGAAATGGTGTAAAATAATGTAGAATTATTTTGTAACATGCAACCAGCCTACTGGAGAGGGAACATTTATCCAGCGAATATTATGGCCAGAGTTAATGCCAATCGGAGAGTAAGGGCCAGCTTTTAGTCTTCTAACCCGCAACAATATGATGTTCAGCACTGTTATACTAAGATAAAAAATATCTTTGTTTAAAACGGGAAAATGGTATTCGAGTGGAAAATATCGGACCTTTTTCAAAATGGCTACCTTTACAGTCATTCATTAGACCAAAGAAACGACAGTGTTGTTTGAAAAAGATGATAAGATCCATTTGTGAAAAAACTTAATCTTATTTTCATTGGGAAAATACCAGGTAGTATAAGCCCACACACATGCAGCCTTTGCAGAACATCAGTCTGCATGATGTGGTAGCGTCTGCTTTTTTGCATAAATTCTACCTTGGTCTCAAATTAGGGAGTTTTCTGAGAGGGCGTTATTTTAAAGATTTTGAAGCGTCAAATCACGGTCAAATGGTCGTTCGCATGTAGTCGGTATGCACAGAAATCGCACCAATTTTTGTTCAAAAAATTAGAACCTAGCGATTTTAGTATTGAATTGAAGGCCATTTTAAATCTTAATTATTAACATCCATCTCAGACAGACAGACAGCCTAGGTGTTTATTTTACTAATTATGGGTTCATTTATCAAGGACTCTCATTTACGAAGCATGCACGTATACAAATGATTGGGCAATGTAGAAAGTAGGGAAATAGCATAATTTCGTCTCACGACATGTTCGAAAATTCACGAGTACAACTTGATTTTCCGAAAATCTCTTTGCTTTTTAAATAACAAAATACCTAGTATTCAGGGGTTTAAATAGAATCAGCTAAGAATAGGGCTAGTTGAGAGCAGTTACTCTAAAGCATTAAATTTTATCAATTGCATCAAGAAAATATTTAAGCCTACGACACAATCGAGTCTTTGCTAAATTCCTTCAAGCGAAACAGGGCAGAAAAGTCAACGTTCAAACCAAACATGTGAGTGGAGGTGAGTAAGCTTGATTTACAGTGCTGTGCCGAAACCACACAACAAGTTGATGGAATATTTATTCAAGCTAATAGCAGCTTAGTTATTCAGTTCAAATACTAATCAAAACGCTTCAGAAGACGTTAGTTGTATCAGAAGCCTAAGTGAGAACACCCCTGTCGCAGGTGATAGGATTCAATAATGATCCGACAGATCGACAAGGATGTGAGCGTGTGCGTTAATATGCTCACAGAGGAGTAAACTTTCGCATAGAAGCGACCGGGCGTATTCTAGCAAGCAGTTCAGACGCAGAAGATTCGAGCACTTGAACAAGAAGTTTATTGGCATGGCGTGGCTTGAGACGGATCTAAACTGCCCCATTCGAGGAAAAGCTTATTCTGTATGCTCACGTTCAGGGTAGGCGAGGAGTGTCAGTAATAGATAGATTCGTATTTTGTAGTTGTACCCCGATGATGTAGATTAGGATATCAGTGTTGGGCTCAGTTCGAGTCAGAGTAGCTGCAGAGCTAGAATGAACGCATGACGGGGAGATACGACTATGATGGCTGACAGTATTTCTATGGCCTCTACAGCCCGAGGGTGCTATCTACGGTATAGAATGTTGGCTACGAATTCACGCTTCGTGCCTTGAGTAAGGAAATTAAAGCGCGAACTTGAAGTAAATCCTCCGGAATGTATCTTTTCAGGCTCCATCCGAAATCTGCTTTGAACAAGCGAGCTAAACTCCCACAT